>CM074198.1:32553346-32712011 GCA_037179385.1 Holothuria scabra
ATTACTTTATTGCTTAAGCCGAATAAAGATCCTCTTTTTCTATCTAATTATCGCCCAATAACTCTTCTTAATTGCGACTTCAAGATTGGTGCCAAAGCAATAGCTACAAGACTTAAGTCAGTTATCAATAGCATTATAGGACCAAATCAGACTGGGTTTCTGAAGGGGAGGTTTATTGGGGAAAACATTCGCTTTGTGTTAGATCTTGTAAATTATACCTCTGAGCTGAACATCCCTGGGTATATTTTCCTACTTGACTTTGAAAAGGCCTTTGATAAAGTAGAATGGAATTTTCTCATTTCGGTTTTGTCACGTTTTGGCTTTGGTTTGAGTTTCATAAATTGGGTCAAAGTCTTTTATAAAAATATCTCTGCGTGTGTGTGTAATAATGGATTTGCCTCTGGTTTCTTTCCTGTTGAAAGAGGGGTCAGGCAGGGATGTCCTCTTAGCCCATATCTGTTTATTCTTTGCGCTGAAATGCTAGCTTTAAAAGTTAATTTAAACAATAATATTAAAGGAATATCTGTACATAATTCTATGATAAAAGTCCTCCAGTATGCTGATGATACTCAATTATTTCTTGACGGTACTAAAGATTCTCTTCTGGAAGCTTTTCGTACATTAAACCTTTTTAAGCGTGCTTCTGGACTTTCCATTAATGTTGACAAGTCTACTCTTTTCCCTTTAGGACCATCACGCAATACGACCCCATCTTTCCTCAAAGAGTTTAATCTTAAATTGAATTACGGGCCTGTTTGTATTTTGGGGTGTTCTTCACCCACAATGGTAATGACTTGTTTCGTTTAAACTTTGTGCCTAAGCTTTCTCGTTTAAAAATTGCCTTCGCCTGTGGTCTTCCCGTGACCTCACCCCTATTGGACGAAACATTCTTGTAAAATCCTTTGCTTTGTCCCAATTAGTGTTTCTTTTTCTTACCCTTCCCAATCCCCCTGAAAAGTTTATTAAGGAGATACAGAATCTTATTTTTGATTTCATTTGGGCTGGCAACCCTGACAAAGTTAAACGTGTTTCTATGTTTGATGACGTATGTAAAGGGGGATTGAAAGTAGTTCATGTTGAAACTTTTGTCAAGAGCTTAAAATGTACTTGGGTACGTAGATATTGTGACGACGATTCGCAGAGGCCATGGAAACTTTTCTTTGATTTAGCCTTAAAGACGTATGGCAATAAGTTTTTGTTTTCTTGTAACTGTAAAAAATCTGATGTGCCTATTTCAAACACTTTCATTAAAAATGTTGTTCATGCTTGGTGCGATGCCTCCTTTGTGGAACCCCAAAGTAATTTTAGCGATCAAATACTGTGGAATAACTCTTACATTAAAATAAATAGTAAAGTTGTATTTAACGATCAACTACTTCATTTTGGTTTGGTGTATTTAAGGGATATTTTTGATCAAAATGGGAGGCCGTTGGTTTGGGACACTTTCCGAAATACTTTTCCAGCCCCAGGTATTACCTTCGTTTTTTATTGGGGATTGTTTTCTAGTATTCCAAATGCTTGGCGAGCAGATATTCTTTCAAGTAGACATGCAAATACCCAAAATTCGAACCAGTTGTTTTACCATAAAGTCATGCATTCTCTTTCAGTGTCTCAATTGGTTTATCGTCGTCTCATTGTAAAGGTAGTGAGTCCACCTACAGCTATGGAAAAATGGGTTAAAGACTTTCCAGGTATTTCTACCGATGCCTGGGAGAATATTTTTAGGAGCCCTTGGGCTACTACAACAGAAACCAAAATTGTGTTTTTTCAGTTCAAATTCTTACATAGAATCTTACCCACAAACAGGCTACTTTATTTAATGGGGAAAACAGACTCCCAACTCTGCACATTCTGTCAAAGAGAGATTGAATCTATTGAGCACCTTTTTTGGGCTTGTACAATCAGTTCTACTTTTATTCTTGACGTTGAATCAAGGTTTCTTGGTAATCAGTTTGTGTTTTCTAAGAATGATATTTTCTTTGGGTACCAGTATAGTATTTGTCATCCATACAATTTTTTGATTTTAATAATAATAATAATAATAATAATAATAATAATAATAATAATAATAATAATAATAATAATAATAATAATAATAATAATAATAATAATAATAATAATAATAATAATAATAATAATAATAATAATAATAATAATAATAATAATAATAATAATAATAATAATAATAATAATAATAATAATAATAATAATAATAATAATAATAATAATAATAATAATAATAATAATAATAATAATAATAATAATAATAATTATTATTATTTTTTCCATCTCTTTTATTCAATTTCAAGTTTATACTCATCAAGCATTATATACACAGAAATAAACAGTATCAAAATAATAGCATTATTGAAATAATTGAGGGCAATTACGGAACGAAATATATAAAACATCATAGGGAATTTTTCTTCGCCTTTTTGACCTTTCAAGATATTTTTCAACTTCCAAAGCAAACTTAAATTTACTCAAAAATCGATTTACATGAGGTGCAACTTGATTTAATTTCGAGTTAAATATATAATATTTCAAATGCAAAATAAAAAAAGTTAAAAAAAAAGGGGTGACGTACAAGAAGTTTGTACCCGAAAAATAAATCCTGTTTTGTTAACACAAATTGTCTTCCAAAAATAAATTGCTCAACATCTAAAATAAAAGAGGAAGTAATACGACATTCCCAAAATAAATGCTCCAGAGTTTCATCTTGAGACCCACAGAAGGTACACCTAGCATTCTCAATAATATTCATACGGGAGAGTAAAAGATTTGTTCCCAGTATTCGGTGGAGAAATCGAAATTGGAAGAAAAGGATTTTGCTCTCAGAACATGAGGCAAACGGGCTACGAAACACCGTTTGCCATTGAGAATCATCGAGCTCCATAGAAGCGTTCCATTTTTGAGTACAAATTGGAGGTTCGCTGATTTTTTTTATAAGAGACATGTAAACATGACGCGACACGCTTTGCTCTAGAGCAATATGGTTCACATAAATATTATCTAGCCGATCACTGCTTTCCTCTGAAAAATGGTTTTTCCAAGCCGTGGGTATAGCTGAGATAATGCCATAGTATAACGTGAACGGGAAGTCTCCGATTGAAAACTTTTGCTTAAACACAGATAATGGATTATGATTTTCATCAAGTAGATCGACGATCTTTAAGACACCCTTATCATGCATGAAATTATAGAAGACAACTTTTCCATTAACTTTGATCAAAGATTTATTCCAAATAATCTGATGTTTGAATTCATTAGTAGGTTTTAGATAAGTGTAACTAGACCATGCTCTACATACATCATCTAAAAAGGGATTACCCACAGAAATATCTCTAGCTTGAAAATTACAAGAAAACAGTAAAACCTTTCCATATTGTTGAAGATAAAAGTCAAAGAAAACTTTCCAATTAGCTGGAGTACCTTCAATGTATCTTTTGACCCAGGTACATTTAAGACTTTGAATAAAACACTTAATGTCCGGCGCCTTCAATCCGCCCTGATCAATAGTTCCAACTAGAGTCTTACGCTTAATCTTATCTGGTTTGCCTGCCCAAATAAATTGGTAAATAATAGACTCCAGCTTTTTTACAAACGCTTCTGGTGGGTCAGGTAGAACTTGGAAAAGATAAACCAGTTGTGAGAGCCCTAAAGCTTTAACAATTGTTATACGCCCAATAGAAGTTAAGTCTCTCGATGACCATAAATGTAATAGGTTTTTGAGGCCAGACAATTTAGGGGAGTAATTCAAATGGAAGAGATTATCTCTTTGATCATCAAAAGTGATGCCCTGTGTCCCTGTGTCCAATTGAAATCAAAGTCAGCGAGAAAGCATGGTTTTCTTCCAGCAAGCGGTCCAAGTGGAAAAATGTTTGTCTTTTCGTAGTTTACTTTCAACCTAGAAGATATTTCAAGTGAATGGAAAACATTAACAATTTCCCTTAAACTTTGACTGGTACCGTCAACAAAAATAGTGGTGTCATCTGCATACTGCAGAATTTTGATTTCCTGTTCCAAAATATTAAGCCCTTTAATGATTGGAGAACTATTAATGCGAAGGGCTAGAATTTCAGCGCAAATAATAAAAATATAGGGACTTAAAGGGCAGCCCTGTCTAACCCCTCTAGAAATCTGGAAAAAGGCTGAGGAAAATCCATTGTTACTTACACATGCAGAAGCACTTGAATACAGGGTACGTATCCATCTAATAAAGGCGTCATTAAAATTAAAGAAAATCGGACAATTTATTATAAAATTCCATTCTAGGCGGTCAAACGCTTTCTATAAATCCAAATAATAAATAAATAAATTGATAATGATAATGATAATGATAATGATAATGATAATGATAATAATAATAATAATACTAAAAATAATAATAATAATAATAATAAAAATAATAATAATAATAATAATAATAATAATAATAATAATAATAATAATAATAATAATAATGATAATAATAATAATAATAATAATAATAATAATAATAATAATAATGATAATGATAATGATAATGATAATGATAATGATAATGATAATGATAATGATAATGATAATGATAATGATAATGATAATGATAATGATAATGATAATGATAATGATAATGATAATGATAATGATAATGATAATGATAATGATAATGATAATGATAATGATAATGATAATGATAATGATAATGATAATGATAATGATAATGATAATGATAATGATAATGATAATGATAATGATAATGATAATGATAATGATAATGATAATGATAATGATAATGATAATGATAATGATAATGGTTTTTTGTTATTAAAAGTTTAAGGAAGAACCGATAATGTAGCAACACGTTTCTTTACCAGCTTTTATAATAGTGAGGCAGTTGAGAAATAGTATATTGATATTATGGACGTCATACCGTTATAAACGTGGTTACTCATTACTATTAGATAGATTTATGGAAACTGCATACTTCTTCTTTTCACGTTCGTGCTTGGAATTTTTGGAATTTCATGCGTTGCAGTCTTTCTGCATTAATCTAAGAATATCCCAAGCACTAAAAGTGGTATTGCATAGTTACCGTTTGATTTTTGAGTGAAAGTATCTAACAGTCGTCAGTTTTAAAATTTGACTGCACGGAATCTTTCATCTTGATGAACATAAACGAGATACTGATGGCAATATCAAACAATGGAAAACATAATACAAATAAAATTAAAGACATAACTAATTTCGACGTCATTAGTCAATTTTGCCTGAAACAAAGATCTTTACGATTTTATCCATGGAAGATTATAAACGTCCAACCATCACAGTGTTCATTAAAACTCCCCTTTAAATAGCAATACAGTTACATTTTGCCTGATCCTATGTGTTACCAGCTCATGCAAAGCAGTACTAAACTTAAATTATACATTGCAAAAAAGAATACTCTTTCTCACCGTTTCCGCTCATACATCGTACACCAGCATCCTCATAATGACCACAGTTATGTCTTCCCCATCCGCTGCTACTACATTCTTGCAACGTTTGTTCATTCCCACTACATGCCACGTCATCCAACCATATTGGTCCACTCCCCTGACCAAACGCAGCGTTTGATATGGCAGATGCATAACCGTTGTATCCAAGTTGGCGACATACTATTTCAGCATCGGATTCCTGCCAACTATCGTCGCACACTGTTCCCCAGCGACCAGCAAAGAAGACTTCAACACGACCTTCATTACGTGAAGATCCTCCTACCAGGCGAATGTTATCAGTACCTGAATTTATTAAAAAGGAATAACCCTCTGAAGGTTCACAAAGTACACCGTAAGGTGGACGACACAAATCTATATTTATGGATGGCACTTACTAACCACAATAAATCGCAATAAAAACTGTTTACTTCCTGATTTATCATATGTCAAAGCCTTAATGTAAAAACTACCTTCAAATTGTGTCTACGTTCAGCAATGTCCTTTGGCGATAACGTTGTTGTACAATTACCCTAATCATTTCGAAGTTTTGAATATTTAAAAGGTTTAAACATAAAAAGAAGCACATTATAAAAATTTGTTTAGCATATTCATTTCTGTTCAGTTCTCTGAAAATCATGAAATAAAATATGAGGTAATAATTTGAGCTTATCCTTTGAACTAAGTCGCTCCTATCAGAGAAAAAGAATTCAAGACACCCTGTGTTTTTTTCTTGAGAACTTTATGCAAAACCCACATTTGATCTTGTGACTCCTAAAGTTTTTTAGAAACAAAGAACATTTCCGCTTTGTCCCATATACCAAAAACTAGATAAATATGTGCATTTCCATCGATACGACCGTTGTATAATCAAGTGAGGCTGCAAGATAACATGAAACGACGGCTTAGTTGGGTTTTCCATACGGGTTGAAATAGTTATGGAGAAAAGCATGTGTTTAAATGTCGGACCGGAATTGTAATCCATAATTATCTATACTTTTGAATAACAACGATTATAATGCCCACTCCTCTGAATCGATAAAATTAGGTCACCTGTTCAAGTTTTTCTCATATTTTTATATTTACAATTCCGCCCCAGTACAAATAAAGAGATGCATTTCATCAAAATCGTAGGTTCATTTTAGTGGACTTTAACTTTGACAATGGCGACTGAGATTTTACTTAAAATTAACCATACTGTCATCTTGTTGGGTTTGATAAAGTGTGAAGAAAATTTCAGTGATTCAAAGATCATAAATTCGCAGGCAGACAAGTTCTTTCTTTTGCAGATTTCAAGGGAAAAGTAGATGTACCGAATCAGTTTGACTCTAAAGTTAGGCAGGTGTCTTCTGTTGGATGAAAACAAAAACCTCAAGAGTCTGAATTAATCGGGTTTGTGTTATTTCGAACTCAGGCCCAACCTAATACACCTTATTTATTGTAAAGTTTTTGTTTCCACGCGATAGAAGTTGCGATATTTACTGATTTTGTAATTAAAGTAGCCATCCACAAGCCCACAATTTATAGTGCGAAAAGATTTTTTTGCATGAGGTAACAAACGTACAATCCACCTGTAAGGCCAAAGTAGGAAAAAAAGGAATGATACTCTAATGTTTGGAAGAGGAAAAATTAAATGACAGACAACGAAACTGTTTAAAGCTAATAAAACCCACCAGATGGTAAAGGTAATGACATAGTCGGAAAATCTACTGTAGGAGAGAACGTCATTGAAGAAGGGGAAACTTAAGACCAATAAAACATAAAATTGTTACTTTCTACAATTAAGGAAGAATTTTGAATGTAGCAACATGGTGTTTTAAACATTAACAAACAATTTGTAAAGCATTGGTTCTTTAACAGATATTAATGCAAGATAGAAGCATGTATACTTTATAAATGATAGGGATAAGTACTCATTTGTTCACCAGACTTTCCAGTAGACGGGGATTTCCAAAACTTTACCAAACGAATTGCACAAACTCCTGGCCATTTCAGCGTTCATAAAAACACTCTTTGTATGAACCATTGAGTAAAAAGTGTATTTGATTAATATCATTTAATATCATTGTAGACAACCCTCCTTGGACTAAGTTTCAATTATATTTTACAACAAAGATAAACCAAGTTGATTTACGTTTGTCTCACCGTTAACGATACATCGTACACCAGCATCCTCATAATGACCACAATTATGTCTTCCCCATCCGCTGCTTCTACATTCTTGCAACTTTGGTTCATTTCCAGTGCATGCCACGTCATCCAGCCATATTGGTCCACTCCCTTGTCCAAAAGCCGCGTTTGATAGGGCAAATGCATAACCGTTGTATCCAAGTTGACGACACACTATTTCAGCATCGAAGTCATGCCAACTATCGTCGCACACTGTTCCCCACTGACCAGCATAGAATACTTCAACACGGCCTTCATTACGAGTAGATCCCCCTACCAGGCGAATGACATCAGTAGCTGAATTTATTAAAAAGAAGTATAATTTTTAAAATTTTAAACTATTTTCATGCATGGATTACAACCTTACATTAGAGATTTCGTCGTCTTGAAGGAACGACAAAATTGCCTTCGCCTGCTCGAGGGATTATATCTCCAGATGTCACATTTATGCGGTTAACTCAGTTGCAGTGGACAACAAGTGACTCGAAGCATAATGACGTAATTTTCGCAATTATTCGCTAATTTAAACTGAATTCATGGATAAGTTGATATTAAAACGAATTTTAAACCAGAGAAATCAGTCCAGGTTTGGTGGAATTATAGACAATTTATAGCACGAAAACTGTAACAGAACAATGGTCAGTTCTTGTCTTGCGTCGGGGTAAATATTTGCGCCGACTACGCAAACAATCTCTTGTGGTTAAATGACGTCAAAAATTGGCCAGTTCATTTCCTGGTCGGTTAGTTCGTTCCGCCCTTCTTCAAGAGGACAGATTTTCTCATGAAATGTTTAGAGTTTAGAGGAAACAAAAACGGAAAACAAATCCTATCAAGAATGTTAAACAGTACCTGCTTTCCAGTAAACCACAGAAGAGAAGTCCCTCAAAACACCATGTTCTTTGTTCAGGCCACGGGTATGTGTGGTGAGTTTTAGCACCCATTTGCTCTCGGATTTATAAATTTGAGGGACAGACAGGTAATTAGAATTGAGAAGGATACACCTTAAGTTTGACAAAGAGTGGTTGAACTAGTGAAATGTTTGGATAAAGGAAACTTATTCATTCATCTAGATTAGTTTTTTTTTTGGTTGTTGCACCTCAGTCTAGATTTTGTGCGGATTTGACCAACATAGTTGCCTTTGTCACACACGTTGCAGCACAGTAAAATAAACTACATTAGCCGTGTCACAGTTTAAAGTGTACCTCAACTCAAAAAGTTCAAATTTATATATATGAATAAACTTAAGAGAATGAAAAATTAATTAAAACAGTCCAACTCCCATCTTCATAGGATATTTCTGAGCTAAGATATAAAAAGTTGAAGTTTATTGTTGTAAAACAAATTGGTCCATTGCGCAATAATTTGTGACTTTCTTGTTGTACAACTCACATTAACTGCTTTGTTTTCCGTAAGAATTAGAAATGTTTTTATGATCTTGAATACTTCCTGTTTGCTTGCATGGCATGTTGCAGGGAGACAGGCTTAATTAATTACATCACCCCATAAAGGCCTGTCCACGCAGGATGCGTTGCGTTGCGTCACAATCGAAGCGGAAAAAAAGTTGACGTATACGGCCGGATGCGTCAAATTTTGGCAAAGTCCATGTGCGTTCAGAAACAGATTTGACGTACGGAAGCATGAGTTAACTTTGCTTTCTTTAATGATTTTCTTTCATGAACTGCAATTTAACGGCTTAAAGATGCAAAATAGTACTATGTTTGAGCTTAAAATCACAATGAAACGCCTGTAAAGGAAGTAGAAAAGCTCATTTTTCGGCATTATGGTTTCCCACAACATTGGGAATGTATACGTAGGCCTATGTTCTTTGGGTACCCACTACCCTTGCGATATTATTGACTTCGGTAGTGGAAAAACAGTTGTATTCTTGTCGGGACGGTAGGCGGGGGTAGTCTGAACACTAGACAAGGATGCAGAGGGATATTTCACGGCACACGAGAAAATATAAATGTACAATGTGGTGTATATAATCAGTGGCATAGCTTCGGGGGCTTATGCAAGGTCGTCGTCGCTGCTAAAATCGCTCATTGTATTCATATTGAATATCATGAGTGACGGTGGACTAAAGCCGGGTGGCTGTGAACTTTCCCGCGATTTAAATACACTTTTTGTCAATCAGCATGCATTGTCATTGGAAACTACACGCTGCATCTCAAATTGACGCATCGAAATTGACGTAGTGTGAACGTATCCTGTATAAACAGGCAGGCTTCTTGACGTATCCTGAAGGATGGGGAAAAATAAAAACCTATCGTATCCGGAACGGGACGGAACGTAAAGCATCCTGTGTGTACAGGCCTTAGGAGTAGAATTGCCATCCCACCCTGGTACAAGGTGAAGTAACTTTCAGAAAAGCAGAGAAATACAAAGATTGTAATTTGAGATTTACAACAATCAACAATTACATCACAAATTGTTGCGCAATATACCATTTTAACTTAAGTGAATAAACTTCAGCATTTTATATCTTAGCTCAAGAATGTCCTATGAAGATGGGATGTGGGTTGGTTGAAATCATTCTTCATTCTCTTTTATATCTATGTTTGAATTGTTTTTTAATTGAGATACACTTTAAGGGAGGGGGACGGATGTTACAAGTAGTGCCCTGGGGGGTAAACGTTTCGTTTGTGATTATGAAAGGGCATCCCTGACACCTAGGCTTGCAACACTTTTTGATTCCTGTGTTTCCATCTGTACGAAGGTTGGAACATTTGAAGAAGGATTTGCGGTCTCGCAGTAAAAGGGGGATCTTCAAATATTTCAGAGATTGACCCGTCTGCCCGAAGAATAGCGAAATCTGAAGGAATACGTTTACGTAAATATTCTGTTTTAGACGAATAATCAAAAACAATTGGGATGCGTTTTTTTCAAACTTTAGTTTAGTAGTTTGTCCCGGTTGTGACCGGAAGCCTTGCTGATTCCCGATTCCCAAGAGGTAGGCGGTATTCATTATTGAGCAACGACTGTAAGGGGTAAACTGCCAGCATTCTGGTTTCAAGGTCAGTCATGAAAATTACGGCATAACTAGGGTCATTCTATTACCCATGGTAGTATTCTCTGAGTTTATCTCTACGAGTGAAGCTGTGTAGATCATACACCAGGTCCACCGGGTCCTGTTCTCGACTTGGACGAAAAGATAGGCCTTTGTTTAAACAAATTGTTCCTGGGGCGTAAGTTCGTGATTGGACAAATACAAACACTTCGCATTCTCCTGCTGGTCAATCCTAGAATTTGTGTAACGTTTAGGGAAACAGTGAGCGATGGACGGATGGTTTTTTAAGTCAAGAGAGCAAAGAAAAGGCCAGTGATCTACTTTTGGCCAATTTATGTGTGGAACGTAAGTGTTGTTGGCGATTGAGTAGGCTCCTCAAAGCAAATCCCACTTCCTCCTTAATCTTGACCGAGGGTAATGAATCAAAGAGCCCATTTTACTGTTAGAAAAGTTTGCTGGTTATAAAAGTTTGTTTAATGTAAGTAAACTTAAGGGTTACATTGCGGAGTTTAAGAGAGGCAATTCGACAAATCCTGTCTGACTCGGGTGTAACATTAGGGGAGCCTTGCAGGGGGTTCTTTAGTTGATGTCCTTTTGGAACGATGTCTGACGGTTAACAATGGGTTAAAAAGACTTTGATGACAGCTATAGAGGTAAAGATGTGTCGCGCATGTCAGTCCACAATTGATTTGCTCATTAAGTAAATCAGTAAGTAGTTAAAATCAGGATAACAACTTATTTGTTTAACAGAGTTCTCTTGAGACAGAGATCTGGAAAATTTTATCGAAACGATTGCACAGACTATCAGCCATCCTAGGGTTAAAAACTGTCTCTTTTTATGAAATATTGAGTTAAATAGTGTTTTGGTTTGATCAATAGTTATTCATACCAAAGCAAATAACCTTCCTTGGACTAAGTGGCAATATTACACAACAAGAATAAACCAATGTAGTGTACGTTTTTCTCACCGTTTACGAAACATCGAACACCAGCATCCTCATAATGACCACAGTTATGTCTTCCCCATCCGCTGCTACTACATTCTTGCAACGATTGTTCATTCCCGGTACATGCCAGGTCATCCAACCATATTGGTCCACTCCCCTGACCAAAGGAAGCATCTGATAAGGCAGAGGCATAACCGTTGTATCCAAGTTGGCGACACACTACTTCGGCGCCGGAATCCTGCCAACTATCGTCGCACACTGTTCCCCACTGACCAGCATAGAAGACTTCAACACGACCTTCATTACGTGAAGATCCTCCTACCAGGCGAATGCGAATGTTATCAGTACCTGAATTCATTCAAATGGAGTATCACTTTGAAGTTTCACAAAGTACAACAGACGGCACACATCTGTCTTTCGCTATAAACACTTTTTAATTCCTGATTTACTATATGTCATAGTCTTAAGTTGATAAACTTGCTTCAAGTTGTGTCTACATTCACCAATATCCTTCGGCAATAACGTTGTTGCAAGTATACCCCGATTATTTCGTAGTTTTGATAAGTTTTAAAAATAAAAAAAAAAGCACATTGTAAAAATTTGTTTAGCATATTCATTTTTGTACAGAATTTTGAGAATTTAATGCAAAACACACATTTGATCTTGGTGGCTCCTAACGTGTTTAGAAACATCTAACATTGCCGCATTGAACAATATAGCAAACACTAGATAATGATGTACATTTTCATCAATACCAACGTGGTATTTGCACATCAGGCTGCAAGATAACATGTAACGACGGCTTAATTGGGTTTTCCATACGGATTGAAATAAGTTATAGAGAACGACGGCTGCTTACATGTCCGAACGGAATTATAATCCATAGTATGCATAATTTAGAATAACAACGATTATGTCAGTCCACTCCTCACGTGGCTCGATAAAACTTAGGTCACCTGTTTAAGTCTGCCACATAATTTAACATTTGCAATTCCGCCCAATTAAATATAAAGAGATGCATTTCATCACATAAGTAGGTTCATATTGAATGAATTTTACTTTAATCTTGCCAGTTGCAACCGAAATGTAACTTAAAATTTATTTATTGTCATTTTGTTAGGTTTGATAAAGTGTGAAGAAAATCTATGTTATTCAAGGATCAAAAATCTCCAGGCAGTCAAATTGTTTCTTTCAGATTTCAAGTGAAAAAACAGATGTATGCTAAGCAGGTGTCTTCTGTTGGATGAGGACACAAACATGAAGACTCTGAAAAATCGGGCTCATTGTTATTTCGAACTCAGTCCTAACCCAATACACCTTAGTTATTGTAAAGTAGTTGTTTCCAAACTATAGCAGTTGCAATATTTACTGTTTGCGAATTCGTACTCATTCACGCGCTCACAATTAAGAGTGCGATGAGTATTTTGGGGGGATGAGGTAACAAACGTACAATTCACGCCCCTGTAATGAGAAAAGTTTGGAAAAAAGAATGGTACTCTAGTTTTCGTTCTTAGGAAAAGTTAAATGTCGGACAGGGAAACTGTATAGAGCCAATAAAACCCATTAGATGTTAAAGGTGATCACGCGAAGTGGTCTTGGAAGGTAATGACGTAGTCGCAAAATCTAATGTAGATGAGAACGTCAATGAAGGAGAGTAAACGCAATGAAACATGAAACCAATGAAACATAAATTCATTACTTTCTGTTGTTAAAGGAAGAATATTTGATGTAGCAACAAGGTGTTTTAAACATTAATAAGCAATTGCGGAAGCATTGGTTCTTAAACAGATTCTAATGAAGGCAGATACATACATGTATATTTTATCAGAGATAAAGATTAACCTAGATACTCATAAAAGTACTTTTTGGACACCCTCTTACATCTTCCCCCCATGTGTAAGCTTGAAGTTTCTTGATTTGCTATAATGGCTGTATTCTTCCTGTATTAACTTTCCATATTACAAGAAAGTGGAATGGATTGCACTAATATCACTCCTCATTTTTGAGGTCGTTAATGTGGAACATTCGTCACTTTGAAAATCTGTTAAACAACAAAAAGGGTCCCTTCTTGATCACCATAAACGAGCTTGTCATCCCGAAATCAAAAAATAAAAAACATAAACCAAAAAAACGAGAAATATCTGAAACCGATTATATTGCTTCCGACGTCAGTTTTAGAGCCTTAGGTGTGTCACGCATGTCACTTCACAATTGATATGCGAATTAGGTAAATCACTAGGTAATTAAAAGGAAGATAATTACTCATTCTCTCACCGGACTCTAAGTGAGACAGGAATGGCTAGCATTTTATCCATCGTATTGATAAAAAAAATGTGATGTACGTTTTTCTCACCGTTAACGATACATCGTACACCAGCATCCTCATAATGACCACAGTTATGTCTCCCCCATCCGCTGCTACTACATTCTTGCAAAGTTTGTTCATTCCCAGTACATCTCACGTCATCCAGCCATATTGGTCCACTCCCCTGACCAAAAACTGCGTTTGATAGGGCATATGCACCACCGTTGTATCCAAGTTGACGACACACTATTTCAGCATCGAGGTAATTCCAGCTATCGTCGCACACTGTTCCCCAACGACCAGCATAGAGGACTTCAACACGACCTTCATTACGCGAAGATCCTTCTACCAGGCGAACGTTTTCAGTTCCTGAATGTATTACAAGAGGAGTATCACTTTTAAAGTGTCAAACTTTTTCCATGAATAAAGTACAACCTAAGACGGACGGCACGTATGTAGCTCAAAAAGTTGCAGTGAGTAATTGTTTTCCTCCCGATGTTACTATATGTCAAAGCTTAAATCAAACATATTTAACATTAAGTTGCAGCTATATTTACCAATGGCCTGTCTGAGATAATTGTTTTTATACATAACTAGAACTGTCCTCACTAGTTTTCCAATCTATGGAGATTGCATTTACAACCAGCATGATTATAAACATAGTTTCGAGTAATCATTTCGCAAATTTTGATAATTTAAAAATTTCAGAATTAAAAGAAGGACACTGGAAAATTTGTTCAAAACTATGTAAGTATATCTGGTCAACAAATCACTAAACGAATGATAAGGTTATAATTGCAGTCATCTTTTGAACTAAGTCAACTCAACAAGAAAAAGAATTCAAGACACCTTGTTTTTGTCTTGAGAATTGAGGATTTTACTGTATATTTTGGATAAGGAGAAAATCAAATAGAAGACAGCAAAATTTTAAAACGTCAAAGAAACTCACCGGATGCTAAAGGTGATAAGGTAGTGTTCATTAAAGGTAACGAAGTAGAAGGTGAACCTATGGTGATATAAAAGTTATTGAATGAGAGTTAGTTTCAAATTTCCAGAAAAAATAATGGCTTTTTGTAATTCAGAGAGAAACTTTAGTGTAACAACATGGCAGGGGCGCCAATCTCTGTTTGAGAGTGGGGGGGCGAAAATGCTTATGATGTACCCATGAGTACTTAACTGTGCACGCTTGGCGGGCACCGCGAGCGCGAGGCCCTTGAGGACTCCTGGTGGGATCAAGGGGCAAAGCCCCCGTTGGGGTCCAGGGGTCGAAGCCCCCGGAAGCTCTTGTGTTCTGGCGTTTCCAAAGCTTCAGAAAAACTGTTTTCGAATGAAAAAAAAAAAACGAAAAAAGGTGACCATATATAAGGTCTACTCAAATTTGGCGCCGGGGGGGGGGGGGGGGGGGGTACAAATAACGATTTTGCCCCCAACTTTTTCACTTGAGGGGGCGAACCCCCCCCCCCTTGCCCACCGGGATTTGCGCCCATGCAACATGGTGTTTTAAACATTGACAAACCATTCGTTCCACGGTACGTCGTCAACACGTTTGATATAAGTTATCCAACGGGTTTACGGTCAACTCGCCTCTGGGACAACTCATCCACCGAGACATCTCGGCCCCTGGTCAACTCGGCCACCGAGACATCTCGGCCCCCGGTCAACTCGGCCCCTGAGACAACTCGTCCACCATTGAATAAGCACTACTCTTGTAATATTATTATTTACGTTAGAAATACAAGTACTGACTTGCTTAGTCGTGCGTCCCTATTTTATATTCAAGGTTACTTGAAACCAAGTAAATTTTCTCTTGTTACCTACTTCAAATTTGAAGAGAAAAAAGGTTATCACATGACTCTCAACTGCCAATAAAGTAAAAGAAGGGTACACGGCGCGCCATGTGACATTATCAATGTCAATGAACTTTGCAAATTTTGAGGAAAGGTCAGTCCGGAATCAGCCTACTAATTTCATGCAGAAGATATAAAGTTTTTTTTTTTTCTATGAAGGAAGCTGGGGTTTGAATTTAAAGCGATTGGCTCTTACGACCAAGCTTCCCGGGAAAAGCCATTACGTCCACTGGAGGATCCACACAGTTAGTAACCAACGTCAGGACCCTAGAAGACCATGTACAATTATTGGACTGTGATAAATGGCTCTTTTCTAGAATGGATGAAAAGAACAGATACTACCATCTTAGCCAAAAGGCCGATAAACAACTAGGACTGTATATAGCATTACGCGTTCCGGTCAAATTTAAAATGAGGTTTCGAATGACATCGAAAAAAGTCGATGTTGTTAAATAAAAAGAAATCAAGAATCAGAGTAGGAAATGTTCATTTTCAAAATTTTACAGGTAGGGACTGTGTAACATCGTCGGAAGGGCAAGGCTTGCATACGATTTTTACTCTGTCAACAACATAAAGGAGGCGATAACTAGGTCCTTAGCTGCACAGAGGAACAGTATCTGGATCGTATATGCCCAGTCGCACCTCTCTGGAGTCTAACCGGCCGTTCTTTCTAGTACGTGAGCTCGAGTCCGAGAAGCGTAAACACTACTTGTAACCATTATCCGCTAACTCGGTATTAAATATTCCCAAATTGTAATTATTATCCATTCCTCTTACCGAATATTTATCCCAATCGTCTGGATAATATGTATGTCGCTGGTGGGTAATACTTTCTGTGGTATTTTTCCTACTTTTATTCCAGGATTCTTTAAAATCTGCTCTCATTTTCTTTGAAGTAATTACACAAGACAACCAAGCAGCCTGTACAAAATTTACAATAATTTTGTTTTACTAAAAAAAAAAAAAAAAATTTGATTTCCAAAAAGTTAGAAAGTGCAACTAATGACATTAATCCAATCCAAGAAAATTTGTACTGAATTTATTTGATTGAAACAAAACAATTGGGTTACCGGTACCTTTTTGTGGGAAAGGGTCAAATTTTCATTTCAATTTTCAATTTTTGTGACCTTTTGAACTCGTGACGTCATTTACATCTTATTTGAAAGACAATTGATTTAATGACTTCAGTTTTCAACATGAACTGAACATTAAGAATTTTCCCTTCTGGATAAGCAGCATAAGACATAGTCAAATACTGCTCAAGAAATACACGCGTGTGATTACTAACTTGCATTAGCAGTTAAGCCTTGACTTCACGATATCCAAATTTCAGATTAATGGCGTGCTTCAATTGATATTATGATATTTTGTCAGGCATTGAATGGCCTGAAATGTTTATCAAAACAATCCGTAGTATTATTTCTAAAATTTTAATTCATCACAAAATTAATATTCAAATTCATATTTGGTTGGTAAGCTTTTTAGGAAAAACGAGCAAATTTTCACTCATGCGGCATTTTTGTCAACTTTTTTGTAGGCTCCTTGTGACCTTATTAATACTCTTTTGTGTGAAATCGTCGTTTGAATGAACAGAGTATTTAACATAATTGGATACTGAGAAACTCGTCCTCTAGGAAGGAATCATCAAAACAAATTGAAATATTGTTTGAATGGTATATGTGCTATTATTCACAGTTTATTTCTATGCTTGAATTCATGATATCAAACTTCCACATTTATAGCATATATTAATGAATATAGGCATAGAACGACCTTAGTGGCAGATCAAAACAGTCAGTACTTCGTTGGCATCTTTCCTATCATATCCATGCATCCTAAATATCTTAATAATTGATATCATTCTTTGGCAGATCGTTTAAGAACAAAAGTATTTTTTTCTTTTGAACCCGGTTTTCGGTGCCTTAATTATTTACTAATTGAAGGTTTTAATGACTTAAGCATCCCAATACAACCGTGTGAAGAAATGTATTGTTGTTCTCTGACTAAGCTGTCCAAAGATATCGTAATTTATGAGTTTTCCTTGCCCCTAAAGTTTGGTTTAAATATGTTATCATTAGGCGTTTCATTTCTCGGTTATTGCCGGGTTACCAAAAGTTTACCGAAACTTTTTATGTACCACATAGTGTGGTGTAATAATAAAACTAAGGGGAAGTCTCATGCACACAGGCAACCATGGGCTATAGGTCCAGCACTGTGCCTTCCATAGACTACACATTTCAACAGTAATATGATAAAGTGTGGTACAAATGAATAAACAGATAGGAAGAACCTTATTACATCCGACCTCTCCTTTGAGAGGTATGGTCAGATTGTCACATTTTTTAATCAAGTGAGGTCATAGTAACATTTTAACAAATGTTATGTTGGTCTTCAATGCCCTCTTAACATGAACGCTAAAACCGCTCTTTTCTAGATGTGACTGCCACTGGTTGAAAAAGTGCAACGCAATGAACACTTTTCAAAAAACAAACCTGTTTGGTCGAATAAGGTGATTTTTGGTCTTTTAAATGCTTTTTCTCGTTCAAATGCACTTTTCGCAGGCTGGACTCGGTCCCTTTTGAGATGGGTCACAAAACAAGGGAAAAGACTGACATGGGCCAATGTCTATTGCTCGCGTGGATGTTTTTGCATTCCTTTTACATTGCTTGTGGACTCAAGTGTACTTCATACCTGCCATTGTATTGTTATCAGTGAGGTGTACATGCTCTTTCTCCAATTATAAATAAGTCTTCAGCATTTTCAGCCTTATAGGTTAGGGTTCCAACTGATATTTCTCAATGAAATTCAACCCCTGTCCTAATAATCAAGAGCATTACACAGACCTTTCTTACCCAACAGTTCAAACTGAGGCAAAGTTGGCGAATCTGGTACACTTGTCGTCGTCGGACATTTACAGGTTAACGTTTCGGTACCACTGATGCATTCGAAGTTATCGGCACTTAATATAGAGACAGGTGTTGTTCCCCCAGGGCCTATATTAACCAAAAACAGTGTGATAAACAAAAAAGTAACTGCTTACATGTCAAGCATCTTTTTTGGAATGTGAAAGATATCCTATGCTGAAGAGATCGGTTAAGACGAATTTTTGAAGGAAAGAGCATTCGCCACAAACTTATTTAAAGAACATCTACATGTCACAGATACCTTTTCATTCCTCTCCCAAGTAACTCTCATCATACAAGGTATCAAAAAAAAAAAAAAAAAAAAAAACATTGAAAACCCATCTTAGTCACTCTCTAATGGAGAGAAAAGGGTAAATTCCCTCCACTAGAGGGTTAAAGTGTACTGCATGTCAAAAAATCAAATATAGATATTAAACGCCATCATGAAAAATGAATTCTAACAGTCCAAATCTCATCTTCATAGGTCATTCTTGGCATAGGTAATAAAATGTTAAAATTTATTCCCTTAAAACAAATTACACCTTGGTGCAATAATTTGTGAATTCCTTGTTGTACAAATCACAATGCCTGCTTTTTTTCTTTAAAATTAAAAATGTTTTGATGACCTTGAACACTTCCTTTTGGCTTGGATAGCATGTTTGACGGAAAGGGCTTAACCAATCATTTCACCCCATAAAAGCATGGAAGTACTTTCATGATAAGAGTAAGAGTGCTAACTCACCTTTGTACAAGTTGCAGTATCTTTCATAAAAACTAAGATTGTAATACGAGTGGTACAACATTGACATCACAAATAATTGCGCAATTTACCATGTTGATTTGAGTGAATAAACTTCAACATTTTATACCTCCCTAAGAATAGTCTATGAAAATGTTGTCATGTTGTTTCATATATATTTGAGTTTTTTACTTGAGGTACACTTCAATTCATCCCAAGAATAGTGACATTCGTTCTGAAAAGAAATGCACGTCGAAACAGCGAAGTTCACTTTTGATGTAGTGCCTACAGTGATGAGAGTGACCACTGATTACAGTGTGAACTTTCACACTTGCGAAAATGAACTTACTGCTTCTGTGAGTGAATTAACCCTTCAATGGAGTGAATCCATACTTCCTACTATATCCGAGAGTGACTTAGTCCACTCTTTTTTTTATTAAAGAAAAAAGGAGTAACATTAATGGAAAAATATTGTTACATGACTCCCAATTAAAGACATTCATGAAATACTACAGACTAGACTAATCCAAACTGGAATGACTCCAGACCCCCCTTTACACACTTTTGTGTGAAAGGAGTGGCAAGGAAGGGTCTAAAAACAGAAAGGAATGGAACAAAACCATGGCCATTCCGGGGCCACTTCTTCCTCCCCCCCCCTCACTGGCTTAAACCTTGATGAATCGCTCAGTCTTCGGTGACTTAGTAGGGCAGCGATTCTACCCCCTTTGGGGGTTTCAAGACGGGCAAAAGGTCCATCCACCTCAAAGAGAAAAAGTCCCTAGCAGCCAAGGACACAGCGTTGGTATGGGGAATTACGGAGTTTGGTTAACACTGTCGAAATTTGTGAGACAAATTGTGCATTTCTCGCGACGGCAATCAACGGTTATTTATCACACAGCTCTGTGTTTTACTCTGCAGGAGAACTAATCAGGCATTCCCCCTGGCGAACTGAAATTCCCGCAATTCGGAGTAACTTCTAGTTAAGTTTTTGGAGAGTATTGGTGTTAATCTAAGTACCCAACTGCTGGCGGTTAAGGAACTGCCAGGTCGTTATTATGATGTTACGTTTAAATCGATAGAGTTGAAGAGAAGTTTTTGGCCAGTTTTATCTGGGAACAGAACATGTAAAGTTAATCCATATACCAGTTCTACGACACTTGTAACGGTCTTACATGTTCCACACGAGCAGGACGATGACACCGTGCGGTACGTACTGGGGAGATATGGGAAGGTAGTTTACGGTCGTTTTTTGACATTTAAGGACTATCCACATATATTTAATGGCATAAGATATACTTGATTGCACTGAAGTCCGAAATTCCTTAAGCAATCCGCTTGGCGGTAGAGACTGTTGGGTTCGCTATAGGGGTCAACCCAGGACTTGCCTTAAATGTGGTGGGAAAGGCCATGATGCAAAAGACTGCAACCAAATGAGGTGTCATAGATGCCAAAGTCTTGGCCATGTAATTAAAGATTGTAAAATGGATGAAGTATGTACCGTGTGTCAGAAGGAGGGTCATAGTTATCGCAACTGTCCAGTTTAGCTCCAGTTTAGCTCCAACCCCCATGGAATGGACCTTTGGCAACCCTCCCCAAAGTGCTGATAAAGTCTATGATGAGGTTGTAAGTGCTGATGTTGTATCAGATTTAAACTCAAAGGACATTGATAGTTTGAAAACTCCCGAAAAAGTTATCAAATCATCTGATATGGTTAATGAAGGTATCATAAGTGCTGATGGTGTATCTGATCTAAACGTGAAGGACATTGATAACGTGAAAACTCATGAAAACGTTATTAAATCAACTAATATGGACGATGTAGTAAATGCTAATAAACCCACTGAGTTTGAATCCGAAATGGAAACTGACATGGCGGCGACCCAATTAAGAAATGTTGAACTCACGAATGCAGTTATCGTAACTCAACAGGAGAAAGCAATTGCGTCAGAAGCTGCTTTTGATGAAATCGCCGAACCATTTAATTACAATCGCGGCAGTCAAGAGTCAGTAGAGTGTGATGATAACAGTCAACAATACAATGATTCCCAAATCTGGCATACAGACTTAGCCGACTGTAGCTCACAAGTATCGATTTCTAGTACCACTGAAAGCCCATCACTTTTTAAAGAGTGGGAGGCGAAGGCCACGGGCCAGGATGTTTCTGTTATCTCGTCGTCGGGGTTAAATGTATCTGCCAATGGACCTCCCGGTCCTGGTGAGCGTGTTACAAGAACGCGGACAAGATGCTCCTCTCAAACCGGCTCCGCCAGGAAAAACCGTTCCCGTTCTAACATTCGTTTCCCACAAGAAGTCCCATCGGAATTTTTTAAAATGACTCAGATTTATCTGGAAGATGAGCCATGGCATTCCTGTGTGGCCAAGGGGTGTCTGGCATCCTTTTCTAAATTCAGTGATTTGCGGAAACACCTGAGTGATTTTCACCCCAAAAAAGAAGTGCTTTCCTACCCTTGTGTCTTGAAGAAGAAATGTTCGTTGTCTTTTACCACTCTTCGGGATTGGCTACAGCATGTTGCTCTGAAACATTCAAATTTTGTTAAGAAACAGGAGTTGGAATTTTTTGACCATTACTTTTTAAAGCATTAATCGTCAAGTATTCATTACTCTATGTATTATGGCCATGAATTTGAGAGTCGCTTCCTTTAATGTGAATGGGCTGCGTGATAAACGGAAATTCTCCAAAGTAATTCAAAGTTGCAAGATAATTGATTCCGATATTTTGCTGCTTCAAGAAACCTTTCTTAATTCAACTCTTGATTATCAGCCTTTAAGAGATCAGTGGGGGGATAACTTTGTCTTTTCTCCCAGCATTAGTAGCTACTCTGTGGGAGTGTGTATTGCTTTCAAGAATACTCTTTCCGTAAGTATATCGGACTCAAAGATTGACTCAAATGGCCGTTTTGTAGCAGTTCTATGTACAGTTAAAGGGTACTCTTTTCGTATTTGCAACGTATATGCCCCTAACGTTATTTCTGACAGAAATTTGTTTTTTAAAAACCTTTATAGATATATTCGTGGGACTTACCCTGTCATATTGGCTGGGGACTTTAACTGCGTTTTAAATAAAATTGATCGTAATTACACTGGTCAAACTTTACAGTCTGATCCGAGTAGGGATGCAGTCCGGGAACTGATCTCAACTTTTCATTTGACTGACGGATTCAGAGTTGTTCATCCGCAGACCTCGGGTCACACCTGGTTTCACGTCAACTCAAACCAGAGCTCTAGGATTGACAGTATTTATGTACCTAATGAGGTGGAGGTTAGCAATTCGGATACTTTCTTTCTGCCCTACTCTGACCACAATCCCGTGTATGTAGATTTTAAAACTCCCGTTACACCCGATTCAAAAAATAAGAGTTATTGGAAGTATAATGTTTCCTTAAATCGTGATGATGACTTTTGTAGAGACTTGCGTTATCATTACCAATTGTGGTCCTCTCTTAAGCCCGGGTTTGCTTCTCTACTAGATTGGTTGGAGAACATTAAAGGAAGAATTAGAGAACTTGCTATTAAACATAGCAGACGTCGCGCCAGGAAGAGGAAAGATAGGATAAAATAATTTACAAGCTCGATGCTCTACAGCCTCTGCTGATGAAATCGATGCTTTAATTAGTGCTGAGGCCGAGGGTGCTTACAGGGCAAAATTTTTGGAATTAGGGAGCGTCCCTCGTCCTAATTCTTTCGTCTGGAAAGTCATCGTGGCAGTAAAAAAGCATACGCTCTATAAGAGGGCCTAATGGTGATATGTTTACTAGAAAGGATGATATCATTGGAATTTTCCATAATTTTTATAGTAATCTTTATTCTAAGGAGAGGAATA
Source organism: Holothuria scabra (assembly GCA_037179385.1). Classification (NCBI taxonomy): domain Eukaryota; kingdom Metazoa; phylum Echinodermata; class Holothuroidea; order Aspidochirotida; family Holothuriidae; genus Holothuria; species Holothuria scabra. The sequence goes on from CM074198.1 coordinate 32,576,564, forward strand.
CCAATCATTGTTTGCAAGATATTTTCATTAAAAGTTTAAAGAACACTATTAACGAACATGAGAGAAATATGTTGGATTTACCCATTTCATCTGATGAGGTTTATTCTGCTCTCAGGCGCACACCTAAAAACAAAGCGCCGGGGATTGACGGTCTCCCTTTTGAATTTTACTTCAACTTTTACGACTTAATAGGTACTGATTTGTTGGCTATGTTTAACGATATTTTTGCTAAGAATACCTTATCTTTATCTCAGCAAACTGCCGTCTTTTCTTTGATTCCAAAAAAAGGAGGCATTTTAAGCCCAAGCAACTGGCGCCCCATAAGTTTGTTAAATGGGGATTATAAGATTTTGGCCAAGGTGTTACAAACTAGATTATCGACTGTTATAGGGAATATTGTGAATGAATTCCAGGCTTGTGGTATTCCTGGACGTAGAATTCATAGTAACATGATCTTGTTAAGAGACATTATTGACTTCACCGAGTTGAATAATGGTGGTTGTTGTTTGCTCTCAATTGATCAAGAAAAAGCCTTCGACAAGGTAGACTGGTCCTTTTTATTCAGAGTACTGCAAAAATTGGGCTTTGGAGACCACTTTGTTAGGTGGATTTCTATACTGTATAAAAATATCAACCGTCGTTTATTGATTAACGGGACACTTTCGGATCCGGTTTGTATCTCTCGCGGTGTCAGACAAGGTTGTCCCTTGTCTCCTTTACTAAACGTGCTTTTCATCGAGCCAGTTGCAAGCTATATTAATAGTAACAATATGATTAAAGGTTTTTTATCGCCTGGAGGGAATGGTAAAAGAGTTAAATTTCTGCAATACGCAGACGACGCTACCTGTGTTACGTCCAGTATTAAGGACATTCCAATGTTTGTAGAGGTCTTTAATCTATTTCAGAAAGCAACTGGTGCTTCGATAAACATAGATAAAACACGTGGACTAAAGCTTGGTTACCTGGCTGCGGACCCAGCCACTTTTGATATCACGTGGAGTGACTCTTCAATTAAAGTCACAGGTGTTATTTTCGGTTCAGCCGACTCTGTCCAGCAAAATTGGACTGAGAAAGTTAAAAAAGTTGCTCAACGGGTAAACGCCTGGAAAATAAGACATTATTTTGTCCCTTACCGGCAAAGTCGTGGTCATTAACACCCTCTTGTATCCCTTATTCTACTACATAGCACCCGTATTTCCTATCCCTGAGTCTGTTGTTCGTGAGGTAAATAAAATTGTCTTTCCATTTATTTGGGGGGAAAAGAAGCCAGATTTAGTGCACCGGAAAGCTATTGTTTTGCCTAAAGAAGAGGGTGGCTTGGGTCTAGACAATCTGAAAGATAAAATGGATATTCTTCTAGTCAAGACAATATTCCCCTTGTTAGACCATGACGTTCCACCCCCTGACCATCTTTTTCTAGCCAGGTATTTTACTGCTAAATTACTCCGTGTATGTTTCCCGTATGTTTGGTCTAATTCTAGACCTAACTCGGATGTGTGTACCCTCAATTTAAGTTATGCCTGTCAGGTTATGAAAAAGTTGGTTACATTAGGTTTTTCCTTTACTTCTTCCAGTACACGTACCAAACATTTAGTTATGCTTATCCAGTCTTCTGACGTCAGTATGGCATGTGTCAGGCATAACCCTACTCATCCGTGGTCTAGAATTTGGGAGTTAACGTATAATATCACACTAAATAACAAGTTAAGAGATTTTCAATGGCGTTTAGCTCATAACGTTCTTTACACAGGCAGTAGAATTAAGAAATGGGGGATAGGGGATGCTTGCTGTCCAATGCCCGGTTGCCACAGTATTGAATCAGTCGAGCACATATTTTGGGAGTGTCCGAAAGTTATACTAATTTTGTCTTGGATTAAGCGTGTTCTTCGGTTCCTTTGTGGCACCCACTTTTGCTTGACCATTACGCAGTTCCTGTACGGATTTCCTGAGTTTAATTACAAAGGCTGCTTTTAATCGAATCTGGTTTGTTTTATGCGTGTCTAAATTTATTATATGGAAAAGCAGATGCATACATGTCTTTCAGTCGGAACTTCAACCAGCCGATGTTATTATCTCAACCATTATAAAACGAATTAAGGACCGTATTAAAGCTGATAAGGAAAGATATAATAATGAGAAGTTTAAGAGGATATGGATAAACGGCGATTTATTTGTTTTCTTGAACCAGGGGAAGCTTTCCTTCAGTTTGTAACTATGATTAATGAACTATGGAATGGTTATCTAATACTATTTATGTGCTTTATTCTGGGCTGGCCATTTATGTGTTCACTCCTACGAATGATGGGGGTATTCGCCTGCCTATTAGGTGATAATGACTTAACAAACCTTTATGCAACTGTAAATAATTAAAAGTAACGATCTTATGTAATGTTTTCCGTGATTAAGCTGTAGATTAAGTTAAAAATGTCTGTGTTGTGATGTTCTCTCTTATTTATTTGATTTTATTTTTCCAATTTGTAAATAGTGTATTTATGCTCTTGACTGGAAATACAGTTTCCCTTCAAAAAAAAAAGGGGGAAAAAAAAGAAGTTCACCTCTATTGACCAACCCCGGGATATATCGCGAGAAAAATGTTGTCCTAACTAGATTGTTCATTGCTTTTCTTGATTTTTCCTTTCTTTTTTCAACTGACCAGCAATTATCCAATTCTACCATGATGATTATGTTTTCATAGACTTCATGCTGGTCGTAACAGATACAAAACCTTAACTATATAAATACCAAAGAAGGCAATGTTTTGAAAGTACCATCTTTGTAAAAGCTTATAGTTTTCAAATATAACATAGGCCTATGTGATATAGGCTTATGTGTAAATACCTAATTAATCATTATGCTTTGCACCGCAATTCTACTAAAGTTTGCTTCTTGTAACTAACTATATTACCCAGAAAATATTGTGATTACTCATACTTGCTTGGATTCATTTCCTTCCATGCAAAATGGCTCTAATAGGAGAGGGAGAGAAAGAGAGAGAGACCTGCGAAGTGAAACTTGTGTAAACTGTCGTTAACGCTGCTATTCAAGTAATAGATCGAGCCTAGTATGTGACAAAATCAATGTAGTCTTCGCAGGGATATATTAGGCAATGTGATGAAAGAAGCACAGGAATCTGGTTTAATAGACTTTACCCTCACATTGTCTTTCACCTTTGAGAAATCGTAGTGCAATTTAAAGAAGTATGTTTATATTTGCGTCAATTTTTTTGAAATTTTGCAAAAGATACGTCACAGCTGTTGACGTAGAAAAAACTGAAAAGTAGATTTTTGAGTGTTGAGCTATTCTTGATTTTTGTCACCTCTTCCCTACTTTATTTCCTTATTGCTACTTGATATCATCAAATAAGAAATATCCATAAACAGGAGCAAATAACGACAAATTAAAGGTAGAGTATCAGCAAAACCTTTAATTCTAATGTGTGAAAAGTAACTAAAGCCACACAAATTGGTGAAACCGCCATTCAAATCGAACATTTCTCAAGGTAATTATTATTTATCAATATCGGCAAATCAACTTGCTACCGTTAATGAGATTAAGTTTGAAACAATCAAGATGTATCACTTCCTCGCATTGATACAGTAAATCAGTTAGCCTTTTTAGTCTGTTCTGTTGTCCTTGAAGTGAAGTGAGGCGGCAGCAACATTGTGGTGCTGAGTTCCCAGGATGCATTCCATGAAATCATATTCTTGTTATATCAAAGTGTTGAAGAGAAATTTGGTTGTCAAGAAAAACAAATGACCTCGACTGACTGTGGGATGTGACAACCTACTGGGTGACCTACTGCCCCTCTAGTCAACAAAATTAAACAGTAATTGGATAAAATGCTGCACAGTATGCACCATCTCCTTAAAGCATTTCTTCAATATATATGCAGTTTAGTGAACTGTGTGTAATGTGGTTGTATTCAATGAAGAGGTAGAGTAGGTGTAATTACTGTACCAGTCAACCAGTGTAGGTTGATATGTTATTGCACACCTATGTAATCTTGTAGCTACAGTACAGTAGGGATGATTCAAAAGTTTTCAATCTGTTGAACACAAAGCTAGGTGAGCCTTAATTTCTGTAAATGCAAATGAGAATGTTATACATTTGTTATTTGAAGACTTCACCACCATGTTTATTGATAATTAACTTCTCAGTCACAGACCTGATGCACAATTATATTATGCCATGACATACAACTGACAGACAATACATGTACACGACTTCATTTCAGTGTGACAATGTGACAATTGGTACAGTGATGAAAAATACATACATACAGTATAAAATGCTTTCAGTTGTTTTTTCAATGGCCCATTTCGGCCCATTTGGGATAGCCTACAGTGCATGGGGGTGAAGGTGGGTGTTATCCAAGGAAGGGGAGCATTATGATTGTCCTTCATGCCCTGAAGTTATGCTTATACCTAAAGAAATTAAATGCCTGCAGTGAAATTGCAACTTGAGAAAATCTGTGCTTGAGGAACAAAGTATAGGCCTAATAGAGGACGTACCAAAGAGTAAGGGTCCCTCTAACGTAAATCTTGTGTGGCTTAAGAATTCAGAACATAATACTTTGATAATTGTTTGCGGAAGTAGCATACCATTATGTATGTGAAGTAGTATGCTAGCCTCCCTACCATGCATCATTGCACGTTATATATGTATAACGCTAATTCCCACCTTAAGGGGAAAATTGTTATACCTGTTTGTACAGAGGGCGAAGAAAAAAAAAACAATAAAATACATAAGAAAAGAATTCGTCCTAACGTTTAAACCTATAACTAACGTTATTTCAATGGCCAGCCATCCGTTCGTGTTAAAAGCTAGGTGTCCGTAAAATTGACAACTTTGAAGTAATTGTATCGTCAAAGGGCGCCATTGTCCGTTGCAGTATTCCTATAAAACATAAGTGTAGAAACGCTAAGGCCAAACTTATATTTCGCCCCCAAAATTTCCCCCCTAAGGTCGACTTTTAAACGACTTTCCCCCTAAGTGCCTAGTTAGGTTTTAGGTGTCTATTTTTATTTTTAAGGAAAAACATATACATGTACGTAAATTCAACAGTCCATTAGTTGTACGTGTTAATAGGTAGGCGTCCGTAATTTGGTCAGGGGTGGGGACAGGATTTTCCCGACACGGGGGCCAAGCTCCCGGACGGGGGGGGGGGGGGCAACAGTTCAAGACCCCGACAAAGGCGATGCGCCCAAATAATTGGCCTTCTTTTAAGCAAACACTTAAAAATCTGAAGTTTATTTTTTGAAAGAAATTTGGCTTTTGTAATGACAATTAAAATTTGGGGGTATTTATTGAAGAATCTATCCTTGATATGAACAAATTCAAAAACTTTTTACACGAGACGGCTGAAATTCTGTTGGGGTTATGCATTTAATCGTTCTTGTCCTACGTACTAAGGTCTCAAGAAGGGACTAAAAGTCTGCTGAAAGGTTTTTATCCTTTTTTGAACCAAGATTTGAAAATTAAGAGCTTATTTTATTGCAAAAATTTGGAAATTTAGTATAAGAAAATTTGGTTTTTTGTAAGATTGTAATACAAAATTTGGGCTCCTTATTGAGTGATTTGCCTTTCAAGAGCAAAATTAGGTAGAATGTCGGGGTGATTAACAAAGTTGTCTGGTTATTTGTTGTACTGAGTATCAATCAAAATTGGAAACTTTTGCCACTTTTAACAATCTGACACTTATATTATGACGGATTTCGGTGTTTTTATGGAAGAATTTGACCTTCTTATAAGAAAAATCAAGTAGGGGGTAATCTGTAGTTTTGGAGAGCTTTGTTGGGGTTACTGAATATCATCAGGTAGATTAATGCCCTCGGACCATATTGGAAAATGTTTCAGCGGAAAAAGTTTGGCTTCCCATATATTTGAAGTTCTGACATAGGCCGACGGGAGTGTTTCAGTTTGGAAGTCGGCGAAATTGTTTTGTTTTTCTTTTCTCCGAAAAATATAATATTGTCCGAAAAACTACAAGCACAGATATTTTTGAAAAATTAAGAACCTCCAGAAAGCAGAAAAAAGCATTCCCGCGGCCGGACTGGTAAACTAGAAACAAAGTACCGATATGGTCATTATTTTGAGCTTTATTTGCAATAAAATTTTAACTTTGTAATACTGCCCCCAAAACAAAGAATAATATGCAAGGATGCATTGTTCTGTTAAGTCATTTTTTCGACCAAAACACTATCTAAGCGGAGCGCCACCCATCAGTTGGCGCGGAACGTAAAGAAAATTGTTAAAAAAACTAACAGAACAGACACCCAAAAATGGCATTTCCCAGACTTGAGCAGTCGTTATTTAGAGCTTTCCTTTGAAACAGAAATTTTACTTAGAAAAAGCAACTTGGTAAGTGATCAGAAAACTACCAGATAAAAGGCAAGATAATGCTACAATTAAATGTAATGGACTTGTCTCTTTTCGGAGGGAAACTATGCAAAACTGTTTTTATTTTTTTTTTTACTCTACCATTAATCTTTGTTATATTCAATGGCAATATCCACTAAAAAGATGAAATATTTTCTTCGTTACTGCCCGAACTCCAAACAAAATGATCTTTCTTCCAACTTATTTGAAAAAATGTCTAATTACAAGGTGGCTTTAAATGAATTTTCAGTCAGACCTAAGGGGAGACATATTCAAGCCACTGTTTATCATTATGTGTAACCCAAAACAGCCTGGCTGATTTTCGTTACTGTTTCTAGAATTCGGCTGTCGGAACGGGCCAGATGGCAGACCATTGGGCAATGCATGTCGAAAGGACCTTTGCCAGAGGGTCGGGAGGACTTTAGAAAAAGACCATTGGGTAATGCCTTCACATGTTAAACCACTTATCCGTTTTTGTAAGGAAATTTTGGAATAGTTTCCTTGAAGAATATGGTCTTCTAGTAAACAAAATTAAGAAGATCGTCAGGGGTGACTGAAGTTATCAGGCCCATAAATATTTATCGTGGGCCTGTATATGAAAGATCCCCGATGAAATTGGATTTTCTCTCAACAACAGGGGGAGGGAAGTCTTCCCCAACGGGGACATGACCTTGCGCGTACGGATTGAAGATGGAAGGAGGGATAGCAGAGCTAGTAAGAAGTGATTAAAACCGATTAAAGGCCAAGTCACACAACAATGATATCGGATCGGATTTCGCTCCGATTTTTGTGAGGGTTAATTTATATCTCCTTCATCTTTGGTCGGAAAAAAACAAAAAATTGCACACCAGTGTAGACTACGAAATTCTAAGTAACTTTTACCAATTATTTCGTGACGCCACATCCACAGACAACTTTTATCGGATACGAGTAGTTCGATAACAGCTATTTGACAATGGGACGTCACGAAATAAGTAGTATATATTTGAGTTCCGTATTCCTCTCCTATATCGTATATTAACACAGGATGGCAAATTTTTGTTTTTTACGAAAATGGATGGAGGAGATTTTAATTAAAACTGACAGAAATCGGATAGTAATCCGATCGGATATTGCCGTAGTGTGTACTGGGCTTAAAACCGATGCATTAAAAATAGGGTTACAAACGAAAAAAAACAAACAAAATTATAAAGAAAAAAAAAAGTTCACGATCATCCATCCAGTAACTTCTGTAATGAATAGTCGCATGAAGACCTTAGGCCATTTTTCCTCAAACATAGGCATTGCCTTAAACTGAAAGAGGATTTTATTTTTTTGAAATGGAAAACTTAGCCTCAAGCAGGATTCGAACCAGCGACCTCCCGCTTACAAGGCGGATGCTCTGACCACTGAGCCATTGAGGCCTATGTGATTGACCGCGCTCAAAAAATGGCCTAAGGTCTTCATGCGACTATTCATTACCGCACTGGTTCACTTATTCATATAAAGTCGCTACGTCACTCGACTTGCTATATATATATATATATATATATATATATATATATATATATATATATATATATATATATATATATATATATATATATATATATATATATAACGCTGGATCCTACCTTAGGTCGACATCGACCTTAAGTCGACATATAAATATTTCACATATTTGAATGTATCTGCACATAGAGACACTAAAAAATTCAAATAAAATACCACCATAAATTTCAACAGCGCCAACAATAATATGTATGGTATATTTATAATGTATGACGTACCCACCAATTAAAATAAAATAAACAATGTATTAAAGGTATTTTGCAATACTTACGTGTTAACTTGATGTAAATTTTTCGACAACGCAAGATATAACACCCCCTTTTTTCACGTGAAAATCTACATACTATACATTGTGTTTATTACGTCTATATAAAGACACAATAAAAAGGGCGCCATGAAGGTATTATACATGCACTTATTTTATTACGAATGTATGCAGAAGGGGTTGAAATCGTGAACCAAACATAAGGTCGACACGAAAATGTTGACCTATCGTAAATGTCGACCTAATGTACATTTTTAGACGAAGGAATGTCGACCAAAGGTAGGATCCAGGTAAATATATATATGTATATATATATATATATATATATATATATATATATATATATATATATATATATATATATATATATATATATATATATATATATAAACTCGAAGCTCGAACAGCCAGGACTGGCTTCATAGCCAAACTGGTAAGGCGTCTGCACGTAGAGCAGAAGGTTTGGGTTCGAGTCCCAGTGGAGACGGTCAATTTTTCGTCAGGGCAGATTTTCAGTTTGATTAATTCTTTATATTATAAATTATTTTCACTTTGCATATACATGTTTATATTTCACTCTTCACTCTTAACAGTTTCGTATCTCTTCGCGAGATCCATGTATTATGCGGTGATTCAAACTGATTGCATCAATCTGGTTTCCAGAAGTGATCTCTTCAAATGGCCGATCGGAGTTTGAAATGGATATATGTCCACAACTCTGTGAAGCGCCCTCTCGCCGAACCATTGACTCCTTTCTGGAAACTCGAACAGCCAGGACTGGCTTCATAGCCAAACTGGTAAGGCTTCTGCACGTAGAGCAGAAGGTCTGGGTTCGAGTCCCAGTGGAGACGGTCAATGTTTCGCCGCGGCAGATTTTCAGTTTGATTTATTCTGTATAAATATATATATATATATATATATATATATATATATATATATATATATATATATATATATATACATATATATATATATATATATATATATTTCTACATATATATATAAGGTCGAAATGCTGCGAAGCACTGTTGAAATGTGTAGGTCGAAAAGAAGTATTAAAAGGTGCTAAAACTTTGCTAAAAACTCCACGGTATTTCGGGTATAAATCCTTCATCAGGTGGCAAAAATCAATACGGACAAAACGGACAAGGGCGCCCTCCTAGATTTACAAACTAGGTACAATTACTTAGAAGTTGTCAAATTTACGGACACCTAGCTGTTTACACGGACGGATGGCTGGCCAATGAAATAACGTTGTTTATATTTTTAGACGTTCGGGCGAATACTTTTGCTTATGTATTTCATTGTTATTTTTTCTCCCTATGTACGCGCAGATATAGCAATTTGGGAATTAGCGTTATATATAGATAGATAAATAAATAACAAATAAATTCCACCGTAGAACTCAAAAGTTCTCCTCTTGTTTCCAGAAGGAAACATAGTAAAACAAATCGAAAACACTTACAAAATACTTCCAACAGAAAAAGTAAATCAACGGAGAAAACTGTACAACGTTTCGAACAGGTCAACTGTCCTTCGTCAAGTAAACTGAATTACCAACCCATGTAAAAATACAAATACAAAAAACGGCTATGAACTGTGGCATACAGTTAAAACTACCTAGTATTTTGAAAACTTTCCCTGTATAAAAACTTTTAAAGGAGTCTGTAACTGACACAAGTAACACAGTTTTTTTTCGTGTAATCTGTGATTCCCCAAATTTGTCGGAGTGTTTCTCGGCACTCTCGCTCTTACGTGTAAGTGTTTTCGATTTGTTTTACTATACACACACATATATATATATATGTATATATAAATATATATATATATGTATATATATATATATATGTATATGTATATATATATATATATATATATATATATATATGTATATATATATATATATATATATATATATATATATATATATATATATATATATATATATATATATATATATATATATATATATAAAGTACAAGAGCACTGTAGTACAAGAGGTTTTCCTACTTCTGAATCTGTCCCTTTTTGTATTTTTTAGTACTTTTTCACTCCAGCCCTACCTTTTTTACCCTGTTTGTACCCTGTATCCCACTACCCAGACCAAAGTTTTTTCATTATTTATTCTCTTGCTATGGCTACCTTTGGTAAGACCAGATTTGCCAGCCACACTAATTTCTTGGGATTTTCACTTTAGACGAGACACCTCACGATACTTACGCTCGTGTTTTTTCAGTCTGGTACGCTCTACCATTCGCAGTATGTAAAGGAAGATGTCTTTTGACATGAAAAAAGTCACCTCTGTTTGAAATCGTACCCTAAGCTGCAGAAGTTCGCTTCGTAATTCATATTTACAACCGCAGACTACATTATTTCTTACAAGTCTCCAAATCCAAGAACCTTGGCTAGCCTGTTGCCCAAATCCCCGCCCACCCAAACCGAAACTAACATTAATAACCAACCAGACACCAAGCTTGTAGTCACCATCCCGGCCGATCTGGAACTCTCGTCCTCTGAATGCTCAGTTATAGCGAAGGGCCCCAACTTCGTACCACTGAACCCCCTTCCTCGTGAGTTTTCCATACGCAGAGACGTTTAGGCTTTCTTTAGGAAAATCCGAATTCGCTACCATTTCGGGATAACAGACCATCCGGATGACACCACCTCAGAGGAAGTTCCCAACCCCGCCAACTCTGTCAGTTCCTCCTGGACGCCCAAGCCAGGAGAAAATACCACTCTTGATGATGTAATTAATACAATTAACAAAGATGTCAACAATCTCCTTCCCCCTAAAATGACCCCACTGCGTAAACTTTGTCCTGGGGACGAGATGCCATTTTATCCCTAAAAAGTAACAGGGACATCATCATCAAACCAGCCGACAAGGGTGGAGCTGTTGTAGTTTGGCGAAAGGACTTGTACATCGCTGAGGCCAACAAACAGCTATCCGACCGAAGTGCTTATTTTGATCCCACTCCTGATTGCCAAAGTTAGTTTAGAACACATTAACCCAACTCATGGACAATAACCAACTATCCAAAAAAACGCTACTTCTCTACTACACCGTTGCCCACAGATTCCCAATTTCCACCTACCTCCCAAAATCCACAAAGAAAAACAACCCTGTTAGACCTATCGTTTCTTCACACAGCTGCTCGCTGTACTTATTTCTGAGTATGTAGATTCCGTGCTCCCCCCTTTAATTTCAGCCTTGCCGTCGTTTGTTAAAGACATACCACATTTCTTGAGACTTATTCGTGACTTTGAGTTTCCTGAAAATTGCGGTGAACGTCTTTAATTCAACATGGATGTGTCCAGCCTCTACACGTCCAATCCTAATGCTGCTTTAACGGCTATCCGTTACTACGTATACAAACGGCGTGATCCCCTAATACCGACTGACACCTTTCTACGTCTGACGGAACTTGTTCTCACCCGAAATTGTTTTCAGTTCAATGGGCTTTTTTTCCGTCAAGTTAAAGGAGTGGCTTTGGGAACAAAAATGGGTCTTTCTGTAGGCTGTCTGACCATGGGTTACTTTGAAAAAACAACTATTTTCTCAGTATAGGGGGCCCCGACCTATCCTTTACAAAAGGTACACTGATAATATTGTAGGAGTTGCCACTGGATCCCGCTATGATTTAGAAACCTTTATCGACTTTGTTAATTCCTTTTGCCCCTTTTTGGAATTTACCCATTGTATCTCGGACTCATCTGTTTTTTTCTCGACTTTAAACTGTCCATTATCAACAGTACAATTACCTCTGACTCACACTTTAAGCTAACCTACTCGCATATCTACCGGTTGTATCCTTCCAACCCCCAAATCCTGCACTAAATTTATACCTTATTCCCAGCTCTTGCGAGTCAGGCAAACTTGTTCGGAGGATTCTGACTTCTCCACTGCCTCCAAGGTAATTTTATCCTTTTTTGAAAAAACGCCAGTACCCTGCCAAAACCCTCTCTAAGGCCCTACGCAGAACTCAACGGACCAGCAGAGAGGAAGGCTTGGAGAAAAAAAAAAAAAAAAAAAAAAAATTTGTACCAATCTACGAATACCTTTGGTTATTTCTTATCACCCTTTGGTCCATGCTATTTTACGCGCTATCTACAAAAGTGTGGAGTTGATGCGACAAGACCCTTTAACCCGTGATGTTTTCCCGGAACGCCCCATCATTGCTTTCAGAGTTGAGAAAAATTTAGCCAACCATTTAGTTCGGGATTCCCACCCACAAACTTCTTTCAACGACACCGGTGGTACCTTTCCATGTAACCGTTCGAGGTGTAATACATGCCCAGTTTTTGGCAAACACGACCTCGTCAATATTTCACGCCCAAACGGCAATAGCTTCATTGTCAAACAAAGATTCTCCTGCATTTCTTCTAATGTAGTTTATATTTTAGCTTGTGGGAGATGTAACTAGTGGTATGTGGGAGAGACCAAGCGCCGCCTCGCGGATCGAGTCACCGAGCACCTTAGGTTCATCAAACAGAATCTCCATGAATACCCTGTGGCACATTTTAATCCCCCTTCACCTTGTTCTATACAGCATTTAACTGTTACGGCAGCTGTAATGTGCCGAGGCTCCGATCGTGACCGCCTTAGTGCTGAAAACCGACTTATCATTAGGCTAGGTACTCTCGCTCCACACAGCCTTAACGTTAGAATTGACCTTTTGTAATATTTGCCCTTTTTGAGCAATATTTTACTCCTTTAGCACTTACCCGTTCGTGCTCGTTTTTACTGTGTTGACCAGATTTTTTCCGGGTCTAGTTTTTGTCTACTTTTTTCTTTCTTCTGACCTTGATCGATTTTTACGTGTACTTTTTCATCCAGGACGCTCTTTTTCTTTTCTTTTTTTTGTAATAGTGTTTCAGCCTTCGCACTCACGTTTTCTGACAGTCACTTTCGTCCGGTTCTGTTTTTACAGCGATCGCTTCGGATTTGATGTTTGTCGTGTCTAATTGTTACTGTTGGTTGTTCAGTTTGGTTTTTGCCACCTGATAAAGGGTTTATACCCGAAACGTCGTGGAGTTTTCTTCAAGCTTTCAAGCACTTTTTACTACCTCTTTTCGACATATGTATATATATATATATATATATATATATATATATATATATATATATATATATATATATATATATATATATATATATATATATATATATATATTAATTTGGATACTAATATTTTACAGTACAGTCTACTACACGTGTTTCACGCTATGAGCGATTCAAGTATGATGCTCATACACTCAAACTAGGTGATGTCGTCACGGTCAGGTGGGCGCGGCTGCAAGGCCCGGTGCTTACACTTGGACACTAACTCTGATCGAGTATTAAGTCGATTCGCTCTGTCGGTACGAATAATGGCCACTTTCTCTTCCAGGCAAAGATTACAACTATCGCTGGGGGATTTAGTAGCAGGTGCTTTCTTGACCAATCTCCACTTTATTTCACAACTGCTGTTGCGTCGCTTGAGTGCCCATATATTCTTTGAACTCGGACTCTTTCTCGTTGTTTGGATGGTTGAACGATTTTTCGTGGTTATTGAAGAGGGTTTTGATCTGATTGCTGGTAAGGCCGATGTACGTTCTGGTTGAGTGGTAACTGGTGACGTCAGCTGCATACACGAGGTTGGATTGGAGGCATGCATCTGATAGCGGGCATGCACTTTTCGTGAGGCAAGTGCATTTGGTTTCGTTTCTGATGCTGGATGCCCTGTTGTTTGATAAGGATTCGCTTAAAATCTTGCGATACCACTGTAGTACCTGCTGTACATATCAATAGTGTCTGGGAAGTGGTAGTAACATGTAACTCTGTCACCAGCGTTGAGTGGCATTAATTTCAGGTAATTTGTTCTCAGAAGTGTAAATGAGATTGTGATCTAAATTTAGGTCAATTCTAAAAAGCAAATGTCCAATTTTTCCATAGTTGCATTATAAAAATAAGTGGTTGTAGTAGATAAATGATATGAATATCAAGGTTGTTCTCATACGGGTAACTGAAGGTCTCTTTTGGTTAATTAAGTAACATTATAAGTGTCCTTAAGGCCCCAAATTCTGCCTTCCAAAAAACGAATTTCATTTGTCACACCTTCAACCATGTATGACGGAATGGAATCGACACCTCTCATTTCCATCAGAGTGTAAGTGACTAGGAAACAAGCTCCCCAACAAATATGTTTAACATATACGCAGCAAAACAGGTACTTCGGTCTACAGAGGTTAAATGAAAGCCTTTCCTGCAAAGTAACTACACACAGAGGCTTGCATTCTGTTCACAATTTGGATTGTTCTAAAATACCCCTTCCCTACCGATACGAAAAGATCCGTTTGGTTAGCAACAACAAATAGTGCTTATCGTGTCTTGGAAACAACACAATGGATCTTAAATATCAATGACACAGGATGTAGGACTGATGAAGTACTAGGCGAGAAAAGAACCCTGGGTGCAAGTTCATGAACCTGGGCCGGCTTGAACACATATGTCTCCGTTCTTCTCAACCAATCGCTGCTATCACGACATAAAGGAAGAAGGACATGAGATAGGAAAAACCAAGTGCTTTCCGTAGATTTAATTTAATTGTTTCAGCCAACGCAACCTGCTTTTGTGAGTGCTATGTTCACGTCTGACCTATCCGTTCCTCCATGTCATCAATAATATAAAATTTCAATTTAGACAGATGTCACCAATATGTAACGGAAAATTGATGGTTGATGACTAGTTATGAAAGTGTTGGGGAAACCCCCCCAAAATTCATTGTAACTAAAGTTCCTTTCTTAAGAAAATTTCACATCTGTGGCTGCTTAGAACAGTAACCTATTATTAAAGAACATGTAAAACATTGCTAAAAGCCCGGGTATCAAAAGGGGGCCACTTTTGGATAAAATACAATTATACAGAATATGCTAAAACATATTAAACTATAATCATAGAAACCGTCTGCCCTGTGGATCTTACAAAGGAAGTCATATATTTCAAAGATCGACTTTGACATGAGTCTTCGTTTGTCTATTGTTTGCCCACAATATTCTTTTAACGCGAAACATGCTTTGGGGAAAGCCGAAAAGGGATCTTGGCAGGTCATCACAGGAAATTTTAACATCAATTATATATAATATTTATAAAAAATTATTGTATTGAATACAGAAGCTTAAATCGTAATTTTTCAAACCTGCCGGCCTAGGCTTCCGGCCTAGGCATTACGGAATTTTTTTTTTTATAGACTTCATATTTGAGTGGTATTACTTGATAAAAGACGACAGAGCTTTAGCCACAAATTTACTAAAAAATACAAACAAACAAACAAACCATTTTTTAAAAATTAAGGGTTTATACAAGAGTATCGATAACAAATTAAACCAAACAAATTAAACTAAAAAAATGTAACCAATGGACATTACCATGAACCAGTCTCTGGTTGCCTACGTAGGGTGAGGTTGGGTTGCCTGGTTAGATCTGAAAACAGAGACGTAGAACTGGTATGTGGGCTGGAGGGGGGGGGGGGATATTTTCCACAACCCAACATCCTGTCAAACCCTGGATCGTTTCCATGCAGAACAACAATCATCTATAAGCAATGTACCCTACGAAAGCGAGCGCATGCGTACACAAACACACAACCAAACATACACACACTCTCACATTAACAAGCACATGCACTCCAAGTGCGGTGTTTTAAAACCCCGCCGTATCCTAAAATATTATTAGATTTCGTTTATTCTGCTTATTATTTTTTCATTTTAAATCTGCCTGAATAATTGGAGCCTGGGCAAAACGGTATGTTTGCTCCCCCAGTTTTTCCAATCCAACCCCGTATTGCAACGCGCCTGTGCGACAAGAGAGGCAGCAAGTTTTTAATAAGACTGTGGCTCTCATATTCAGAATGCCTTGAATGAAGTGAACCTGTCAATGTTAGTACAGTTAATGTACTTCGTTTTACGTTTGACTTCAGCTCAAACTTAAACATATGGTAAAATACGAGATTGGCATCGAAAATTCGAACTTCAGGTTTGATTGCACCTGCCTTTCGTATGACGTTATGAGAAATTCCTTTTGTTTATTACGATTATTTACCTTACAAACGTTAGAAAACTTCATGCAATTGGTCACATCGCTTACACATTGACTACAATGTACCGTATACATACTGGCTTTCTGTACACAAATTGTACATTCGTAAACTGTATGCAGTTCAAACGGCGAACAGAGAAATCGTAGCACACAACTTAAGTTGCCGAAATTCCAGGAGATTGCTAGAAAAATTATAATATTTATTCACATTTATACAATTATCTTCATAACCATTTCAAAAATCGATTATAAAATGAATTTGGTAACCAGACAGTTTTAAATAAATTGATTTTAAAAATATTTATAAAACAATAGCAAACACAAACGCTCTGGAAAGAGAGTAGGGAATCCAGTCCACTTACAACAGCATCCCTCGTTCATGGCTGCGTCATATGTAAAGTACCAGGCGTATCAGCCTACTTAATGTTGTGTTTAGCCTACATATAATAATTAGCCACCTTAATATTTAAATGTAGAACATTTGAAGAAAAATGTACCGCATTTCGTAATAAGCAACGCATACCCGTCTCCTTTGCTGTACTAATCTTTTCCCAAAATATCGGTTTGTTTCTTGATGGGAGTCGTCCGATACACTGAACGGAAGGAACGTGGACACAAGATCATCAGAAAATGCGACCAACCACAATAATGGACATGCTGTCATTTCCATTGATAATAGACTATACTGTCTATCATACGAGTACAATGTCGTTGGCAAAACACCATAACATTTTGATGGTAGAGCAAAGAGAAAGTCGCCAATCTAGCAGTACCATAACAGCATGGCATTGAGTAAAGCAACTGATCTACTGTGTTTCATTATACATGTCTTTGGAAGTAACTTCTTGCTTCTTTTATTCTCTTCGACTTTTCCACGGATTACACAAGACTTTTTTTTATTATACATAAAAAAGCAAAACAGTAGCAGACTTGTAGCCAAGGCGGCCAGAGGGCAAAGGCCCTGTTTTTTTTCGGTTCCATAGGGACTTCGTAGTTTTCCATTGGTTAAATACATTTGTACCAATTTGCCCTCCCCCCCACACTGAAAATTTCCTGACCGGAAAAGGTCATAAATCTTTTTGGAGGACCATTCTTTCGTTTAATTTACGCACTACTTCAGTAAAATGTAGTCCCTAATAGTTATGTCAATCTACTGATTGGAAATTGTTTAATTCTATTTAGGAGACTTGTTACCATCTCGATGTAGGGAGAACTTGCTGTATTGAACGAGTCCTTTAGTATTATTATTAAACTAGGTAAGAATGATTCGATTGTCATGAAGTAGTAGGCAAACAGGACTCACAATTGCAGGAATAACACACTAAGCATACACAAAGGAGCAATTACGTCATTAACAAATAAAATTTTAAATTTTAGTTTTAGGGACCTCGAGAAAAAGTTAGACTAGTAACTCAGTTGAGATGATTTGTATCGGTAAGCCTCAATTTTCATTGCACAATTCGCATTGAAACTTTTTATTTCATAATGTTCCACGACTAAAGTAGGACCTTACACAGATAATGGTACACTCACTGGCGTGGCCAAAATTTCCTCAAATTCTATTTCATCATTTCATGTCTAACATGTCTAGGAAATGTCCGTATAGTTGCAGACATTTAGAACTGTTTTCAAGTTACGTGAGATTCTGAGGGTGTTATAATACCAGGTATTTCGACAGAGATTAAACTTTGGACTTTTTAAGTACACTTTACAATCTTTGTTTCAGGGCCATATTAACCACGTGACAGAACCTGTATATGCGGGGCCCCCAACACAGAAATATAAGACATAAAAGGCGAGTGAAAGGAGTTACAAAGTACCAGGGATAACCCAAAATGCCTTTAAAACCTTAATTCCATTGAGGCCCTTAAGGACGAAACAAGAAACAATTGTACAAGGAAGTGGAAGAAAGTTAGGATATTGCACTGGATGAAGGACGCCGGCAGACAGTCAGAAAGGCAATGCTCCTCCAGAGACATTGCTCCTCTAAAAGTGATTTGACGCATAACTTATAAGGTGGAATATTTTCAATTTCCACTTTCAATGTGTTAGGAAGGGAGTTCCAAAGTTCAAACTTTGGAAAACGATCCGATCAGATGATCTTTTTATTCTTGGGACTATGAAGTTATATCGGCTACCCCTGCACTGTTTTTCTAGATGTCCTTCAATCTAGAGGTAGATTTAAGATTATCAGGAACGGTATTGTAAAAAAAAAAAACTAAAAAACGAGGTTAAGTTCAAGTTGTTGCACGCTGACGCAAACAGATAAAACACGACTTTGTTGAATTCACTTTGACCGACATGGGTACGGGGACCCATATCTTAAATGAACCTAACAATTTTATTTTGCATGGTTTGGAACTTGCTTTTTCACTCCTTATGGAGAGCAGACAACCATTAAGAGCAAGAGTAATCAAAGTATCATTGGATAAGACTGTGTGCGACTGTTCAGAGAGCTTTACTGTCCATATAATAATTCTAAACGTGCAGCGGCCTTTTTTTAAGAATGTCACGGGCAATAGAAACACCCGAGAGGGTCTCACCCAGTATAATTCTAAGGCATTTTACAGAAGAAGAGGACGTAATAAGTTTTCAGTTGCAAGAGTCAGAATGGGGACTGGATTTCTAAGGCATGACTTTCGAACCGAAATTAATAGATTCGGTCTTCCCCAGGTGAAACGATATCCTGTTATTAATCAAACTTTCTCTGCAAGAACTTTACTACTTACTTAAACACTAATTTTCTGAACATTTCTATCAGAGTCAGTGACAGCTTTGACGTCAACAGAGAAGCAGTTTGAAGATAACAATAGGCATATTACCGTACTAATATAACAAAAAAACAAAAAAGGTCCAAGAATGCTATCATAGGAGACCCCGCAAGTTACAGTAGTAGGGTCAGAATTGTCACCGTTTACACTTACAATCCGACTCCTTATTTCACTGACCAAAACGAAGACCTCCAAAACGAAGACCGAAGATAGAAGACATAAAAAATTTCTAAAACGAAGACCTCCAAAATGACGAACGAAGACAGAAGACAGGGAAAAATTCTAAAACGAAGGCCTCCAAAACAAAGTCCAACGACCAAAGTCTCTCCTAGTTGAGGCACGGAAGACATCCACGTCCTTCTTAAACGCATTTCATAACACCCTGTTGTATATCTCTCTGTTTACTTCCGGGTCTTCTTTTTCGGTCTTCGTTTTGGAGATTTGCGCAATGGGACATTCTCCAAAACGAAGACCACAAAACGAAGAATTTTCAATTTCGTCGTCAGTATTCAGCCCATGGGACTATTGTGGAAGTTGAAAAAATACGTCTACGGTCACAGATTGGTAAAGTTTTCGACAAGTAATTAAGAGTAAAATGATAACATAATGATTAACAAAGGAAATACTTACTTCTGCAATATGCCATGTCTTTGTCTTTGCATACCACACACAATGAGTACCGGTAGGAATCATCAACCAGGGAAAGTTCTATAACGTTATTACTGTCGAGTGCAATATCATGGGGCAAGGAATTTGCAGTAGCGAAACAAACCGGTATATCCATAACATTGCAGGACAGTCTGATAAATATTCTTTTTTTATTTCCCGATCATCGTTTCTCGGTCTTTGATTTGCCTCATCATGGAAAGCAATATCCACAACAAAAGCAACAACACATTGCTTTTCGATTGCGCCATTGGTAGATGGACGATAAGCCGTATCTAATGTGACCTCCTTTCCTCACTAAAACGAAGACACAAAATTAACATTTTTTGACTGCGTCATCCGTATACACAAAATATCAATACGTCACAGGAAGTGAGCGAAACTGTATCTCTGCCCAACACACATATAAAAGTATGTATTATTTAACAGGATCCGAACCTTCGTGTTTCCACTTCTTCGTTTCTGAAATTTGCGTTAATTTATAATTGTAGACAAAATATTCAAAAGCGATTACAAAACAGGAGTCACATCTGTAATGTGAAACTTTCATTTCTGCTTGTTACTAATAATACAAACATGAACTTTCTTCTCACAGCAGTAGATACATACTGTGTACACGTTAAACAACAGTTTTGGCTAATTTTGGTCAAAGATGAGACTTCAGTATTGCGATTCAAATTTCCTGAAAATGGAGTGAGTGTATGGTGTAAATGTAGTAGTTGTTTTTACCAGAAGGCATAAAAGTGCATTAAGTTCCATGTAATTCAAGCTCTTTTCTTAGTAATGCATGTAAGTGAATGATCTTTTGAACTGTAATGTACATATCTGAGAAATTGTCGTGAAAATAGATTTGTATGGAAAAATTTTTTTCTCAAGTATGAACACTGTTTACCAGGTTTAGTGTCGTAACACTACCAATACATTACAGAGAGAAAAAATACCTTTCAACTGTTCAGATGCAATGGCTTCGCAAACATTGGCGCAGGATCCCAATTTAGTTTTAGGGATGTCCCACCATTATGTGTATGTTAAGTCTTCCACCCACAAATTCATATCGAAAAGTTTTGTACAAAAACGATCATTTGCTCATTTTACACCAAAATTTCTATATTATTGTAATTAAGGTAAGCTTAATCAACTATGCCTCGAAATGATATTTCTAGGCGAAGTCAACCCATGAAACGTCGATTTGCATTCGAAATACAACTTCGAAGTTTTGTGACGTCATAATTTGGGGGAATTCCCCCCAAATAATGTGCCATTTCATATCACACAAACGCGGTTTACGACAAAATTGTAGATTCAAATTAAACCAACTCTTTTCCTCCTGCTACCTATGACATGCAGCTACCAGAAACGCGTTTAACCATTTCGATATATTTTTTGTGGCTAGGAGTAGTAATCCTTCGAATTATGTAAATTTGGGGTTGAAGCACATTTTTGCTTACAGACGTCAATTCCAATAAATTAATGATTAACGACAAAATTAAAGGGTGTGAGCAATCAAAAAGTATTCACTGGGTGAGTAGTAGTACAAATATCACGAATCCAAATTAGCCAGACCTTAAAACACAACCCCGAGTACTACATTGAGCGAAAAACCGAACAAGACAC
This sequence comes from Holothuria scabra, assembly GCA_037179385.1. Lineage (NCBI taxonomy): Eukaryota > Metazoa > Echinodermata > Holothuroidea > Aspidochirotida > Holothuriidae > Holothuria > Holothuria scabra. The sequence goes on from CM074198.1 coordinate 32,597,886, forward strand.
CATGCGCCAACACACTGTAACGCATTTGTGAGGTTTATGATCGAGACTTTTCCATATGATCCTCCGCTCCTCGTCCGTTCAACATGCTGGTGCATTTATCATAATGCTGAGCCGCCAGTTATTTCGTGGAAAAAAATCGCGTAACAATTTCCATACAATCATTTACCGTGTTCTTAGCCTTCAGAATTGGTTTTACATGTTTGAGAAGTCGGTAAAATATTGAAGGAAACAACGTAAATCACATCATTTATCAGTTAACCATTGCGCCTATGGGTTTTGGCATTACGTTGTGTGTACACTCTCTCCCTCTCTCTTCTAATTACGTGAGTAAGATGAGATTTAACGATAAACCACAAATGTGTGACATTCATGTGTCATCTATATAGAGCGGTTCAAGTGCATCTCTTTAGTGGCGTAGAGTGCCGTCAAATGTCAACTCCATGGTCCTGGTGAGGGGTTCAAGGGGAGGAATGTCCCTTTCGTAATGAAGAAATTGTAACGTTCAGGTGGTTTCAATGCAAAATAGTGATATCCTTTGAGAATATTTTAAATGATCACGATCATTTGAACAACTAGAGCCAATTGGTCACTGCGATTCCTTGCAAGATATTATAGAAAGGCAGAAAGCCTGATAATTTGAGCTCCAAAACTAGATCACCGACGTGCAAAAGCTTATACCTAATGTTTATTTTAAGTAGGTGATATCTTTACAAAGGGCATTTCTGATTTCAGTACCTTTTAACATTTTTTTGGAATTTAAAGATTTAATTTTGAGCCTTGCAAAATATTCGGTGATCCTAATTAACGATCTTCTCTTTTCAGCATATCTACTGAATTACAATCAACACTTTATACATACCATCAATTAAGGGAGCACAATGTGCTCAGGGCAAAAAACGACATATGTGCTTCCCTAAAAGCTTATATTTGTAACCAGAAAAGCACACTTTCACCTGCTCTAAAATACACTTGCTCTTGCTTTAAAACAATCTCGCATTTTTCGTGTTCACTATTACCAAGAAAACAAGGTCTTGTCAGCAATAATCAAGCAGAAAACAAGTATAATGAGATGTAAATTTAAATTGCTGAAAAAATTCTTCTATCATTACCTTGATAATACCATTGAGATGCAAAACGAAAAATAACAACTGCTATAAATCAGCCACTCATTTTGGGGAAATAGTCAAGCACACGTTGATGATAAATTCTTAGTAAAATCATGAGCGTCACCAGAAATTTTTAAGAGGGGGGGGGGGGGTCGTATTTGTCGGAAAGAAGGAAGTTGTTGCCTGGTAGCGGCAATGTTCTCACGAAACAGGGGCGTAGCCCCCGGAAGCTCTGAGGAGCTAGACATTTCGAAAGCCTATAATGGGGTAAAATTATTGTCAATAAGTTGCTGGTTTGGTAATGCCAAAATTATGATTTCATGAAGGTTCAGAGCAAAACGGACGGATGGACGGGGATCAAAGAGAAAGCTGTAAGTCTTAAAATGACAATGACACAAGAACGTTTTCCTTTTAAAGTTTGGGTGCTATCGTGGGATCCATGGGCTCGGTTAAAGAAACCAACTGGAGTGGTAGCAATCAGAGGGGAAGGATTCCAAGGACAAAATTCCTTTGAAAATCGTGGAATATAATGAAGTATTCAAGATTAAGGAGGTAAAAATAGCGAACCTCAAATAACAAATCATAGAAAAATTTTAAGCACATTCAGCTCTTCAACGTAAAGAAATTTAGGTACATCATTCAAATCTGCAATGAAAAGCGTCTATAAAACTACTTGAGATATCAGGCTCTATAGCACAAAACACTGATTTGTGCACAATGTGATTTTACCAAAAATGTACTTTGTTTTAAACTTTTAACCTTTCTCCTTCAAAACCTAGAAAAAGCTCCATTTATTTCATTAAAAAGTAATGAAAAGGTAAAAATTGAAAACGCAGAGCAAAATTTGGAGGAAGAACAGAAGAAGTTAGTTGAGATTTACGACGAACAACCGAGCTCGATTGTTGAATGGCATACAAGGAAGTATCATTCGCTATTAAGTGAGTCTTTGCTTGACACTCTTGCTAAATGCATCGAGATGGGGACTCGAGCGAAATTTAAAAGCTCAAATTCGACCACTTAAGTAGACAGCCATATCGGATCCGCTAACTAGTTAGTAGTCAACTATTTTGACAATTTTGTGATTAAATTTAGTTAAATTTTGGTGATATTACGCGAGTCGTTATTATTACGAGTTTGTTTTAAAATTAATCGACGAAATTGTTGTTCCCTCCTTTTTGCAATTAATTGTTTTGAATTTATTTATTCATCCTGCTGCTAAATCTCCCCTGTTTTTAATTTAGTCCAAGTACAGAAGCAAATACACGTTCGTTTCACATATGCGTGCTTGTCATATCTTGATAAAAATAGAGAAACGGTATTTTAGTTCAAAATCTGGTACGATTTGGGTGCAACGGAATCTCTAGGATGAGTAAGACATCAGCTGAATATGAGTTTTTGACATTTGGCCTTTGACAATAACGCAATAAAAAAGTCTTCGTTTTGGAGACTACCCTATCTCTACCAAATCTCCAAAACGAAGACTGAAAAAGGAAGACCCGGAAGTAAACAGAGAAATATACGACAGGGTGTTATGCAATGTGTTTAATAAGGCAGAGGTTGTCGTCCCGTGCCTCCACTATCATGCATAAAATTATTCTTCCTGTAGGGGTGGTGAAATCGAAAAGTCTACCTTTTGTATTCTTCGTTTTGGAGATTGCCCTATTATGCAAATCTCCAAAACGAAGGCCGAAAAACGAAGACCCGCAAGTAAACAGAGAAATATACGTCACTCTGTGCTGAATGCGTCGAGATAGCTAGGGCTTCGAGCGCACTTTGAAACGGACTCGTGAAATAACTTGTTAGTAGTCAAATATTTTGACTAGTTTGTGATTAAATTTAGTGGAAGTTTGGTTATATTACGCGTGTCGTTTCCGGGGTGGGCAAACAATATCTTATTCGTTAGTACCAATTTTAAAATTAATCAACGCAGTTGTTTTTTCCTCCCTTTTGCAATTAATTGTTTTGAATTTATTTATTCATCTTGCTGCTAAATCTCCCCTTTTTTTGATTTACTCCAAGTACGGTAGCAAAAACTACCCGTTCGTTTTACATATGCGTGCTTCTCATATCTTGAGAAAAATGGAGTATTTTAGTTCGAAAGCTGGTACAATTTGGCTGCTATGATATCTCTAGGATGACTAAGATATCAGCTGAATATGAGTTTTTTACATTTGGCCTTTGGCGATGACGGATAGAAAAGTCTTCGTTTTGTAGTCTTCGTTTTGGAGATTGCCCTATTATGCAAATCTCCAAAACGAAGACCGAAAAACGAAGTCCCGGAAGTAAACAGAGAGATATACAACAGGGTGTTATGCAATGTGTTTAAAAACGAAGGGGATGTCTTCCCGTGCCTCTACTAAGAGAGACTTTGGTCGTTGGTATTTGTTTTGGAGGTCTTCGTTTTAGAGTTTTCCCTGTCTTCTGTCTTCGATCTTCGTTTTGGAGGTCTTCGTTTTAGAGATTTTTCAAGTTTTCTGTCTTCGGTCTTCGTTTTGGAGGTCTTCATTTTTCGACCGACCCGTTTAAAAAGGAAGAGGATGTCTTCCCGTGCCTCTAATTGGAGAGACTTTGGTCGTCGATCTTCGTTTTGGGGGTCTTCGTTTTAGAGGTTTTTCATGTCTTCAGTCTTTGGTCTTTGTTTTAGAGGTCTACGTTTTGGACCCACCCCAAATTCTGATAACACTTACTTTTTACAGGAGGTATCGAGCTGGGCATCAAGGTACTTGAAAGAGATGAGGATCTTTTATCTGAATACTAGTATACTGATACACTTATAAGATTTGCCTCTCGAATCATATCAGGCCTGTAAAAGATCAATTTTATTTTTTGCCAGAGACACATTTAAATTGCTTGTCTTTCTTTTTATTTTTCAAAAGAGGGATGCTAATTTCCCTCCTGAGTATACCTTCAAAGTTCTACAAACTTTATTAGAGATAAAAAGAGCGGATTTGTAAGGAACAAAAAAGACTCTCATGAAAAAAATAAACTGCATGAATACGAGTTTTATAGGAAATACAGCAACTAAGCAATAACTTACACCTGGGGTGAAACTGTGCACTGGAGCATAGTCAATATAGGCGGATGGTCTGGCAAGCTATTGTACTGTAACAAAAGATTACGGTTTTATGCCGAGGCAGAAAGTTTTACGTGGTCACATGGTATTTAAGGTGCACAGCTTGTTCTGCGAAGTTACTACAACTGCACGAAAACCTCAGTGCTTGACATGTGGAAATGGGACTTTTTTCAAAAATGCAACTGGAATATGAGCTTGTTAGAGACCATATCAATCATTTTTAGTTCCACAAGAGTTTTAAGTCTATTCCCTAGTATCACTAATAATTCTACTTGAATCCGGCAAGAGCTGACAAAAACACCCGTAGTACTACAATAGCCCATGCACATAACGCATCACAGCCCACAATGCCCTGCCTTGATCGTCCCTTCGACAATCTCTGAAGGAAGGGCAATTTTTTATGTCATTTTCTTCACCCTGAATTTGGTTGTGACATTATGTTTATTTTCGCATTCTAGGTCTATAGCCTAAGCGTAGCCCGTACGTGTTCTTGTTCACTTTAATTATCAGTGTAGTGTGCATGCATTACATCTAAAGCTGGCTAAACAAACATGTTGGCATACTGCTCGTGTTTGAAGTTCATCACTTAAAAAAGTTTAACCCTTTACCGTTGTATGGGTCCTTTTGGACCCATGCGGAGAGCTCGGCTGTCACACATCTTTCCTGTTTCACGCGGAGCTCGAAACTGCGAGTAGCTACCCGAAAATTCGGCCACAACAGCGAGAGAGACAACAGTTTAAGGTCACGGGGTCAATGGCCTACGGAAGCCGATGCGGGGCGGGCTACGTCCGCTTTTCCGCCCACTCCCGAGGCGCGCAAATATTCCCCGATCGGAGCACAACGGTAAAGGGTTAAGCTAAAAACCTGCGCCACTCGGCTAAAGGGTTACGTGCACACACGCAGAGGCAGTGGCATCAGCTTTGCAGTAAACCCACTTTACAGGCTAAGCTTAACCCTTTACCGTTGTTCGGGTCCTTTTGGGCCCATGCGGAGAGCTCGGCTGTCACACATCTTTGCTGTTTCACGCGGAGCTCGAAACTGCAAGTAGCTACCCGAAAATTCGGCCACAACAGCGAGAGAGACAACAGTTTAAGGTCACGGGGTCAATGGCCTACGGAATCCGATGCGGGGCGGGCTACGTCCGCTTTTCCGCCCACTCCCGAGGCGCGCAAATAAGCCCCGATCGGAGTACAACGGTAAAGGGTTAACAGACTATAAATTGTTGCGGCCTGATAAAGATCAAGAGAAATTATGTAGATATAACAGAGAATTAAACTTACTCCCCCCAAATATTACAGATCTTCTCGAGGACCCCCAAATATAAGGTTTCAGCCTTGCGCCGGGTTTCTCTTAACCCTTTACCGTTGTTTGGGTCCTTTTGGACCCATGCGGAGAGCTCGGCTGTCACACATCTTTACTGTTTCACGCGGAGCTCGAAACTGCAAGTAGCTACCCGAAAATTCGGCCACAACAGCGAGAGAGACAACAGTTTAAGGTCACGGGGTCAATGGCCTACGGAATCCGATGCGGGGCGGGCTACGTCCGCTTTTCCGCCCACTCCCGAGGCGCGCAAATAAGCCCCGATCGGAGTACAACGGTAAAGGGTTAACAGACTATAAATTGTTGCGGCCTGATAAAGATCAAGAGAAATTATGTAGATATAACAGAGAATTAAACTTACTCCCCCCAAATATTACAGATCTTCTCGAGGACCCCCAAATATAAGGTTTCAGCCTTGCGCCGGGTTTCTCTTAACCCTTTACCGTTGTTTGGGTCCTTTTGGACCCATGCGGAGAGCTCGGCTGTCACACATCTTTACTGTTTCACGCGGAGCTCGAAACTGCGAGTAGCTACCCGAAAATTCGGCCACAACAGCGAGAGAGACAACAGTTTAAGGTCACGGGGTCAATGGCCTACGGAATCCGATGCGGGGCGGGCTACGTCCGCTTTTCCGCCCACTCCCGAGGCGCGCAAATAAGCCCCGATCGGAGTACAACGGTAAAGGGTTAACAGACTATAAATTGTTGCGGCCTGATAAAGATCAAGAGAAATTATGTAGATATAACAGAGAATTAAACTTACTCCCCCCAAATATTACAGATCTTCTCGAGGACCCCCAAATATAAGGTTTCAGCCTTGCGCCGGGTTTCTCTTAACCCTTTACCGTTGTTTGGGTCCTTTTGGACCCATGCGGAGAGCTCGGCTGTCACACATCTTTACTGTTTCACGCGGAGCTCGAAACTGCGAGTAGCTACCCGAAAATTCGGCCACAACAGCGAGAGAGACAATAGTTTAAGGTCACGGGGTCAATGGCCTACGGAAGCCGATGCGGGGCGGGCTACGTCCGCTTTTCCGCCCACTCCCGAGGCGCGCAAATATGCCCCGATCGGAGTACAACGGTAAAGGGTTAACAGACTATAAATTGTTGCGGCCTGATAAAGATCAAGAGAAATTATGTAGATATAACAGAGAATTAAACTTACTCCCCCCAAATATTACAGATCTTCTCGAGGACCCCCAAATATAAGGTTTCAGCCTTGCGCCGGGTTTCTCTTAACCCTTTACCGTTGTTTGGGTCCTTTTGGACCCATGCGGAGAGCTCGGCTGTCACACATCTTTACTGTTTCACGCGGAGCTCGAAACTGCGAGTAGCTACCCGAAAATTCGGCCACAACAGCGAGAGAGACAACAGTTTAAGGTCACGGGGTCAATGGCCTACGGAAGCCCATGCGGGGCGGGCTACGTCCGCTTTTCCGCCCACTCCCGAGGCGCGCAAATATGCCCCGATCGGAGTACAACGGTAAAGGGTTAAGGGACAAATAATACTGCATGCGCACACTGGGCATTGTATGTTTGACTGCGTTACATGTGCTGGTTAGTATCCTTCCAGATCTGACCAGAAAAGAGAGAGAGAGAGAGAGAGAGAGAAAAGGAACAGCTCTTTAGTTCGGGCACAAACTGAACGATGTCATAGTCCTCGCCTCATCAAGAGAAAATTGTTTAATGAAAAGTTTTTGGGATTTTCCCTTGAAAATACCTTCTTTGTGCCCTTTTCGTAACGTTTCCGTTTCCGTTTTCATAATCGATACTGTGTACAACAATTTAAAGAAAAACTGTAATAAAGGAAGCTATTAGCCAGTTGGAAATCCATTTGCAGTGACAAATAAAACTGATAACTTTACCAAATGTTACGTTACTGATAAAATTATCTTCTGTTATGTTTTCTTGGCAGATAGACTCTGATTTCTGCAAACAAGTTATAATAAATAATCTTGGAGGATCATGTTACCAATTACTAAATAATGATTTATAACTATAACCTTTAAACAAAATTGATGAAAATAAAATTTGTCGATTATTCTATTTAACGTTTTTTCTGTCAATTATTAATAAAATCTGTGGCCTAAGGTTTCAACTGACATTATGGAAGACAGTCCTGTTATCAGAGACGACACCAGAATGTCAGGATTGGAGAGGGAAGCTAGGGGCCAAGATAAATGAAAAGTTGAAAATTATTGCGCTTAGATCGAAACCGAATACGAAGCGCTAGTCCCAGTGGGTAGGGACCAGAGGAAAATCCCGGTATATGTCTAGGATTAGTATATTTGTTTTATTAAGGAAAAGAGTGGAACTTACGAACAAGAAGCAACGGAAGCTCATTTATGCAGAAAAGATTCAAACAGATCATCAGTTATTCCAAAGATACGAAGACGAACAAATGCCGAAACGGAAAAACAGACATTTCAGAAAACAAAACTACACAAAACGGAGACGAACACACATGAATAGAAGATTAGAACCGAATAGGTCTGTAAACACAGATGCAACTATGGATCAACGACCGGAACCTACAGTGGACACGAATAATCATGTCGATAACACAACGGTTGTTAACTTATCTAACTACACTTTATCGGAACCGGAATTAAGCCTTCTCTCCAAAGGTTTAGGCTTTTGTCCTACATCACCCCAAATAGATACATTGCAAGTAAGGGAGGATATAGTGGAATTCAAGAGACGCATGTCCTTACAATATCACTTTAATAAAGAAAATACCACAGACAGCCAACCTATGACAGAGATCTCACCACATGAACAACTCATTCGTAGCCTCAAACCCGTACGCAGCACATGGACACCAAAAATTCAAAACGCCTACTTAAAAACTTTTTGCGATGAAGTTGATAAAATGGTAGAAGGAATGGCTAAGTCTTACAACTGTTCACCTAAGCGTGATAATCTAAGTACTCAAGAAAGGTCTGCCCTTAGGCAGCTCCGAGGGAACAAGGATATTATCATTAAACCTGCAGACAAGGGCTGGGCAGTGGTTGTCATGTCGACCACAGATTATATTTCTGAAGGGGAAAGACAACTGTCAAATAGTTCTACTTACACACACCTAGCTCAAGACGTTACTTTTGATCATTAACAGAAGGTACGTCAAACAGTAGATTCCTTAGACTTAGACCCGGAAACCAAAGACGCCCTCATTCCAAAACACACAGCCTGCCCTATCCTATACTTTCTCCCTAAAATTCATAAACCAAATAATCCAGGACGCCCTATTGTTTCAGGTTGTGCCTGTCCAACAACACAAGTATCGAAATTTGTTGATTATTATTTACGCCCACTCGTTCAAGCCTTACCTTCTCATATCCAAGACACGACACACTTCATAAGTCACGTAAACCAAATTAACGAAAATCACGCACCATTTGTAAAGAAATTCATTTTGGTCACAGCCGATGTGACTTCTCTTTACACAAACATACCTCATAACGAAGGACTCAGAGCCTGTGCCTCAGCTCTAGACACCCGTTCAAACCTTGATCCACCTACACATCAACTAATACGGCTACTTGAATTAATCTTAACCCTAAATAATTTCCAGTTTAATGGAAAACACTATCTACAGGTCCAAGGGACAGCACGTCTGTCGCGCCGTCAAACGCAAACATATTTATGGGTTCAATTGAACAGGACATTATCAAACTAAGCAGCCATATCCTCCCGAACACTTGGAAACGTTTTATCGATGACATACAATTCTTGTGGACATCAACTTCTCGTAACCTCTCACTCTTCCAAACACTTATCAACTCAAGACACCCCACAATTAAGTACACATTTAATAGCTCTAAAGACAGTGTCCAGTTTCTAGATATAGAGATCACACAAACCGACACACAACTCGAAACAAAAATCTATTCAAAATCAACTGACTCACACGCATATTTATTGCCCACATCCTGTCATCCGAGGAACACCTTTTCAAGTATCCCATTTAGCCAGGCCCTAAGAGTCATCCGAAATTGTTCTAACGCGGATAGCACCATGCCCCACTTAAACGAACTCCAAACCCACTTTACGAGTAGAGGTTATGACCCATCAACTGTAAGCGAACAAATTAATTGAGCCAAACAAATTTCAAGAAACGATTTGCTTACATACAAACCAAAACAGAAAAATAAACGCACACCCTTAGTTGTCACCTATGCCCCGACTTTCGCGAGCCTACCCAGAAAGTTACACAAATGTTCTGCCCACTTACAAACTTCCCCTGAACTTAAATCAATTTTTAAGGAGCCTCCCATGGTGGCATTTAGACGTCCCCGATCACTCCGTGACCGCCTCGTGAGAGCAAGAGAACCCACACCCACAAGGCACAACACCAACAATTCCGAACCCCCGGATTCTTCCCATGTAGATCAAGAAAATGCATGCTACACAAATACATTCATCCCTCGAATAAATTCAAAAGCACACAAACAAACCAAGAATTCCCCATAGCATCACAAATTAACTGTAAAAGCACCTGGGTAATCTACCTTATAACATGCACTCATTGCCGCAAACAATATGTAGGCAAAACTGAAACAACCCTCTACACTCGATTCAGTAACACTAGGTCAGAAATTAACAACTTCTTTGAAAACACTCAGGCCAAACGTCTCCCTTACACCTTACATTTCAACTCAGCTAACCACTCAATAGAAAACGTCAGTATCACTGGTATAGAATCTGTCACAAAAAAATCGCGTACCGTCATACTCCACAGGGAATCATTTTGGATAAACAAACTCCACACACTTCATCCTCACGGAATCAATGTTGATAGATAACCATAATACTCCATGAGAATCCGACACATCGCACTTCACATACATACACACACACACACACACACACACAATTCACTCACAAACCACTTCGACGCAAACTACAACGCAGCATCTACATGTAAGTCCTATATAATTATTCTTTTCCAAAATTTTCGATACATTTCTAATTTCTTGATACTTATATTAAATTAGGCCTAGCACTGAAACATTCATTTCTTTCATGATTTCAGAACCTGATGAAGGCCAAATGGCCGAAAGCTTGTAAATAAAAGTAATAGACTGAAAGCGACGTCCTATCTCCCATCTTTGAACTTTATTTCTTACGTATATATAGTATGGAGAAGAACCGATTACGTTTTGGACATATGGGAACATTTGTTTCATTTATATATATATATATATATATATATATATATATATATATATATATATATATATATATATATATATTACTTTACGCATGTGGAAATTGATTTAAGAATGGATACTGTTTCTCTCAAACTGTATGTTTCGTGTTAACTTTCTTATGAAAACTTTCCACTAAAGGCGTTGCCTCTGTCACGCCTTAGGCAATACTACTCAACATTCTTGATATATCATCTACGTTTGGCAGCAGGGTGGATATGGGAGTGAAATTGGAGTGAAAGTCTCTCTAATATAGGTATGAATGTTTTCAACTTCCAGATTACATGGGATAACGGTCAGTTGTGGCACCAAAATGTCAAAATGGGGGGGGGGGAGAACAAGAGCAAAGGATATGGGGGGGGGGTGGGAGTGTTGGATGCAGCCACAAACCGAGCTCAAAGAATCCGTTCCTGGAGGTGAGGGTCTAGCATATTTCTGGATGAAAATTTAGGCCGCTGGAGGTTATTTAGTTTTTCAAGTTAGTCCAACTCCTAACTGGCCTAAGAAGGCTGTAGGGCGGCAAGTCCAAATCGGGGGGTGGGGGGGGGGGGGGTTATGGCACGCCAAAAGGCTCACCAAATATGATGATGTTCTAAAAATACACGTTCCTGTTCTAAAATAACACGCTCATGTACCAAAATTATACGTTCATGTACCAAAAATATACGATGATGTACTAACTTCATACGATCATGATGTAAATTTACACCATCATGTACTTAAATGTTACGATGAACATGTAAAATCACATGTTGAACATCTAAAAACACACGTTGTACATGTAAAAACGTAAGATCATTATGTTATTATTGTCTCTTCCGTACGTCAAACAAAGTGAGACTTTCGGCATACCAGAAGTCGGCCAAAAGGCTCACCGATATGTGATGTAGTAAAAGTGCACGTTCATGTACTAACTGCTTACGATCATGTACTGATTTCATACGTTCATGTACTGTTTGCTCACGTACATGTACTGATTTCATACGATCATGTACTAAATGTCAGTACATGATCGTAAGAAATCAGTACATGATCGTATAAAAAATCCCCTTGTATTGCCCCACCGTACCGCCGCTTCTTCCACCCGGAGACGGAATGTATAATGAATGTTACCCCCGATGGAATCTATCAGAGCCTAACTTTTTATATTTCTTGAAGACAACACCACCAATATAGACACGTGAACCATGAAAGTAATTGAATAAAAATATTAGCAACCAACATTTTATCTAAAATAATAATTCCTAATTTTGACAGGAAATGATATAAAATGTGCAAGCATGCATTGTTCTGTTACTTTTTTTTCCCTTCCTTTCATATTGAAAGCTCATAAAGATTAGATATATTCGGAGAGCCTGCAAGTCTAACCCCTACACTTATTCGGTCTGGGAAAAATGTTGGGATTTCTTAAAGTGTAGGATGGGCATTTGCCAGCAAATATATGTAGCCTTTGTCCCCGCAGACCAGTGGTCGGACTCCGACTAGATAATATAGATGTATACAGCTAGAAAGCACACTCTCATCATCCTATATATCCTGGATATTATCTATTTACCGTAGGATCTTTTGTAATATCAGAACAAGGTTTAATGAAATAACGTTGAATTAGGCACAAACCTGCCTCAAATCCAGATGTTGATCTCTCATTCAAAGGGACGTTTAGGACAGTCTAACTCTTCCCGACATGTTACCATGTAACACCTAACCTTCTGACCATGTAACACCTACCGACCTCCATCGAACTATCTAAAAACTAACTTACCTACCACCACACCCAATTACCCCCGCCCCCCCGAACTCCTCACCCCAGGGGGGGGGGGTTATTCTAGCTGATCTGAGAGTTTTTTTTCTCACAGTAAAAACTAATTTGTTCAGTCACTGGCAAGGTTCTTGCAGTTACACTAGCAAAGTATTACCACATTTGCTGATACGTTATCGTCTGTTACAGAAACTAAATTAGTGAACCAACCGAGTGAAGAACACGCTCTGGCAGGCAAAACATTTGAGTTTTGGAAGGTACCACATGAGATGATCCCTCTATTTATAAGATTCCAAACATATTGTTTGCTGTACAATATTTCAATTCATTACATTACAACCAAAACCAAACCCAAGAAAATTTGCCGATTGTATCCATGGCTAAAACAGATTTCCTGGTTCTTCTCGTCGTTAGACCCAGGACCTTCCGGGTACTTTCAATTCGACCCAAATTAGCATCCTAAGACGTACCCAAGGAACCCGTCCGCTGTGGTCCATATAAATAGTAGTGAATATAAATAATAATAAATATGTAAATAAAGTAATGAATTAGGCACAAACAGTATGACATCCTAAACTGCGGTACCCATATTACCGCCTGTTAGACGGATGGAGTTTAACGACAACAAAACGCGTGAAGTTAATGAAAGGGCAAGATCAGTCATCCCAAATTGAAGAAGTGTAGTAGACTGTCCAGTTTCATGATTGGCTGTTGGGAGTCATGTGACAATGTTTTTTCGCTTCAAATGTGAAATTTACCAGAAATAACTGCTTGGTTTACCATGAATATGGAATAGTAAAATCATAAAATGTAACTGAAGATTAAACTTTGAAGAGAAGTAAGATGAAAATTCTGTTATTTAGCTTTTTTTTCAAAATAAGTTTAGGGGGAATGCTCTATGCCTTTAAGTATCAGGAACCCCATTGAACTGCCCGAGAAACGTTTCAACGGGGAACAGGCCTAGGAGACAAGTTTTTGTATGGCTCAGATTAAAAAGTCCCATGATAGGTATAATTTCGATTAAGGAGTGTGGAAGCATCTGGAAGTCTTTAACTAAGGGAAAACCCACATCCCCTTAGTGGTGTTTTGGCTTTATAATAAATATTCACGGTTTTGTAAATTTTCTTGAACCTTCCAGAGCTTCAAATGGTTATGCGTCCGATATTCCAATTGGTCATAAGAGTATAACAACGTATTTCTACATTTCCCTCCCACCTCTACCTCTGTAAGTATTCTTTTCTTCAAAAGTTTATTTTACAATACTTTTGCCTTATAATTTACAATTAAAGTCCTGTTTTGACCATCAAAATTTAGACAATAGCCCAATATTTGTATCTGGCGTTTGACTGGAGTTGAATTCGATTTGGAATCAACTTACTGGGTAAACTTTCTGTGGCCTCTATCGATCCGTAAGCGTCTGAAAGCAAAACAAAATATTATAATTTATTAATCAACTCCAAAAGAAAAGAAAAACAACGATTATTTAAAAATGAATTGTGTTATTCTATTTTACTGAATGAGGACTTTTACAACAAGTGTGGAACATGTGTTAAACGTGTTGTTTGGCAGTGTAGCCCATATTCCAAGAAATTCTGTAACGTTGATATGGCTTGGTGGTTAATTTTAGAACTAACTACCCACAACTGCTCTAACAAAATATATGCTGAACAACCTATGTTAATCAACAGCATTTTAACAAAGGGAAGTATGAACATGAAAGATATACGGGATTTACAAATGGAAGCTCTATGGAAGCTTTTCTACTTCAATGAAGATCCTTGAAGAAATTCCCCATGAGTTTTGATACGTTGAGCAGTCATTGGGCGCTTCTGAAAAAGAGAGTGAAGTTCAGCACTACTGTAACTTGTTTCAAAACAGAAGGATGTTAAGGAAGCACATGATTAAAATGTTGCGCATTCTAAAACTCGTGACTCAATCATTGCCTTCATCGGTTATCTTACTTGCATGCATGAAGAATGGAGGGTTTCCAATAATTACTGCATGAGAAAGAAAATGCCAGAAGATCGGTATGTGGGTCATTTCTAAGCAATGGAATCCATGACACTTGTAAAGAGCTTCGTTTACAATATGAGCATCTTGAAACATCTACTTTCGTTTTTCAACCGTTGTGCACACGTTACATAATGCGGAAGTCGTATGGACTCATCTCAACTGAATTGGTACAAGTTAACTGTTAAGAGTTACAATTGGTGACCTACTCAAAAAAACCCCCCCAAAACCATTATGTGAAAATACGAGTCCTTTGAAAGCCCCACCCCAATAAGTGTAGCAACTAAACAATGCAGTAACATGAAAATGATAAACTTCCACAATAAAAGACTATTCGATTGGCAATGAAGAATTTTTCCCAACTGTTGTAAAATTATGGCATCTTGGACGCAATCGTGATCGAAAAACATGTCTTCTCATAGTTTTGTATTGGAGTTATCAGACATAAGGTAGAACATGCTAGCTAGCTCATACAAAAGAAAATAATAACCAGAATTCCAAAAAACCACCCAAAACAAATGAATAAATAATACAACTGGAAGTATGATTCACCAAACATTATAAAGAACATGACTGATTATATAAAATTTCAACAATGCTCAAAAAACTTGGTATAACAAACGTCTTTGAAAATCTGACTCCGTTCTTTCTTTCTCTGTTCTATATTAAATTTTTTACAGCTTGGTAGATCATTGCAGGATTTCTGGTAAGGCATGTCGAAACATGAAAATTCATCCGGAATACTTGAAAAATTTAGAGTTTACCAAGTGAAATAATATTCAACAATTGTTTCCTCCACAGGATGACTCTGATTATCAGTATTACATGTAAAGCGAAAGGTAAAACAGCATAAAAAAAACATAGTTATTACAAGTACACTTCCCATAGCTCACCAAGGAACGATGTCATTTCCAAAAAAATTTAAATGTAAAAAAAATCTGGGCTCCCTTTCAAAAGTGAACAATAAATTACGGCAAAAATAGTAATTTCTGGGTGAAACAAATCGACCAGCAATCCACGTAGATTAAAAAAGAGAAAGACAGACATTTTCACGCGCAGTACCACGCAATCTCCAACCACTTTCAATGGGTCAAGCTGAAAACAAATAAAACGTTAACTTGTTAATTTTCAGAATTTTATCAGCAATTGTTTTCAGCAGAAGCACCGAATATATCATAAGACGGGAGGGAGATCCAACTTTCTGTAAACAAAAAATACGGGTTTTTTTTAGTAGCCAATGATAAGTATTGATAAATGTAGAATTTACTAAGTATCACACATATTTCATTACAAATGTTTAGGAGAACAAAAGAAAACTTAATGTGCTTACACAAAATGATGCTAGTAAAAAAAAGTACGGTTGGAGAAAATGCATTCTGCCTAAAGAGTTTTGCAGAAAGTTTGGCATTTTGTCTTGCAACAAACTGAACGAAAGGATCTGATCAATTTTACTCTTTTGAAACCGTTATATAGATATATTACACTGACATCAAAATCATCCAGGAAACTATGGACTCATGAGGAAGGAAATTGTACTTAACGTCATGCAATAATTTTTGACACGGCATATTGCCGAACTTAGAGTCAAGAGTAGATCTTGTGGGACAATGAGCCTTTCATTGGGGATTCCAGTCAAGTGTACCGCTTACCGAACATTTGTTAAATTATGCAGAGACAAGGAAAATATTACTAAGAGGAAGAGAGCAGAAGTGTAGAGACCACCAACCAGTTGCCTAACTACTCGTGCAGTAAGCTTTACTGACGCCAATTGGGTTTTGCTTCTAATAATAAAATATTCAAAAAACAAACGGTACTCCAAAAAGGAAACAAATGTGTTTAATGATGGTGTGGGATGATGATAGTAAAGTATGTTCGTCCCACCTCAGTTTGTGTTTTGGGTAGCTCCGCAAATACCGCTGAAACAATTATGCGTCTCATCGACCCTCGTGACCGAACTCCTCGAACTCCACGAACCTTGGCTGATAATGAAACATTACCATGGCTCTACTCAGCACTACAGTCCCACTCAAGTCTAGACTTGCCCAAGTCTTTCATGCGGGTTTCCCGGAGAGCTCACAACAATTTCCTCTACAAAATCCTATACTTCAGCACAGTATAGCATACCGTATTTGTCTTTTTCTAATATTGTCTATCAGTCTATTAATTACATGGCTTCTCAAGGAGAGACTAAGGACAATTGGTTTCTACGTCATAATTTTATGTTACCCTCTATTTTATTTACCTTCTACTTAGGATGAATAGTATGTTGTAGTATCTTATTGTCTTGTCCAATCAAAGTCGGTATTCTGTAAATCGTGATATGAATAAACATATTTAGTTCACATGACCTTTGTCGTTCGTATCTGTCAGCCAGCAGTGTTAGCAGTTGACAAATCAACTCGATCGTCGGATCTCCAACAGTCGTGTAGTGTGCGTGAGTTAACTACTGCGATTGGCAGTTTTAGGACCAGTTTTAAGTCGCATCGCATTCAGTCGGAAAGAACGAACATGTTGGTTCTTCCCGACTCTGTACCGCGACAGTCGCAAGTGACTGAAAAATCTGACCAATCAAAATTACTGTTTTATATGCACGTCATATAAATACGGTGAAAGTTGTCTTATGCTTGTCCCGGTGACAACGTTTGACGTAACTTCGTGTAAATATTCAGTTGAAAAGATTGATACATGGATCGAGTACGGCGAGTAGAGATAAAACAAACTCGTAGAAATGTGAGAGCAACGACCTGTACTAAATAACTGTGGAAGCAAAGGCTATTCCTAGAAGGATGTCGACATCGACATCACTGGTGAGCTGAAACTTGCATAGGCCTAGTACACTAGCTACACACTGAAAGTATTGTACTGTTGCAAACTGTTTGCTAACTGTGCTGTTGTGCCGTAATATATGTAGCAGTGGTGTGCACGTGTAATCGTTCGACCATAGTTAGGTATAATAACTATGGTTCGACTGACAATGCGCGATAGCTTGTCTTATAGTGTGCGCGAGGGTGTCGTGCGACTAAAAATCGTGACGACGATTCAAAACTAGGTCACGACGGTTTAGTTGGGTTGCGATGTGCAAAGTTGTATAGTGTGCGCCAGGCTTTACCGTACCGATATCGATGAAGCGACGAATTTTCTTTTCACTAACATCTGAAATTATTCCCAAAGATATTTGTAAGGACTGAAAAGTGTCATTATTTTATTAGATATCAAGACAAACGTCGGAGCTTGATTACCGACAGGAATTTAAGGAGTAAGTTTATCGATCGGCCACCTTCATTTTAGCGATTGAGTTACACGAAGTACAGAGGAGGCAATAACGCTTTCACTAACAACAGTATTTCGCAAATACTGCATTGACAAAGTGTGAACTAGAGAAGAAGTTGGAAGAGTTCTGTCGAGTGAGCTGTTGGTGTGTGTAGTGCAGTAACGGTGAAGTTTGACAGTGTTGGGTGAAGGCCTACAGCTCATAAGTGAATAGAGAGGAACTTCACAACTTCATAGCGTAAGATTTGTGAATATGATGAGCCACTGTTGGGCACACTAGCACAGAGGAGGACAAGTGGAACTACTGGGCGTCTGCAGTTTTAATTCAAGGAAGAAGACCAATCCAGCATGCAGGTGTAATTCTGGTAAACTGATGCACTTACATATTGCAACCCCGACCTCCTAGACCCGGGATGACCGCCTTTTGAGCTGGGATTTGGCTGGGGATTTCTCAGTCATTTTGTCCCCACTAGGCCGAGACGTGTGCTAGGATTTCTGACTCAATCTGGAAGGCCGGATTAATCGGGACAGTCTTTTACTGGTGGTATGCATAGTGCCTAGCTGACAGTTTGGACTTGGCAGGGGATTTACCCTCGATCAACGCCCCACCCAGCATGGATATGACCGGGCTCTGCCCAGGTGTTTACACATTTCAAAAATGAAGCCCCATGGCAAGTTCAGGCCATCCCCGGGTCTAGGAGGTATCAAGGTTGCAATCGGCAAGTCTATAAATTTACATGACACGGCAAGATCATTGCAGCCTGGCCGTTTTAGACGCAGCTATGTATACTCAGTGCAACATACAGGACTTGGGCATTGGTGTTGCAACCGATGATGTAAAAATTAACCGATAATGTTAAAACGACCAATAATGTAAAAAATATACTGATAATGTAACAACAACCGGTAATGTAAAAAAATGTACTGATAATGTACAAAAAAAATGCTGATAATGTGAAAAAATACCAATAATTTAAAAACTGTTCAACCTAGGGTTTCTTATGTTCCTACCTACAAGTGTGTATGTTTGAGAGAGTTTATGTAGGTAGGCAGGTAAGTTAACAGGTGGTAGGCGGACAGGGCGGGTAGGTTCGTGGGTGTGTACGTGTGTACATGCGTGAGTGCGCATGTACCTCGTGCGAATTTATCGGTGTATACACTCTAAACACAGTTTCGCAACTATAGCATATTGTGGGGGAGGGGTTTTCTGAAGGTTTGGCGAAAAATCACGATTTTGCCTTATTGTTACATAAATTCTATCCAATAAGTTTAACGAAGTTTGATAAAAATGTTTCATGCATTATGTTTCCCCAACATTTGGTAACTTTTGCCCATTTGTGCTTAGAGTGTATAATTAAATATGTTGCGTTTCAGTGTAGCCTTCATCACGGGAGTAGCCAAGACTTTTTATAGAGGAGAGATGGCCAACAGCAGGGCCTGATGACCGTCCGAGTGAATACCTTGGAGGAGAGATCTGTGGTAGACTCACAGAAGATGCTACCTTTGATAAAACAGCTGAACTCGTGTCAGATTATATAGGCAATATTCCAAAGGTAACTGCAGAAGAAAAGAATCTGAGACAGATAAGAACATTGAAGGTAAGAAAGAAGAGATAAACATCCCTCATTATCTAAACTCAGTACATGATAATGACAATGTAAAAAAGTGAACAGTGGGATTAACTTCAAATGATCTAACATGAAAAGGACATTAGGCTAACTCCTCCGATGCTCCAAAAACCCGGATTTTGAGGACTTTTTCAGGGTATTTCCACTTCATTAATTGCGCATTAAGATAAAGACGCCCTGGCCCAGTGGACCATGAAATTGCAGATAGGGTGCCAGAAGACTCTTCTCCATAAAGACATAGTGTGACTACATAAGGAAGCTTTGTGCTATTATCTCAGTGTAGTCAGTCAATGAGCAGAGTGGTCAGTGAGAGATGAGAGCATTATTTACACTTCACTTAAGCAACCGTGAAGGTGCTATGTGGAGAGCATCGGGCTGGATTTTACCATGCTGAGGGAAAGATCTATGAGTTTTCAGTTGACTTACTAACATAAATGTGTTGCGTTGAAGAGGGCTTTTGAATACAGTTTGTAGGGAATAAATGAAGACATTTGAAATAGTGTTTTCTGTTTTGATAATCAGAGCCCAGATCAAGTTTTGTTAAGCAGACCAAAGAATTTGCAGAAACTTTGAAAACAACCCGTCCTCTCCTGAAGTCAATTCAAAAGAAAAAAAAAGTTGAGGCCAATTGTTTTATTGGAGTACACCTTTGACAGTAGTTTATAATTTTTATACTGTAAAGGGATACAGCTGATGATTTTGAAGGGATGTACTTCATCAGGATGTAATGCTTTGCTGTTGACGTTAATTACACAGTAGGTCTACAAATGTATGCTGTCTCAAATTTTTATTGTTGTCTGCAAAGGATATAGGCTAATCGGGTGCTTATGTTAGGTGGTATTAAAGTCGTCACGGAAACCCGCTCCTCCACCATGTAAGATAGTAGGTCCAGTCGTGGAGAGAAAGGCTTAGGTAGGGGTCCTCCCGAGTACTCTGTAACTCCAACAGATTAAGAAAAGGTGTTCAGTTGATTTAAAATGATTTATTCTTGATTCAGCTTCCTCATAAAACATAAATAAATCAATTGACCGGCCTTAAAATAAGGTAAATATTTACAGTACGAGGAGAAAATCATTCATATTCGGGAGTTCGGACTACCACATAGTCAGTTTCATCAGTTTATCGGATCTTGAATTTAGCAAAGACTCACAATAGATACACCTCAGCATATTTTCAATTCCCTGTAGTCATTTCCTACAAAAGATTCAAGACCATTTCATCAAATGGATGTGTTCATTTCAGGTGTTAATTTCCTGATTGCTTTGTAGAAAATTGATTTTTTTTTTTCATTATTGCAAACGAACGCTTAAAATAAAGACTGTTTAGATTAGCTTTCACTGATGGTGGCGCTCCGCTTAGATTACATTTTTTTCGGGTCAAAGTACCTTTTAAGAACTTTCAGATCATCGCAGTTAAACATATTTGAAGAAGCATTTGATTGTAAACGACAAAAAGGAGGAACTTCTTAGATTCTACGTGTAAGTCTGGAAATGTTATTTTCGACCATCTATGGGGCCAATTTTTTAAAATTTTGTGTACGTTAAGCGCAAAATAAATAGTCTCTATAGCACAATGAGGTTTTTAGGGGAAATACCAAAAATGAAAAAGCTCCCATACTGATATAGCTATCACTGATCCTCTCTTATTTTTCCTCTTAAACAAGTAGGGCGCAAAATTAAAAAACATTTTCTTTAGAAAGATAGCGTTTCGGTACATGCCATTAGGTTGTATGCAAAGACACAAGTTCTTATTTTTATCCCCATTAACCGCAGAATTACAGCTTTCAAGACTATTCCAGTCAAAGTCGAACATCTTGCAGCATTTTGCACTAGGTTCCTGGAAAGGCCAAATTAGTTCAAATGGAAGGGGAAACCCCCTCCCACTCTACACTTCTCCAGAGCGGCAATTACTTACGGTAACATATTGCATGCCCCTTTACCCCCTCCCCTTGAGAGAAAACCTGCGTACGCTACTGGCTTTTCTAGTCATTGACTAAAGTTTTCAGTTTCATTAAGCATTTTGGTGCAAATGAAGGGAAAACATCCTCCGTTACATTCTTGAATATTATTCTCCTCCCTTAGACAAGACCAACTGGCCACCTGTCCACACAATTTACATATTTCATGCAGACCAATGAATTATTTGAAAATGTTTTGAACGCTAATCGTATGATAAGGTGCACCCATAAGACTGCAGAGTGAGTTAATTTTTCTATAAATCCAATTAAATTGAAAATAAATAGCGTAAAACATGATTGATATTTCTGTGCCAGCAATCGTATCGACCGACATCGTTTTTGGACACTACTAATAATCGATCATTTTCGATGGTTACAGAAAACATCTTACGTAACCGATATGTAGTTGTTTGGTGGTGTATTGCTTTTTAGTTTCAGGTCCAAAGCGTGTGGGTGTATTTGGGGGGTTGTGTTAGTTATTCCACTCAAAAGGGGGCACATGCCCTCACCCACGTGCTATCGAACTCCGTGCAAGGAGCTTGTATCAACCTAAGAAAACTGCAGAAAATTATGGGTATATTTCAACCGGATGAATCGAAATTAAGTGTTAAACGGCTGTATAGAATTACTTAACGGAGGACGGTCGGAGAAGTACAAAACTTTCATACTCGAGTGATTTAGCAGTGGTGGTGTAAAATTATTATCAATTACGAAGTCATAATTCCAGCTTTAATACCATGACGTTATATGCATTAACAGTGATGGGAAATAGAATTCCTGGCCACTGATAAAACTTTGGAAATTTTTAGTACTGTAAAATATATTTCAAAGGTAGTACCAAAACCCTCGGAGTTAAGGAACTGATAATACATTTAATATTTCAATAAATCGCAAGGGTATAATTCCTAGAGATTGATTTGGCGTTTTTCAAGAGATGATTTCTAAAAATAGATATGAGTAGCACCCCTCTTCTCTCTGCCCTTGAAAAATGGTTACCTATGATGAATGCGCTAATATGTGGTAACCATGGTCACGTTTCTATTGAAAAAACCTTCTAGTGGGAAGCTACTTAAGTCCGAGGACTTACTCAGAGCAGGGAGTTGACTCCCTGCTCAGAGATGGGTTTGTTCTGTACTTCATAAGTTTAGCAATGTTTTCCATTGCTAGAGGGGACTGGAATCCAGAGTGAGTTGAAAAACTCGTTAAAGAAAAGGTTGTCTCCCAGATGTATAAGTTGACGACACAAGTAATCGGTTTATGGTCGTGTTGAAATTATTTTTTTATGAACGTCGAAAGTAATTGGTAAACTTTGTAAAACAATAAAGTTTACATGCCTTTAATAAATTTATCAACTTTCTTCCACTTTAAAAAGGAAAACATACATGCAAGTTTCAAAAGCTGATATTATATTAGATGCCTTGCTTAAAAAATAGAAAATATAGCAGGAATATGCTACTGGCGTTTATCCTTCGGGTTAGCAGTTTCAAGCATAAAAAGGTTAAAAATATCCACTTTTAAAAGCTAAATTGCTTCTTTTCCTAAGAAAACAAAATGTAGTTATATCCGTTGAATAGTACAATCAAATGTAAATACAAGAAAACTACAGCCTAGTAAACTACATTCCACATTCTCCCAAGATAATCTCAATCAGGTTTGTCACCATACCATTTTGAGAGCCGGGTAATTTGTCATCACAGTCTTGAAGGAACCGTCTAATGGGGGTCGGTGTCCCAGCCACCTTCCCTTCGAAAAATTTTTGTAGATTGGAGAGTGCTAAAGAAAGAAGAAATTGTTCACTCCAATTTAAAGAAATCTAAGAATTTTATTCAATTAGGGTAAGGAATATGCACCCGACAATGATGCTGATATTGATTTCAGAACCGAGTGGAGATTTTGAGAGCTGGGTAGAACCGCCCGGTGCCGCCCGGCGTGGTGACAACCCTGATCTCACTATTGTATTTTATTCAGTGATAATTTGAATTTTATTTTCCATTTTCTTAGACAAACTGCATACAACTATGAACTGTTTATGCTGGTAGTAGCGATATCCCCCTCCCCCACCCTTCTTGGGGTAGATGCGCACTGTTAAACAAGAACATTCTCCATTGGCTGCTGTCATTTTATTGTATCGATTGTATCCTTTGTTAGGGTTAAGGATTTGGTTAGGGATTAGCGATGTCGTTAGCCAGTTAGGAAATTTCTTGTTTAACAATACGTATCGCCCCCTCTTGTTTTGTTAAGCATATGCTTCCACCAGCGCTATTGTTTAGTGACTGTAGGCAGCGATTAGTGGTGTCCATTGGCATTACTGCTAAATTTACTTCTGTCACCGTCCACATGTACTTTCAAATCCTCATATTCAGTGAAAGTGAAGGAATCAAATGGCATTTTAGTGTACAACTATCGGAGTATCCATGTTACGGGCAAGTAAGGAAATTGACATATTCAGAGGTAATGGGAACCAGTCATGTCCGACTAAAATGAGACCATCACTTGCTGTCCGGATTCGTATTCATCATCCTTAAACTTGTGACTACGTGTCTACTGATGTAACTGCTATTTAAAAAAGGAAAGCGACTGTTTACTTATAATTCGTATAAAACAAAGCAAAAAAGGCCGACGATTACGAACAAGCAAGTACTACACAAAGTGGTATTCCATAAAAGGGTAAATATCTGCCGTCTTTTCATTCCAGTAGCCTACTTCCAGGTGGTAAATTCATTTTGCTCTTTAGCGCAGATGGCTTATGTAGTGCATTTTTCATTTGGAAGTGAGTCTTCAAGATGTTTCCATCTACGCATCATCTTTAAGAAGCCCTGGCCTGCAACGAAGAGACTTAGCAGCGTGATGAGAGACACGACAGAGAGGGTCACGGTAAAAGCATTGATGACTTCATGATTCTCCATTGAAATAGCTGAAAAGGGAAAGGAGAGGTTTAAACGATCAGAAAATATGATCGAAACAATGGAAAGAGTACAAAGTTATTAGCATCAGAATTCGTCAATTTACTGCAAGGAAAGGGAAAAAGGAATATAGAACAAGTCGCTTACTATTGGTGAAATTATGTTAGACGTTCATTTCTCTATATGAGTGCGATTATTGCAAACATTGACCAAATAACTTTTTTTAGTTGAATAAGAGGGTCTCTCCAGAAGACAGCAATTGCAAAATTTGTAGATTTGTTATTAGTTTTATTAGAATATCAGCTAATATCATCAAATACAAGTTACGATGAAGAGGTTAACGGGCTTCTCATATAATGATTTTGATAAAAAAATGTTAAGGTTTTTTGTTACCGTAGGTGTAATCTACGGATTGTACAGGTCTAATAATGACACAGTGCATCACTCAGTGCTTGAAAAGTGAAGAAAAAATGTTAGAGGGCCTTTGACGTACAGCAAAAAGTTGGTTGATTTGCGTGGTTGGTTCTTTCCTTTACGCAGTGACGTAACAGGGTCACAAGGTGAAGGTATTTTTTCCGTGTTTGAAGGATTTTGAGTAATGGGCAATTTAAACATCAACTTTAAAGTCACGGAGCCTTGGAGAGTTTCTTTTCAATTTCAAGCAATTGGAAGTTTTACCTTCAAGAATTGAATCAGTGACAAAGGCTTTACTTTGGTATAACATGCAACAGAAAACAGAAAACTAGAATGATTAACTTACAAGAACTAGATATTTGATCGAGATCTCCAGTATCTGTAAGCAAGATTGGCCCTTGCATTAACCGTTTTGAACCATTTGATGATCCTTGAGCAGACCTACGATGACGTGATAGTTCGCAGTCGTGACGACATTCTGAAGTAAGGTCGTTGACGTCACAGACAACGACATCACAATGAATCCAGACCTAAGGGAAGAGGGAGGAAATGAATCTTTTCTGCAGATATTAGATTTGATAAGACTTGTTAACTTTAAAGGCATATTTTCATTATCCCAAATAGTTCCAATTCTCCCAACCTACTTACTTCTAACCCCTCCTACATTTATCTAAAACTCATCTTTATCCAGACACAATCCTAGTTTATTGCTTCATGGCTTGTCCCAGTGGGCATACAAATCCATAATGTGTAATCAAGACACTCTCAGTGCCCATGCTGTGTAATTTATCTATGATGCATTGTTTGAATGTGATGCCAATCAAAGAACTGTACCAATTGAGAGTTTTGATATATGTATAATGAAACTGTAGTTTAGGGTGGCGAATAACTGCCTTTAATCTAAATCAAATCAAACCAGGTTAAATTGGAAATTTACGACGAAAATAAGGATCGCGCTCAAACGGTAAATGTCTAAATAATGCATCTGCGACAACGTAGTAAAAAAATACTCACGATGGAATTCAATTATAGTTTACATTACAACACCGGAGGGTAGGGGTTGGAGAAAGGAGAATAAGCCAGTGAGTCACAACTAGAAAAATCCCTGACACACCCAACGTTAACCAAGAAGTAAGAACTAGGCGGTAAAACTCCATCTATCTAACTAACTAGGCCTAACAAACCAGCCGACCAACCGACCAACCAACTGTAAGTCTGTAACGAAGCAACTGATACTTAGCAACATCGATGTTTGAGATACCTGTGAAGTTTGGTTGCTCACTTCTGCCCTGAATTTAAAACTCCTGATCTCAAAATCCGCTTGGGTTGGTTTAATGGATGGGAGAACTCTAACATATTCACTGTCTTTAACACCGCACCTGTTGATAACATAAGCAATAAAAAATCATTTATTGAGTTCCGAAAGAGTTCCTTTGTCATATTATGACTGACACAAAATGTATTTGCTGATGAGCAACAGTAAAATATATTATTGAGTCAATCCTTATTTGGGGGTTAAAGGTAACGGTCGAAGCAAATATAATAGTAGAAGACGATTGAATCAATATGGACATTGTCGCGTATTATTTTTAATGCTGCAATTTGTAACACATTGACATGGCCAAGTTTCTAAGTCAATTTATGTGCGTTACTGCTTTTGTTCGATAATTAGAAGCATTTCATCAGTCCAAGGGAACAAGAATTGGAAAGTGTTTTAGACTTTGATCGGTTTCGTAAAACAATCTTCAAACATCTAATATATGTGCAACTCTTCGAGTCGAATGAAACAATAAATAAATAGAACAAGTATGACTTTACCCACCCATTATGAATGAATTCATAGACAACGGCATCTTCAAAGTTTTGTGACGGTGTTGCACGGCAACTTCGAAAGTGAATTTCTAAGTTATCTGGTGATCGCAAAATTTCAGCACGGAAGTACAGATGCCTTCCTAACGTAACTTCAACAGGGTAAGAGTTATAAGGTGCAACAAAGGTCCCATCTGTGTACATGTTGAAATTATACAGGAATGATCCTTTGGCTCGTCTTATCCTCTGGCCATATTCGTTGGTAACCATAAAATTAGACTTCAGGTGTTTAGATCTGTCAAAGTCGCACGCGACTAGTATATTATCGTTTTCGTATTCAACCACGCCACTTCCCCTATTTTCACGGGCAACCGAGTTCAGGTAAGAGCTCGTCGTTTTGTTCTCCTAAAATTTCAAATAAAAAAAAGGAAGACTGAATTAGTATCATAACTTTTAACGGCGGAACGCAAACACCTGGTTGTGCATCAGTGCATTCTCATTTTAAATGTGATGTTTAATGGCAAACTTTTCAGGTTTTCAAAATGGCGGTGTATCGTCAGTATATGCTGTTGTGCAAATATGATCGTTAATGAAATATGATCGTTAATGAAATGACTAAAAGGACAGCTAAAAAATACACTTTTTCAACGACCCTCCGAGCACTTCTCAATTGATTGTGAATTGTGAAGAAATTCATCACTTACAGCATATACGGTACCACACGCAGTGAGGGAGCTATTCAGACTGAAATAATCATCTCCGTTATGAAATCCTCTACAACTTGGGTCAAATGGATCGTTCAAAAGGTAGAAATCCTTTGGTTCCATACCACTGGGCAATAGATGTGTAGGTATGTCAACTTGGAATGAAGTTGGCAAACATTTAATTCTGAATCCCGTTAAGTCTTCGGAGTCTGAAAATTAAAGATAGATCTATCAAATGTAATACTGATTTGGAATTTCGATAAATCTGCCCCTTTTTCTCAACTATGCAAGTTTCCAAATCCATTAATATCAGAAACTACAAATAGAAAGCGTGTTTTTCTCACCAGAAACTCGGAAGGATCAGGATCCAGAATGTACTAGTCTTGTTTCAAAACTCTGGTTAACATCGGATTTGGAGCCTACAGAGCCTACTAAGCATTACGTCCTCCATTATGCTTATCTTTTGAACAATCTAAAACCAGAGTCTTGTCAATTACGTGGTTTTGTACATTGAAGATCCACCTCTCTTCCAACTTAAGAATGGTTATTCATTATTTTTGTTAATAATTGACAGTCACCAATTCTGTATTTGAAAAAGGTTAAACCGTTACTGGCTACGGCTTGCATCTTACGAGACGTTCGTCTTTTCGTTCTCTCTCATGCAAGCCGAAAAACGGAAACTTAAAGCACAATTTACCGATCTAGCCTAGCTCCAACTAGAGAAAATGCAGGGAGACTCCATTTGGTTCGCCTTAACACAGTTGGTTACTGTGTGCCCTCTTCTAGGTCTAAGTAATCTTAGTCTTAGGAATGTCTTCGGCTCAGCGTTCATATTAAGAGACTGGGGCCCTCCAAGACTGGATCATCATAATTAGTGGCAAAATAAAGAGTAACGTTAACGAAATTACTAACAAACTGACGTTAAGTTTAACGTTAGGATAGTAAACACTATTAGGGGGCAGGTGTCAGCGTACAGATCTCATAGTATTTCTCTAGGCCAGATTACACTGACAATACTGTACTGCGTGCACCTGTGTACGAAAAGAGGGGTCTTTTGCTGCTCACCCAGTGGCTATACATAGCGAAATGAATATGTATTAAAGTAGGTGTTTTCAAATTTCCCTGCTGTCATTTGCTCCGTCAATTTTCTTAGGGAAACTTTAATAGGCAACAAAGAAAAGCTCACGTGAACTCTGCCATAATGGACAAGACTCTGGTTTGGAGTGATCAAAGATAAACAAAATAGAGACCGCAATGCTAATTGGACTTCAAATCCGATGTGTGGCAGACGCAAGCTTACCAGAGTCTTGAAAAAAGACTAAGAATGTACATATTTCTCGAAAGATTTGTGTCTTTATCACTCTGAAGTAGGATGAATTGCCCTACCAAGTTTAGAGTGGTTTAATGAGTTGGTTCATGAAATTCAACAAATTTTTCCGAAGCAGGTACTAACTTTTCTTCTAATATCCTACAACAGATATATAATTTATAGGTGAGTGCTTACTTCTTTACGCCTCAATGTGGTTTTCAAAAATTCGTTTCCAGATTTTTTTTCAAATTATGCGCAGAAATTATGTGCTGAAATTATGCGTCAAGTCAGGACAACGACGGAAAAATTCCAATTTAAAAAATTTTCCGAAACTTTTTTATAAGTGATGGTTCCCTCACAATTTTCTTGATAGATGGAGGCATTCCTATGGAGCACGTGAGTTGACCCTCTTCCGCTTTTGATCCTATTATTAAAGGCAGTCATTCGTCACCCTAAACTACAGTTTCAGTATGCATATATCAAAACTCTCAATTGGTACAGCATTTTAATTGGCATCACATTCAAACAATGCATCATAGCTAAATTACACAGCATGGGCACTGAGAGTGTCTTGATTACACATTATGGACTTGTATGGTCACTGGGACAAGCCATGAAGCAATAAACTAGGATTGTGTCTGGATAAAGATGAGTTTTAGATAAATGTGGGAGGGGCTAGAGTAAGTAGGTTGGGAGAATTGGTACTGTTTGGGATGATGAAAATATGCCTTTAATTCAGAATTCTCCTTTGAAGGTAAAGCGGATATTTTCTAACAGTGCTGAAATAACAGCTCCCTGATCTGAGCTTGGAATTTTGAGCCACAGAGCCTATTTTGTGCTAAAAATATCGACAACTTGACTTAACGGATGTTGTGTGATGTATACTCGACGTACTATACCAGGCCTACACCTACAGCTTTTCACAATACAGGAGTAACCTAACATTCACTAACACTGTGACTTAGCCTAGGAGTGATCCGATTCAACCTAGGCTTATTTAGTTAAACATTGTTCCGTCAGCTTTTAGGGTCATCTTGTACCGTGTAGAAATTGGGCTCGTTGCATGGGCTTGTGGTCTACCATTGAACAGAAGTGACTTCCTTGTATGGAAAAACACTGTCTAAGGGAATTACCCTCACGCCGTGTTACTCGGCCCACGCAATTGACAAACCAATACCCGAAATGTCTAGCAGTGCTAATAATAGCAATTTGTTAGTCCAGCAATTAGTCAAGACAGATTTACTTACATTTTCAGTTTTTTTACCAATAAGCTTTAAAGGCTGAAGCTGGACTAAACCGTATTAGGGAACGACTAATTTCCATTACTTGACTAACAGTACATGTGATGCTGGACTAACCTGAGTAGACTCCTTGAATTGGAATGCTTGAATAAATCAAGTGATGGACTTACTTATTTAGCTAGACTAACCTATTGGTACTAGCTAGACTAACTTTTTGGGCCCAATTTCCATTTCTTTGTTTCATTTTTATATGCAGAATCACACACAACGCGGACACTGTAGAATACAATACACAGTGCATGCTTACACAGGCAGTGTAAAATAGCAATGATGCGGTTTACATACGATGCATACAACACTGGACATTGGAAATGACCTGAACAGCCGCTGCAGTATTCCGTCAGTTAATAGACAACCATTGATTATTTTTTACGAAGGGAACTCCAAGCTAGAGCCGAGTGTAAACCTGATTGTAAACGTGATTTTTGGCGATGTCCTCACACGGCAGGCGGAAGGTTTAGTTGTCTTTCAATGATTCGGTAATTTAAAAGCTAGTGGACAGCTGGGCCCTCTGTTTTTTTTTTTATATCCCGTTCCATTGTTTTTTCGTGCATCCGGTACTTCGTGCTTTACATACGACGTAAGTGATACCAGTTTCGTAATGATGTTATGAACCGACGGTTGCCTATTAGTATGAGCCCTGGCCTAACGATGTATTGTAAGTAGTATTGTTCATGCCAGGCTGCGGTACATAAAGGACTAAAATCTATTTGGATATTCAAGTGAAAGAAGTTCCCATAGATTGTTACAGTACATGAGAGAATGCTCAGCAATTGTTTTTGTACCAAACGTTGAGGTGTAATTAGATCTATACCGCCTTTTCAAGTTTTCCAAAAAATGAACTTCAATATTTCTCACTGCAAGGCCTGTAGTTAGGCCAACCATTGATAGAGGTACAGGATATCATCAGCTAAACATTCTTCATGAAAGCAGAGAAATTTCCTATATGACAGACACTGAATGATGTCCCTGTGTACTGTACAATGTTTGTTCCTGGAACTTGACAGTGGATTATTGCAACTATTTGGACATTGGATTTTGATTTGTTGATGGTTGTTGCAACACAACGTCTATCTGGATTTTCTAACAAACATCTAGAAAAAGACAAGTATGAAACCTTCATGAAAACAATGAGTACTTTTTACCAAACGTCCATGAAAATAAGTATCAAGTTCTATTTGAGCGAATGGATCAAACATCCTTGACTAACATAGAACACTTATGGCTAACATTTGTCCGAATAACTGACCGTAAGGAAGTCAAAAAGACACCGGCTTGACAAACCTAAACTTAGTCATATGTTAGTCAAGCACTCCAATTACATTAGTCAAGCATGCTGGACTATCTGTCCTCGACTAACTTTGAATTAGTCAAGCTAATTAGTCAAGTTGGGTTGACTAATAACCTGTTAGTCAAACGCAACAGCAGTTTGACAAACTTTTTCTTAATCAAGAAAGTAGCTTATCTTTTCACTGTTCCCTTTAGAAAGAGGATGTAGGCAAGGGGATCCCTTGTCCACTTATTTATTTATTCTATGTGCTGAATTACTGCATATTTTGATCCTCACAGAAAATAATATTTATGGTATTTAGATTGGTAACAAAGAGTGTAAACTTTTTCAGTATGCAGATGATACCACCCTTTTTCTTCAATCTTATGATAGATCTCTTTGTAATTTTCTCCACCAATTACACTATTTCTGGTCATTTTCAGATGTTAAATTGTATTTGGGTAAATCTTTTGTGGTTGGGTTGGGGTCTTTGACAGGGCCATCCTTACACTATGGTTGTTTGTGTAATATTCTACGTTACAATGCTGGTTATGACTTCTTTTTGCTTGGGATTAAGTTCAATACAGATCTTGATGCCATGGTTATAAAAAATTATGACAGAGCTTTTTTAAAATGAAAAATATTATTAATTTGTGGAATAAGCGAAACATTACAACCTTAGGAAGAATCACTATGGTGATATCATTAATAATACCAAATTTTACCTACTATATTTCATCACTTCCTTTGTCTGATAGGAGTAACATTTCCAAGGTCACGTCATGTCTATTTAGCTTCGTGTGGAAAAATAAGCTGGACAGAATAAGTCGTATTCAGATTTTTCAAGACTATTCCAACGGTGGTCTTAAAATGGTAAATACTGCAAAGCTATTGAAGTAACTACGATTAAACGTTTGTTTATGACTGTACATGAAAGTTTTTTGGTGACCTTTTGGAAAGAGATAACACTTTTGTTGGTGAATTTTGTAAGAATGGTGACTTCTACATTCATTTGGCTAGTTCTAAAATAAAAAAATCCTTTCTGGATAGTTGTTTGTAAATTTACTTATCAATATTATGCAACTTCTAATATCTTCACCAGTTTTAATAACTGCTTCGATCTGGTTTTAGGTCAACCGGTGTGGAATAATAGCACATTGAAAGTAGGGCACAATATAATAGACTACTCGAATTAAAAGGGGAAGGGGTTTTTATTTCTAAATGAATTATTCTCCACGAATGGAGACTTCCTTACTTTTGATGTTTTTTGTAAGAAATTTTGTGTTAAGACCCATTTACTTGAGTATTACGGGATGATAAATGCAAGAAAGCTTTCTTGGAACCATCTCGTCGGAAAACGTAATTTTGCTTCAAGTAACCCTATTAATAGCTATTACAATTTATTGCTTACTTTGAATGTAAGTATGTACATAACAAGGTACTTTATTCTTCAGTTTTGTATCTGTAAATCGTTTTTGAAATGGACCGAGACTCCCAATTCCAAGGCAGACTTTGAATTTTTAATTGTGCAGTGCCTTGTAAGTGTTCTAATGATGTTTTCGTTGGATGGTTTCAGTATCGCTTGCTGCAGAGATTTTTTTCCTTACTAATAAAAATTAATAAACAATTAAGACTGCTCCCTCAAATATGTGCACTTTCTGCTAAGTCTTTGTTGTGACTATTTTACACCTGTTTTTCCATTGTTATTTTTCTAGAAGAATTTGGGATCATTTGCAGAATGCCTCCTTTATTATAGATATTCAAATAAACTGTAATCATGACGAGTCTTCGGTTTTGTTTGGTGCTACTGATCGCGTATCTAATTTAATACTTATATTGGTGAAAATGTATATTTTTGATTGCAAAAAGCAAAAAGGACAACCGACTGCCCATGGAGCTTTTTTTTACGTTGAAAATGAGTTTTTTTCTGCATAGGTGTGTTTTTAAGAAATTTATGTTAGAAATTGTTTGAGAGATATACTGGCTTCCCTGGATGGATTTGTTTAGAGATTAATTAGCGTATCAATCTTTAAAGTTATCTTTCTTTATAATGCATTCTTATCTTAAAATTCATTCAAAGTTTGTTTCATTTTATTATATAGTCTTTTGTTGTTAGCTTAAGTAAATAAAACGTTGAGAACAATTCAGAGCAAATGAAAAAAAAAAGAAAAAAAAAAGTGAAACAAAAAAAAAACTCTTTAAACCATGGATATCAACTCATTGAGCTTGAGCCCTTCATGGAGCAAATTAATCATTCAAACGAGACACCAAACCCAATGCAGCAAACGTTGTAAATTCTGGAAGTGCCCAAAGAAATGGAGAGTCTTTTAAGGGCCTGATCCTTTCACCCCACGCAGATCAATTATCCTAATCAAGCCTATTTATTAAAGCCACTGCCACAACTGTCTAACATTCATCCTAATCCAGATTGAATCTCAGTTTTTTTGCTTCAGGTTGGGTATACCAGAATCCGATATGTGATCAAAACACTCGCACACAGGGAGCTGTTTCTTGCCCAGTGCAGTACATACGAGGCAAAGCCAACTTTTTTATTCTGCATTTCTGAATTATCTGTCAATCAAGAGCAGTTCCAATTGAGAATTTCTTCAGGCTTTCACAAAAATTGTAGTTAGGGGTGAGATGATAAGCCCTTTAAACTTATTAAAAAAACCATGGACCTAGTATGTGAAGTTCATGCAGGTATAAAATACCAAGTTTTCCCGGTTTTTGTACTTTCATCGTCTGTGAAATAAGATGATGTTTGAGTTTGTTTAAAGGAACATGGCTTTTTCTCCTAAAACAAAAACTCCTCCTGAAACACAGCCTAACACTAGCGATTTCTTGTGAAAGTCACTCAGTAATCATCCTGGACACTCCTTTTGGAGTAAATATCACTGTATGACTGTTGTGATTTAGGAGTGTATTTGTAACAAGTATAAATGGCTGTCTATCAGCAAAAGGTCTAAAACGACTGCTTAACTCACCTGGTGTAGGAGACAATAACGTAGTGAGGAAGACACCTGTAGATGAGACGAATTTTAATACTAGTTAAATATTAAATCTCGAACTCCTCCCGACCGATTACTGTTATTACGGAATAGATCTAAAAGTATATACGTACACTGTTAAAATAACGGCAGATTTACAGAAAAAAAAATAGATAAATACGGATTACAAAAACGCTTTGAAAACTTATTACCAGAACTTTTCTACAATCGTTACTTTTTTTTGTTTTTTAAATTTATAGCAATTTCGAGCCTTTTTTACATTGTAGTAAAAATAGGTAGTAAACATTAAGTTGGCCCCAAATGGTAAATCCCAAACCGATTTAAAGGTAGCAATAAAATAAAATGTCCCTTAATATGTTTCTGGTACCCCATGTCCCATAATTATTCTTACAGGATGATCTGTTCTCGCAATTTATTAATATATTATATTCATTTCCCAATTTGATATGAAGAATGACATGAAGATTATTGGAAAATTAAGTGCGTGTTGTTTACCATGAGAGTGTATTTATCATTAGGATAAATGTCATGGATTTGGAAAAGGTTGATGATTAAATGAAGATACATGAACATGCATGAGAGCTATGAATCTTTTTATGGACTATCGATTTGTATCGATATGTTCTAGAGTAAAAGACTTTTGACAAAACAAAAATACTACTTTCACACCTTGAATACAAACACCCCTTTCAGTTCACGGGCCATACGCTTTGGTTTAAAAGAGCAATCAAAGTTTGACGGAGAAAATTACCCTCTTGTTCCAGCAGCTGTTTTCTCTTTCTGAACTGAATGTTTACCAGAGTATAGAAAATTTGGAAAGGTCTTTCCGGTTAAAAGAAACGTTCATTTTGTGTGAAGTACTGTTGAAGAATATTTATGAATATTTGCCGGGTAACAATATTCCATACAGGTGCAAGACTAGATCTTCTCCGCCACATTCTAACCAATCACGACATTAGACCGTGGACACGGAACTTTTTTTTCTTTTATTTTCTTTTAAGTCAATGTACAATGTGGTGAAGGTTTACAGTCGAGAAGCAAAAACTGTGAAAGCAAACTCTGAGAACCTACTCAATAACATTTGCATTTGAAGAAATATATCAAGATGTAGAGAAACTCATACCTGGTGCTGTTGTATGCAAATCTGTTGGAAAAAATGCGTGTATTAAGATTAGCAACGATATCCGTTGAGATAACAACAAATAATTGCACACTATTTTATAAATAGTCAAATAAGATTTTTATTTTGTTTTTATCGTGAATCCTTTAGTTACAGTTAAGCTGCTTCTAATCGAAAGAAAACCTGCTTAGTGCTTGAATGAAATAATGGCAGAAAGGCATCCAGAGATGGTTACTCGAGTCTGGCACTTGGACTTGGTTTAGGGGACTCGGGACTAGCTTGAGACTTGGGTTCAAAATACTTTAGACTTGACTTGAGACTTGCCTAAACGTTTTCAAAAGACGTGGGACTTGACTTGAGACTTAACACCTGTGACGTTCAACTTGGCTAGGGACTTGGGGATGCAGACTCTGGAAGCATCCAATTGTTCAGTTTTGTGACAGTTTACCGATTGGTAATGTTTGACCGAACTCAATTATTATCCTCCGCAAAATACCATGTTTTAAAGCAGCTAGTTTAGTGGGTTCATGAAATTCAACAAATTTCTCCAAACCTTTTAAAGTTTCTCCACATACCAATGACAGTTGGTCAAACTTAGACCGTGATCACGGATCATATTATGTTTTAATTCAACGTACAGATAACTGTTTTACGTTCGAGTACTTAACGGCTCAATCCGGTTTTCAAACATTTGTGACCAGAAACTTTTCCAAATTATGCACAAACCGTTACAAGTCAGGACACCACAAAACTCAAAATTTTAACCTTTTCCAGCTACTGGATACAAAACCCGACTAATCATGCTAACTGTAAGCATTGCCATGTGGTAGTGATTCTTGAACATATTCATTAAGTTATTGTTATCATAATGAATTTTAAGAGGTTTTCTTAATTTGAACGCTGGTAAACTCACATGCATGCTTTTGACGACCATTGCAAATTTCAGAAAACACCATTTTATTAATGCCCACAGAATCAAGGTCAAATGTTGCCTTGTCTCGAGTCGAATGCTTTTGTCTAATTGTAAACCAGTTTTACTCTTGCGTAACGGTATAAACCAAACAATTTTGAAAAACTCCAAAGTGAGTGGGAATCTTTGCAAGCCTCCTACCTGCTTGGAGAATTCATTGATAATGCGTTCAAGGCAAATGTTCACTTATTAAATTTCGCATAAAATATTCCATGCGACTAATTAGGTAATTTTTTTTTTGTTGCAACATTACAATCCCTAAGCATACATTAAACAAAAATGAAACTAATTGTTAAGCTATCACTAGGGATATGCTTCAGGGAACAATAATCACCCGTTTTCATTGGGGTAAGCCATATGGTTGCAAATATCAACAAGTCCAATCAAATAGAGAGTGAGCCACCGAAGACTGTAAACCACGTACTTCTGCCTTTCTAAAGTCAGTTTATAAAATACAAATTGTCCATGACATCATGGACATCACCTGAGGCACGCTTCTCATTTTCCATAGGCAGTTCTTTTGTTCAATGTCTCTTGACCTAAATTGAGTGGTTAGCTCTTCTGTTGAGC
This sequence comes from Holothuria scabra, assembly GCA_037179385.1. Taxonomy (NCBI): domain Eukaryota; kingdom Metazoa; phylum Echinodermata; class Holothuroidea; order Aspidochirotida; family Holothuriidae; genus Holothuria; species Holothuria scabra. The sequence continues at coordinate 32,634,594 of CM074198.1, forward strand.
TCAATGTATAGTTAAATTTCTAGTTAAATTTCACCACCTTATACAGTAGTGATATGGGTCCGCACGTTATGCTGAGTTGAAATGATCGGTGCCGCTGGAATCATTCACAAGTTTTTCTTTGATTAAGGAATAGCCCAGTTTCTAATCAATTGGTTTGAGTCGAGCAAGTAACGCAGTTTTTTCAGTTGTGGCTTACTGGGTTGTTTTCCCTACTCCATTGCTTATTCTGAGAACCAAGCACAACGACAGTGGGTTCCATTTCTCAAGTCTTTCATATGACCCGACCATTTCTCGGACTCCAAAGTAGGGTATGTGACATCATATGCATAAGGTCTATTGGGTTTAAATCTAGGCAATTGAATTCGTGAAGATCTGAGCTTTATCCATGATTGTCTGGAATGCCAGAAATCGTCATTTGACCAGCCGGTTCATGGACTAGATGGCCAGCCTTTCAAACAGGGGTATAATGACCCATCACGCTTCACATTCTCAAAATTGTCAAGTGACAAGAAAGGGTGTACACCAGGTACCTCTGCGGCAAATAAACCACCCACCATGACAGTTCATTTCATCAGAGCCATCACCACAGTCGTAATAGTTATTGCATCTGTTCTGTTCAGGGATACATCTGCCACTGTCCACACACTGAAACTGATTCCAGTAGCAAACTTGTCTTGCCGAAGGGTACAAAGGATGTCTCGTTGTGAAGGCTGATCCTATAAAAGTTGGAGAGAAATCTCATAAAAATTAAAATATAAAAATAACCAGCAACAGTCAAAGTCCGAAAGGTTAATTTGTCATGCTACTTTGATACTGGATGAAGTAATTTTTCTCAGACTTCCGTCAAAAGGATGGGCATTTGATATCAATATATCAGAGAGTAGTGGCCTAAAATTGTCCCTAAATGAAACAGGAAAGTAAAACATTGGTCATCAATGAATCCACGGGTACAAAATTGTTTTCTTTAAGTTTACAAATTTAGTAAAAAAAGTGTGTCAATTTCAATTTCTCAAGAAACGAATATAAGAAAAAAAATGAAATTCTGAATGCAGAGGATATATCCTGTTTCACATATCAAACATAAATTTGGTTAATGACTATTCTTTTAAAGAAATGGCAATAAGTCTAGATCAAAGTGAGTTCTTGAGTACAAAACTATGAGACTGAGAAAGTCTTGGCACTGATGGGTACTGTATTGGAATACCAGTCAAACAAAGTCTGCTTTATAAGAGGTTTCGGTAATTCGTCGCCACATGGAATTGTGGGGCAGAGCAAGGGACACACAAACCGAGCTCTGTACATAGCGTAAGTCGTTTCCTTGTTTACGTCAGTACCTGCATACTACACAATGTGAACAAGAATCTCAATCTAATTTTACGGCAGAAAATGCAATTTTTTTTACCTTAAATACAATTTAGACATATTAAACTGCGTAAAACGGCCCCTTCTTAAGTCAAGTTATGGATGGATTAAGAAAAATATCAATTCATTAAATTTTCATGTAAACTCCAATTTTGCAATAGGTGATGTAGGTGCGGGACTCATTCGTTCCAACATAGTTTTTACACCTTTCCCTGGTTGGGAAACTTCTTACGTACACTGTGTACGAAGAAGAAGCTTTATGTACGTTAATAGTTTTTTGAGGGTGCGTCCATAAATGTCCGTAAAAGCATATTGTGATGTATGTTTTGTTCAATGTTTAGTTAAGTGCTTCCAAATCATTATTGCTTCTATCTTCGGTTCGGTTAGGAAAACAGCAGCGACAATTCTGTCTGGTCGCGTTGTTATCAGATTGCGAGTAATGTACTGTTTTTGATGATCAAACCGATAAATCAGCAAGAATAATTGTCAAGGTCGTTTGGTATAGCGCCAAGGAAGTAAGTAGTTTGTTTCTTTTGTGAAAGTTTGCGTAAAATTAAGCATATATTTACATTGTTTATCTCTCTAAAAATCCACGTGCTTTACTGGTTTCCAAGGCCTGCGCGATGTAGGTATGAAATGCGCGAAAGTCTATGTATTTTATTGTTTTCAAGTAAGCTCATATGTAGCTCAAGTTTCTACATGAATCATGGAGGAAGAGTTGGATTATACAAAGGTTTCTTATTCGTTAGTGTGTCGTAACGTAACAGCAGCATACGTCACAGTGTAGGAGAATTAAAGGAGACCTAACGCCATATAGGTTAAAGCTCTATACAGTATTCTAGCATAGGCCTAAACATTAATCAATCGTTAGCTTGAAGAGATTTAGAGCATAGTTTGCTTTGATTTACTTTTATTACTTAACAAGTCTTAACATTAACTCATATGCATCATTTGATTTATTCAGATTGAATGAGCAACTGGAATGAAGTCGTTTCGAAAAGGCAAATAAAGCGTACCATTCCAAACATACAGTTTCAAGCGTCATACCAAATAGTCAGGGTTTCTTATCTTCGCCGGTCCATAAGATTCAATTTCCGTACCAGCTTACCAGGGATCTGAAGAGTACAGAAACCATGTCAGACGAGACAGCTCTTAAGTTACAGAGGAGGACTGCTAAGAGTAAGCTTACCAGAACAGAAAATGCTGCAGAGTTTTTATTGAAGAGTAAAAGACCAAGTTCAGAAGTGAAAGAAGCATTCGCAGAGTGTAAAGAAGCATTCGATGATGTCTGCAGAAAACATGAGGAGTACATCTCAGTTATTATTCAGGATGAGGAATTTGAAAAACAAGAAAAATGGATGGATGTGTGTCAACAGAAATTCTTGGAACTGAAAGTACAAGTGACTGATTACTGCAAAAACACTGTTAATCTTGAAGAGTTAGAGGGTGCAGAATTAACCGAAGAATCTTCACCGTCTAGCCCCATCAGGGAAGAAACAGAACCAGCCATACCTGAGACATCCACTGAACCTGAACCCGTACCTACTGTGGAACAACCTGAGGTAATTACAGCAAAAGGTAGTAGTAAACTAAAGATGGAAAAACCAAAAATGCCTAAATTCGGTGGAGATGTGAGAGATTATCATGTCTTTAAGTCAGACTTTATGCATGCCATTGGCAATGGGTACAGCAAGAGAGATGCTATTTCTCTCTTAAGAACTTGCCTATTTGGGAAACCTGCTGAAATGGTCAGAGGGATTGGCTCAGATTACGAAGCTGTTTGGGACTACCTAGACTCTGTATATGGTGACCCAAGATTCATTGCGGACGCAATAATTAATGATCTTAACAAATTTAAAGGTCTAAAGGAGGGGGAAGACTCTCGCTTTTGCGAGCTTGTACACCTGATAAGACGTAGCTTTAACACACTGAAAGAAATTGGCCGTCCACAAGACATGGACAACAGCCAGATGTTAGCTATGATTGAACGAAAACTAAATGCAGATGACAAAAGGGTGTGGTTCCGATACCTGGAAACAGAAAATAAACAGGTCAACTTAGCAATGCTCATAGATTGGTTAACCATAGAGATGAAATCACGTATGAGAGCCACTGCCCCCGTAAGATGTGATTCAAGTAAGTCTGGCTATGCTGTAAATTATGCTGGAAACGAAAGTGTTGAAACAGCCAAACCATTCCACAAATGCTGGATTTGTGAAACTTCTACTCACTGGGTTGATCAATGCAGAAATTTGGTGGCCATGAGTTACTCTCAAAGAATGGAAAAGATCAAGGAAAATCATGCATGCTTCTGCTGTTTGAAAATTGCTGGAAAATCCCATCGAATGGCCAACTGTAAGAGAAGAAAGCAATGCACTGAAATGATTGATGGGAAGCAGTGTACTTACTTCCACCATCCACTCTTGCACAAACCTCTAGAGAATGTGACGGGAAGTGTGGGTATTGCTCTGAATGAAAGTGCCAAAGCAATACTGCCAATTGTTCAGACAAAGATGGTTGGAGCCAGAGGCACAGAGCAGATCGGAAATGTCTTACTGGACTCCGGAGCAGAGATCTCTTTAATCCGCTCATCCACAGCAGAGAGTTTGAACCTGAAAGGACGACATGTGGACGTCACTATCACAAAGGTAGGGGGTGAGCAAGAACAAATCCAAACTAAGAAGTTCCAGTTGCAGATAAGATCACTGGAAACTAACAGACCTTATCATATCCAGGCAATAGGATTGCCCTCTATCAGTGAGGAAATTGAGGAAATACGGCAAGATGAAATTCTAGATCGATTAAAGTTAAATCACTCTGACGTGAAACGAGGGAGTGGTCCTTTGGATCTGCTGATTGGCATAGACTTTGCTCAAATGCATTCCGGAGAAGCAAAGCAGTCTGGAAACCTGGTGGCCAGACACTCTCCACTAGGCTGGGTCATTTTTGGATCCTGCCAAGGACAATCAACTTACCAAAAGAATGTGCTTCATGTAAAGGTTTCAGCCCCAGTCGACATGACAGATTTCTGGTCAACAGAGAGCATGGGGGTTCAACCGCAGTTTTGTGAATGTGAGCCAGTCAGACTGAGCAAACTTGAACAGGATGAAGGCAAGGTTATCTCAGAGTCCTGTCAGAAAGTGGGGAAACAATGGCTTATTCCGTATCCGTGGTGTAAAGATCCTCACCTCCTCCCTGACAACAGAGTACAAGTTGAAAGGACCTTGCAGACCACAGAAAAGAGGCTCCTGAAAAATCCAGTATATGCCGAGGCATACAATAATCAGATCAAAGAAATGGTTGATATGAAGTTTGCAAAAAAGCTTTCAAAGAAAGAACAAGAAGACTACACAGGGCCCGTGCACTACGTATCCCATCACGCCATTGTCAGACCGGATAAGAAAAGCACACCAGTAAGAATTGTATTTAATGCTTCAGCATTATTCCAAGGACACTGCCTAAATGAATACTGGATGAAAGGGCCAGATCTGCTCAATAATCTGTTGGGAGTACTGCTGAGGTTCAGGCAGTATGAAGTGGCCTCGTGTGGGGACATCTCCAAAATGTACCATAGAGTGTTGATTCCTGAAGTTGACCAACAAGTCCATAGATTCCTGTGGAGAGATTTGCAGATCGACAGACCTCCAGACGTCTATGTAAAAACAGTCCTCACTTTTGGAGATAAACCTGCCCCAGCAATGGCGCAAATTGCACTAATGAAAACAGCCGAAGAAGGGGCTGCCAAGTATCCTGAGGCGGCTAAAATGCTGAAAAATAACATATACATGGATGACATATGTATTTCCACTCCGACAGCAAATGAGATGACTGAAGCAACCAGTGCCATCGATAAAGTTCTCAGTGAAGGTGGTTTCAAGGTGAAAGGGTGGCTGTCAAACTGTCCTCTAAGTGGAACACCCTCTGAAGAACAGAAATGTCTGAAACCCCTCCTGAATGATGTCACTGCTGAGAAGGTTCTAGGGGTTGTGTGGAATCATGAAAAGGATACTTTGTCTTACAAGGTCAGTTGGAGCCAAGGCATGACAGGGCCCCAGTCTGAAGCTTCAGAACCTGAGAAGTTCACAAAACGAAAGATCATGAGCAAAGTTTCACGCATATTTGATCCAATAGGCTTTGCATCTGCTTTAGTGGTACGTGCTAAAACAGGACTACAGAAGTTGTGGCAACAAGGCCTGGACTGGGATACAGAACTTCCTGAGGGTGACCAGTCTGCATGGTACCAGCTATTTAAGGAAATGGAGCATCTCAACAACGTTAATTTTGAGAGATGCTTAACACCATTAATGGCAACTGGTCGACCTGTTCTATGCATATTCTCAGATGCATCAGAAGACGCCTTTGGTACTTGCGCCTATCTGAGGTGGTCATCAGCTAATGACAATGAATACCGAGTGAGATTTGTAACAGCCAAATCACGAGTGGCCCCCTTGAAACAACTCACGATTCCACGTCTGGAGCTGCAGGCTGCTGTCCTTGCTGCAAGACTTGGTCAAACGATTAAGAGAGAATTGACACTGGAGTTAGAAGAGGTTTTCTACCTCACAGACAGTATGATAACACTGTCTTGGATCAAAGGTCAAGCAAGGAGCTACAAGCCCTTTGTCTCTGCTAGAATAGGGGAAATCCAAAGTCTTACGGATCCTGCTCAGTGGTTTCATATACCGGGCGAGCTGAATGTAGCAGATGACGTCTCTAGGGGCATTTCTGTGGACAAACTGACTGACAGATGGAAGCAAGGTCCAGAGTTTCTCACTTTGCCTGAAGATCAGTGGCCGTTGAGTAAATTTGAACCAAATCAAGGTGTTGATCCTGAGAAACGTAAAGTCCAAAAGGTCATTCTAGTAGCTACTGCACAGGTGCTTGACTGTAGCAGAATCTCAGATTGGAGGAAACTAGTTAGAGTTACTGCTTATGTATTCCGATTCCTACACAATCTGAAGGTAAAGTGTGGTAAGTCTGGAAGAATGAAATGTGAAGGAAGTTCACTCACAACTGCTGAGCTGGAGGCTTCGGAGACATACTGGATCCGAGAGGCCCAGAAGAATCTACCTAATGTACTCGAGAACGGTGCTTACAAGTCATTAAGTCCATTTGTTAAAGATGGTATCATCCGAGTGGGCGGAAGACTAAATGATGACTTCATTTCATATGAAACGGCCCACCCAGTACTATTACCACAGAAACATCATGTGTCCCGGCTTATTACTACACACTACCATAGTATAAGTCATAGCGGAGCGGCATGTACAACTGCCAAGGTGAGAAAAAAGTATTGGATTATTGGCATTCAAAGACTCGCCAAGTCCATAAAGTACAACTGTGTAACCTGTCGCAAGATGGAACACCATGTTGAGACTCAGAGAATGGCAGAACTGCCAAAGGAAAGAATGGCTCCATATACGCCGCCATTTTATTACACCTCATGTGATTATTTTGGACCCATGACTGTTAAATATGGAAGGAACAAAACAACTAAGCACTACGGGGTAATTTTCACTTGTCTCAACACAAGAGCAGTCTCCTTGGACATAGCTGTTGACTGTTCGTCAATGGAGTTTCTCCAAGTCCTTCGGAGATTCTTCGCTGTTAGAGGACAGCCTGCCTACTTTCTGAGTGACAACGGCTCTCAGTTTATAGGAGCAGAAAAGGAACTGCGGTTTATGTTAAAGGGATGGAATCCAAAGGAGCTGCAAGAGTTCTGTGCAGCGAGAGGAACCGAGTGGAAATTTACCACACCTGGGGCCCCACACCAGAACGGGTGCGCAGAAAGTCTCGTGAAAAGCTGTAAGATTGCTCTAAAAAGGGCAATTGGAGATCAAGTCCTGACTCCCATGGAACTTTACACCTGTCTGCAGGAAGTTGCCAATCTTGTCAACCAACGCCCAATTGGAAGAATACCAACTGATCCCGACGATGGAGGTTATTTATGTCCCAATGATATGCTGCTTGGTAGAGCATCACGAGAAGTACCCCAAGGACCGTTTCGAGAGACACGCAATCCTAAGCATCGTGTTGAGTTTGTGCAGAAGATAGTCGACTGCTTCTGGCAACGATGGACTCGAGATGTCTTACCACTGCTGGTCCCAAGAAGGAAGTGGGATGCCAACCGACGCAACGTTTGTGTTGATGACATTGTTATGTTGGTAGAGAATAGTGCAGTCCGGGGAAAATGGACAATTGGAAGGGTAGTTGAAGTTTATCCGGGTAGTGATGGTAAGGTTAGAAATATCAAAGTGAAAACCATGTCTTCAGAATATCGACGCCCAATAGGAAAGATAGCTGTTATTTATCCAGTTGAGGGTTATGAGGACTGAGTCACTGATTCACTCAGACATTTAGATGAGACTAATGCCTCATCGGGGGGAGGATGTTTTGTTCAATGTTTAGTTAAGTGCTTCCAAATCATTATTGCTTCTATCTTCGGTTCGGTTAGGAAAACAGCAGCGACAATTCTGTCTGGTCGCGTTGTTATCAGATTGCGAGTAATGTACTGTTTTTGATGATCAAACCGATAAATCAGCAAGAATAATTGTCAAGGTCGTTTGGTATAGCGCCAAGGAAGTAAGTAGTTTGTTTCTTTTGTGAAAGTTTGCGTAAAATTAAGCATATATTTACATTGTTTATCTCTCTAAAAATCCACGTGCTTTACTGGTTTCCAAGGCCTGCGCGATGTAGGTATGAAATGCGCGAAAGTCTATGTATTTTATTGTTTTCAAGTAAGCTCATATGTAGCTCAAGTTTCTACATGAATCATGGAGGAAGAGTTGGATTATACAAAGGTTTCTTATTCGTTAGTGTGTCGTAACGTAACAGCAGCATACGTCACAGTGTAGGAGAATTAAAGGAGACCTAACGCCATATAGGTTAAAGCTCTATACAGTATTCTAGCATAGGCCTAAACATTAATCAATCGTTAGCTTGAAGAGATTTAGAGCATAGTTTGCTTTGATTTACTTTTATTACTTAACAAGTCTTAACATTAACTCATATGCATCATTTGATTTATTCAGATTGAATGAGCAACTGGAATGAAGTCGTTTCGAAAAGGCAAATAAAGCGTACCATTCCAAACATACAGTTTCAAGCGTCATACCAAATAGTCAGGGTTTCTTATCTTCGCCGGTCCAATGTACTGTTTCTGCTGGGAAAAAAAATTGACCCAAGGGCTAAAAGGGAACCGCAAACGGCCTCCTAATCAGTAAGTTTTTTAAGATTTTTGCATAAATCAAAAAATCCTACCTTCTCGGGTTTCTTTTTCTCTTTTTAAGCGTAAAAAACTGGTCCCGAGCCCTAGCGTTTGGAGACCTTCGCTGAGGACATTCAGTAGGCCCTACAAGCTTATCATACCGCAGTCAGTGTGCGGTAAGGGTGAAGTAGACCTACTCCATTACGCTAGGTGGGCTTCCTAAAACCATAGTTACTGATAAATATTGTATAATACACTCGTCTGAGGAACCGTTACACTCGGTTGTTAAAATGGTTAAACCCACCTAGTCTAACGTTGACCAGTGCGATTACTACCTGCTTCGCAATTTCGCGGAATTGTTGAGTGTGCTTACCAAGTTACTCTTGCTAGCCCAGCCTTCGATTGTCCCGCTATTTTAGTTTTGGTACAGTTACTCTCGCTTTACGACCGTTCTAATTTAAGACAGAAATCTTAATCAAACCTTTTGCAATAATATACGCCCTAATTGAAGTTATTACAGATTGGTAATTGTTCACAAGAGATTTTCGAAGAAATCAGTTAACCCTGTCTGCATATATATATATATATATATATATATATATATATATATATATATATATATATATATATATATATATATATATATATATATATATATATATATATATATATATATATATATATATATATATATATATATATATATATATTAGTGAGTTCCACGTATGCTCCATATCGACAAGAAAACCAAAAATGATAAAAACGACGGTTTTCAGAGCACAATATAGTCTGTATTTGAAACGAATATTTCGGACACTCCTGTGCCCTTCAACTGCGTTATAACAAATGTAGCAAAATTGAAACAAACAAAATCTGTAGCACAAACCGCCAAACACGCAGAGATGAATTTATGCGCACAGTACGAACTCCTCTGAGAGAAAAGTCGCGGCGCGCAAGGAAGGTTTGTTTGTTTCAATTTTGCTACATTTGTTATAACGCAGTTGAAGGGCACAGGAGTGTCCGAAATATTCGTTTCAAATACAGACTATTGTGCTCTGAATACCGTCGTTTTTATCATTTTTTGGTTTTATATATATATATATATATATATATATATATATATATATATATATATATATATATATATATATATATATATATATATATATATATATATATATATATATATATATATATATATATATATATATATATACAGTACGTATGAAGAGTCCGACAACAAGGTTGTCGTGTACTATCAACGTCATTTGACTGACGAAAACTGGAATCTCAACATAAGCAGTCAGTTCGCAGAGTTTCCAAACCAAGGAGAGGTATAATAACTATGGTTGCAACGATTTGAAGTATGTCCCCATAGCCACCTAAACGAATCACGGAACTTTCTTATTGAGAGTACATACTAAACTAAACAAATGAAAAAGACGTAGGCCTGATATTGAGGATTGGATAGGATGTTGTTAGGATAAACTCTCTTTGGACAAAGAATAGGATCTGGATACATCTAACAAGGCAATATGTGTTGATCATAGGTCAAAAAAAAAAGGGATTTGAGGGCAGTGTTTAGCTTCAAAAATAAGGGAGAAAAATAACCGTCTTCAAATAAATATTAGGGGCAACTTTCAATTTGTCATTGGGGAAAATTTCAAATTTTAACCATTACCTAAATGCATGAACAACGAAAATGATACAGGAATTTCCCTCTTAGAAATTTTAATTGTGCGGTTTTTCATCAAACAGGTAAGGGTACGGCTTAATCGTGCATCGTAGATAAAAAACAGCTTGAAAGTGATAATAGCACAGAAATGTCATTAAAACTGCTTGCCATTAATCAATACAGTTAAAGTGGCGGTACCACATTGAAAAAACCAAAGCTGCGTCTTTCTCAGGCAAGCCATGTTTTACTGCTGAACATATCACAATGTGACGGAGAGACTACATTTATTCCGACAAGGCAAAGAGGACAGCAAAAACGAAAAGAAAGAGGTAATTGCATCTTTGCTGAGAAGGCTGCAACCTGAATTTTTAACATGTCACAAAGATGCATTATCAGGGCTTCTTGAATACGACTTCTTCAAAAACATATTTCTTCTCTCCCGGCATTGAATTTGATGTTGTTGCACAGCCCCGGACTATCACACAGGAGGTCTGTGGTAAGATTTCCAGGTGCTACCATACCAAAGGCTTTAGAAATGAATTCTATGCAGTTGCAATGTGCCGTATGAGAAAAGCTTACAGAAAACTACAAGGGAACCCATAACACAAAGGGGCAGTCGACGCCACTGTACTAAAATAATATGATGAGTCCAACAAACAACACAAACGTAACTTTTGTACAAGCACGTTATACTTGCCAAAACTGAAATCTCACAAATGTTGGAACATGTTGCAGATACGGGCTCACCACGAACATCAAAGCTTTCTTCAATGGATATATAATTCTTGGGGAAACACACTTCCCCTTAAATGTTAACTATATATGTAGAGGTTACCTTATTTGAAGTATGCAGAGATTGACGTCATTTTGCCCAAGTTGTTGCTTTGTAATTTTCTGGTAATTTTAGTACAAGTATATTTGTAATACTCAGTGACATTATGGGGACATTCTTATTTGATGGATTTTTCAGTTCAGAAAACCGAAAAGTGCCGGGTTTACTACTTTTTGAGTATCGAATTTCGTAAGTATAATTTACAAACTGACTAAGAACTTTCTTACGTGCTCTCTACCAAAATGTATGCAATACTAAAAGATACTCAATCTAACCTTTAATAATTGCATATTCAGTAGCCAAAACAGCTTGTGATGTAACATTTTAGAGCTATTACATGGTCCCTAAGCGTTAAAATAACATTCACTCTTTACTGTAGTAACTATTTGGAACTAACTTAGTGCATGTTTCCTTTGGTTCAGCCCGCCTTTGTATGTTGCCGCTTATTTTTGCACCTGTGGACACATTAAAGGGGCAATCATAAATTTAAGAAGGATATTACTGATTACTGCTTTAAATTTTCGTTAAGTTTCGCAAAATATCTATGAACTTGTACCTTCCTGAATTCCAGGTTAGAGAAAAGTGTGATTAACGAACGGCTTTTGTTGATACGAATTCCTAGTAAATTTGGCCCCAGTTCGGAACGGTAAAAACAGTAAAACGGAACGGTTGAAAAGTTTGCAATTAATTTATTTCAAACGATACTAACTTCCACATTGTTCTTCATCACTTCCTTGTGAGCAATCTGCTTCACCATCGCAGATCCACCATGACCAAATGCACTGAGGGGATTCCCCTTCACGGCAAGGTACATTGTAGATTGGACACTCTGACGGTTGTGTAGTCGTTGACACTGCGGAGCAGTACTGCTCATCTGAGCCGTCTCCGCAATCGTCTTCGAAGTCGCATTCCCAATTACTTGGTACGCAATAACCGTTGTTACACAAAAACCGTCCGTCACCACAGGTTCGAGAGATTTCTTCCACAACTTGAACGAAAAATTAATGCCAGCAAATCCGTACGTACCTCTCATTGAAACACTTAAATAACCATTGATATTCATGAAATGTAGTATCAGAATATCTCGTACCCACATGATACCAATTTAAGTCAAATATGTTAGGTTGATTTATACCAGCGAATTGGAGCTCAGTTTTACGATGAAAGTCTACCTGCTTTCAAGTGTTGTCTTGCCACTTGTTTTTGTCATTACCATCCTTTACCGCTTACTGACTTCCTTAACCAAGGACTCTATATGTATAATATTTCTGTAAGTTCATTTAAGTTTTAATTCAAATGATATGACTCGGTCAGAAAGGCTGAGATAATTTTTTCGAACATCTCTCGTTTTCCCTCAACAAAACAAAATCATGGTGTGTACACCGTGTCACAATTTATGGAATTGAGACTTGTACACAAATTGAGTTGTATTTGTATGTCTTACTTCAGACCATCCAGCTGTCCAGTTACAGATTAAAAACATTTTTCTTTTTAGGTAGGGCTGGATGATAATTTTACAATATTCGTTGCTGAGGAAATTTTTAAGGTTCCATACGTTAAATGCTCATCAGAGGAATACATTGATAATTCATGCTATGTCTGAAACATTTCATTTCTTTATAGGAAGATTTAGTATTTAGTGAAACATAAAAGGACGGTTAAGACTAGCTAAAATAGGATTAAAATCTTCTTTGCTTTTGTTGTTTTGCCACTTGCCCTTTGCTCTAACCTTTCTTTACCACTTAAGGATTTAGATAAAAAAACCGAAGACCATTAATTTTCGTATATTGATTCATGTGAGTGTTTGCCGCAACTGTCGCACCAATCAGTTTTTTGTTTTTTAGAAACGTCTATTTGATAAAATGATGGTGTATAAACCGCATCAAACTTTGTGACACTGAAACTTGCAATTCAAATGAGGTGTACGTCTAACTGCATATCACACAATTGCAGATTAAATAGACTTCTAATATGCAGGATATTGGATGATTTTTTTTCATATCTTTTACTGTTCCAATAAGTGTGCATAAATATGTTACTAAGAATACTGTGGGAGTTTCTTCCAAAACACACAATAATCGGAAGAATGCAACAAAACCATGAGTGAAGTTTCGAAGGTTCGTCGAGTGAATAAAGTTTCAATATAACATTGGAAACACAAATCTAAAAGTTTGAGTGATTTACAGGAGGGGTTTTCAATTAATCTATTTACGTGCATAAGCTTAAAGGCTGGGTAAATATTTTGACCAACTACCAACTTTTCACAGTTCTGTGGTAAAAACTTTATTTGGCAACATTTATAGCCTATTAGTCATTAATTAATGTCTTTGGGTAAATTTTGTCTTTCCATAAGACTAATCTAACTAATGGGGAGTAGCGTTTTCCTTATTAATTAGACCTCGAATACATTTCCTTTTACAATCCTTATGACTTCAGTTGAAGACTTACAAAATTTCTACTTGCTTTCAGTTCGCTTACTGATTGTGATTACTATGGTTTAGAAACAAACTAGCAATTTTGGAAATGTCTTGAGGTATTAAAATGTAAAGGAACACATTGTCGTGAGTATATGAAGAGGTCGCGTTACACATTTTGTTTGGGTACTTCAGCGGGAAAGTGAACGGAAGGGGTACACAAGTTGGATGCATTCGACTACGTATTGGCAATCTTTGGAAACATAGTATAATTTCTTACCTCTTGGTGTTGTGTACCAACCTATTGGTGAGATGAAAGAAAAGTATATATTATGGAACGAAAATATAGTGAAATATGTCATAGATTTGGGGAATAACCACACGGGCCACGGACGGTTTACAACGGAAACAATGAATAAGTTAAAAAACAATACAAACTAAGAAGTAGCAACATATAATGTAACGATAAAAGCAAAGGTCAGAGACATTAAAGTTTAATAGCCAGAGCAATGACAAAAAGCTCAATTTATTACGAAGACGAGATTTGCGGACCATGAAATGCAAGCCATTATCAATGTTTAGGCTCTTCAACAAAAATGTATAAGAATTCAATTCTATCACGCTTCTAAATTGTGAAAGCTGTCGCTTTGAATAAAACCTGTACATCGAGAGAAAAACGTCTGCAGTTGAATGAGAATAATGGATGTACAAGTTTAACGAGCTTTGCGATTTCTCCCGAAATACTTTAATTCGAAACGGATAACCGAACTGGCTTATTGAGAGTACATACTAAGCTGGAAAACAAATGGAATAGACATTGGCCTGGTATTGAGGATTGGATGTAAAGGCGTTAAATGAGCTTCTCAGGCTGGCTGTGACCATGTTTCTACCCTGAGCATATCACAATATGACAGGGAGACTTTATTTATCCCGATAAGGCAAAGAGAACAGCAAAGTTGAAAAGACAAAAGTAATTGCATCTTTGCAGAGATAGTAACAATCTGACATTTTAACATTGCACAAAAGATACATTTTCAGGGCCACTTGCAACTTGATTACCACTCCTTCAAAACTAGATTTCTCTTCTCCCGGCAGAGAGTTTGGTCTAGTGGCACAGCGCCGGACTATCACACCGGAGGTCTGTGGTAAGACTTCCAGGGCGTACCCGGCATACCAATGACTTAAAAACTGAACCCTGGTGCAACTGTTTTGTGCCATATGATCAAAGGGTATACACTGTAAAATATTTGCATATTGTCGTCGAAAATGTCGTTGCAAATTCCTACGTACTATTCACCAAAATTCATGCAGTTCAAGAAGATACCCAATCTAGTCCACAATAAATGCATTTTAGCCAAAGCAGCTTGTGTTGTCACATTTTATGGCAATCACATTGTCTCATAGCGTAAAAATGACATGCAGTGTTTACTGTAGTAACTAGTTTGTACCAACATGGTGCAAGCATCCTTTATACAGCTCGCCTTTGTTTGTGTTGCGACCAATTTTTGCACCTATGGCAACTCTTAAAAGGGCAATCACAGTTTGATAACAGTTGGATGGAGTTTTGAGGCCCATTGGTTCAAGTCGTGCCGGTCACAGCCTTTCTTCCAGTTGTGTTTCACTGGCTTGTTTTCCCTATTCCCCCGGAGCACCCCACGGCTGTAGGTTTTTATTTTCAGAGCCTTTGGTATGACTCGACCTGGTATTGGGAATCAAACCCGGGCCTTCAGCGTGAGAGGCGGATGCTCTACGGCTAGACCAAACGTTCGGCCTCGTGGTTTGAAAGATAATATTACTAGCTTGAGTTCCGGCGCCTCTTTTCCCTTCCTGAACTGAAAGTTTACCAGAGTATGGAAACTTTGAAGAAATCTTTCAAAGAAGAAGGAAAGTTAAGTTTTTGTAAATTTCTGTTTGTAATTATTTTTACACGGATGCAAGATTAGATAGTCTTCACTACACTGTAACCAATTAAGATCATTAGATCAATGGCCATTTGTTTTGTTACATTCAAGTCGATACAAAAATTTTTCAGAGGAGAAATTTTGAAAACCTAAAAAAGAAACACCACCGATTGCCGCTTTAAGCTAGCGTTAAGTTACGTAAAATAAAGTATACACTTGTGCCTTTGTGAATTTCAGTGAAGAAAGATACCTTGCGAAAACAGTGACTTACGAACAATTTTGGTTGTATTAATTCTTTGTGAATTTGGCCCCAGTTTCGCTTAAAAAGGGACCATCGGCAGGAAGGAAGTTAACTAATTGGCAATGATACTAACTTCCGCATTGTTCTTCATCACTTCCTCTCGAGCAATCTGCTTCACCATCGCAGACCCACCAGGAAAAGATGCACGGTGGGAATTCCCCTTGACGACAAGGTACCTCTGAGATTTGGCACTCCGAGGGTCGTGTAGTCGTGGGTATATCTGCGGAGCAGGACTGCTCATCTGAACCGTCTCCGCAATCATTATCGAAATCACATTCCCAATTACTTGGTATGCAATTACCGTTGTTACACACAAACTGCCTGTCACCACAGGATCCAGGAATTTCTTCCACAGCTTGGACGAAAAATTGATACAAGCAATTCCGTATGTACCTCTCATTGAAATATTTAAATGACTATAGATATGCATGAAATGTAGTATCAGAGTATCTTGTATTTTGAAAAATAATATCACGAATGGTTACATCTAAGACTTGATGTTAAAACAGCTTAAGAACATCACTAAGGAATAAAACATGTTCAATCAAGTTTCTCATCTTTGGTATATTCTATAATATAAAGGTTCTTGCAAAAACTATTTTTCTCAATTGAGAAAACAACCTGAGATTATAAAGATGTTGGGAATGTGCATATCCGGAGAGGCCACTACACTACGGTACAGCTGGAGTATCGAATTGAAAGGCGAGGACAGAGGGGAGTGATTTACGCAGGTCCTTGAAGTATTACAAGTAACGCCCCTACAATAAATTAATTACCCAGAGAGACAGTTGAACAGGCTCCTTATAAGACCCCGTGATACATATGAAAAGGGCTGCGCAAACCAACATAGGGCAAGGCAGTGTAACTTAATAGAGTTGAACAGTAACCAACAACCGTAGGAAGACAATAAAGGCGTAATAGGGCCCAATTAGCTAAAATTTTAAGAACAAATCGCAAAGACCGACGCTCACATTATGGAGTAGAAAGCTGAATATTCCTTTAACGCGGCTGAAGTACGGATAACGAGAAAATTAAATGTTAGTCTCCCCGCCCCCACATTACAAATTTAAGTAACATATATTCGGGAGGATTGAGACCAGGGAAATGGAGCTCAGTTTGACGATGAAAGTCTACCTTGCTTTCGTTGCCTTGCCGTTTGTTTTTGCCATCACCATTCTTTACCACTTACTTAATTCCTTTGCCGAGGACCCTAAATGATAATATATAATATTTGTATGAGTTCGTATATTAAGGTCTAAGCTAAAATATATGACCAGCTCAGCAAGGCTGAGATAAGTTTACTTTTCC
Organism: Holothuria scabra; assembly: GCA_037179385.1. Classification (NCBI taxonomy): domain Eukaryota; kingdom Metazoa; phylum Echinodermata; class Holothuroidea; order Aspidochirotida; family Holothuriidae; genus Holothuria; species Holothuria scabra. The sequence goes on from CM074198.1 coordinate 32,651,594, forward strand.
TCTTTCTGTTTTTTTTTTCCTTTTGAAGAACTTCTTTTGTCTCAACCAGTCAAATTTATGGTGTGTAAACAGTGTCAAACTTTATGGTATTGAGACTAGAAAACAGATTTAATGGTATGTCTTTCTTCGGAATAACCAGCAACAATTGAACACATTTCTTTTTCGTCGAGTTATATGATAACTTTACAAAATCTTTTACTGGGGAAACATTCAAGGTTCCACACACGTTAGATGCTCACCAGAGGCATGCAATGATATTGCATGCTTTGTCTGAAACATTTTAAAAATTTGTGTAAATAAGAATTAGTACTAACGTGCCGTTTTTTAGTGAAATCTAATGGGAAGTTTAAGAGTAGCGAAAAAAGAGATCAATTTGACGTGAATGTATTCATTACTTAGGTTGTCTTTCCACATGCTTTTTTGACCTAACCTTTCTTTACCAATTAAATTTTGAGATCAAAGACCATAACCATTCGTATGGTTTATGTGAGTTTTTGAACGCAATAATCTCACCACTCAGGTTTATTTTTTTATTTATTTTTTTGACAAACGTCTGTATTTGTCTCGTGAAAATAAAATTATGTTGTATAAACCGTATCAAAATTAAAGACACTGAGACTTGCAAACGCAACTAGGTGTATTTCTAACTGCATACCGGTACTACATAGTTGCAGAATGAATAGACTTCTGATATGCAGGATAATGGATGAAAGTTTTGAAATAATTATCTTTTATTGTTCCCAAAGGTAGACGTAGCATGCAATACTTTTTAAGTGCCATACGTTGGATGCTCATCAGTTGAATACGATGATATTGAAAGCAATGTCTGAAACCTAAAATAATCCCTCTAGAAAGATGTAGTCTAAATATCTCTCACATTATTTTGGTGTGTTGCAAATACGAGTGCATATGTTCTTCTAAGAATACTGTGCATGGTTCTTCAATATCACTCTATAATCGGAAGAATGGAACAGAAACATGAGTAAAGTTTCAAAGCTTTTTCGAGTGAATAAAATTCAATATAACATTGGGAATACAAAGCCAAACAAGAGGGCAATCCACGGAGTTGCATATCTCATCGCTAACATGTGCGCAAGTTGGTTACAGAACTTGAACTATGTATGAGCTAGAAGTTTTATCTGTGCTGAATTTTATGCTACAGTAGAATGTCATTGACAAAAATTACCATACTAAAACTCCATGCCACAATCTTGAAGTCCAAGGGAAGTGATTTTTTTCCGTTCCAAGGGACGGGAGTTTTTTTTTGTAAGATAGCGAGGGGAAAGAATATGGCACGGACCAATCAAGTTCTTGGAACATGGGCACCCTTTATTCCGAAAAACATCATTTGGATATTTAAATTCTGACACCGGATTATATAAGAACTGGAGAAATAGGCTACCCTACCTTTGTAACGCTTGCCCTTTTAATCCAGTAGGCCTATCTAAGATTTTGGAACAAATTTATTTTTTAAGATGCTGTTATCCCCTTGCAACACTATGAAAAAAAAACAATGAGCTTGACTGTTACACTAAACTGATACGATTAGATATGGACGCAACGATTATAAAAGTAAGACGCTTTCGGGGACGCTTTAGACAAGTGCGTAATTGTTATTATTCATGCGCTAGCTGAGCGTATTCTCCATTTTGACGGAAGGGCAAACTTCATATGTGTCGAGCTGATATGCACATCAAGTGCGTCTCAATTAAAAAACTGGGCGTGTGCGCGATGTTGAACGTGTGGCGTTAGAAGATTTCCGGGCGCGGCACAAACCTTTTCTGCGTACTGGCCTGTGGCCAATCCTAGCCCGTGGCAAGGAAATTGCCACGTACATTTTTTTGGCGATGCTTCAGAACCGACAAGTTTTAAGGGCACTAATATGTAAGATAGGTAGGCCCTATGCCTAACCTAATGTTAGTCACCCACAGTTTCATATCTTGGGTTATAACTTGAGCCTGTGAAAACCCCAGACCTAGCCTACATACTGGTAACCAGCTTGAGATTTCAAGTCCAGGCCTAGGTTTGACTTTAACTTTCATACTACTAGGCCTAACAGTTACAGCAACTTTGGAGTGAAAACAACTGTCTGCATAGACCATATGAGAACACTCTAGATATAAGGGCCATCAAAGTGAAGTGCGAGCAGGAACTTAAAAATCTCACTGCAGCATACAAGCTAGTGAAAAAAGAATTTGAGACTGTTACTACGAAGTACTAACCTAGGAGTCCAGCTTATTTATATTAATTGATGAAAAATAGGCTAGTTACAAAACATTTAAGTGGGGATGACACAGCCAAAGTAAGTTCCTCGGTAACTGTTCTTTGGGTACACCTTGACATGAAGTGAATGATTTCCCTACTAAATTATGTCCATAAATACCGAAATACGACGTTTTGAATTCCCAATTACAGGCCAGGTTCAGACCATTTGAAATTCGAAAGCGAAAAAGCGTATGTGAACGCGTCTCAAAATGGTGACGTCATTGGAGGCACGATTAGCAACACTGTACCAGGAGCTCACAATCATCGAATCATGTGCATGGTAACGCGTGTTAGCGCATACATTATTGCAAACACCGGTGCTCCGATAGCAGTGAGCGTGGCCACTGACTACATTGTGAATTGTGCATTGCGCGGTGACTGCTCAGTATTCGCAATAGCATCTTCATCAAACAGCTCATACGGTAAAGACGCGCTCGTAGTGGGGACGCGCTTGTTTTGGTCTGCCCGCACATAGTCATTGCTGTTCTTTACAACGACCGAACCGCGTCTTTCTTGCATTAAAACAGAACCATTTTTACCCGCGCGCATAAACACACGAACATATTGGCGAATGATTTGCTCCGACTCCCCACCATGGTCTGCACCTTCCACTCTGTATGTTGGACTCTGTATTGTGATGCAATCGTTTTCATGAGGTTGCTAAGATAAGATAACTTTACCGAACGTTACATTAGTTCCACATCTAGATGCGCACCGTAAGGCGGGGTTTGTGCCGCCAATTGCGTCATAAAAGTCAGGCGAGGTGTTGATGCATTTTTCGAAATTCTATTTTGAACGCAGTTTTCCTTCGAATACCATTTATGCCGAATTGTACGGGTTATTTAATGGGGTGTGAGATGATATTTGTAAAATACTGTGTCTAATCTTGCAATACACAAAAATTTTTGTGGCCGTGTCATGCCCACTTTAACCGTTGACAATCTGTAAAGTAAGCTATGTCCTTGGTTGCCATGACAACGACACATATCGGTACAACTTACAGTATCATGCCTAGGCTATTACACTTAAAGTTTCAGATTTGTGGGATGCGTCCGTTAAGAGTTAAAGTGAATACAATAAAAAGTATGTGACCCCCTGTCACGTGACCTTTGACACTGGTTGCCATGGAAACTACATATTTTGGTAGAACTAGTCTACCCTATTATACTTGTGAAGTTTCATGTAAAATGAAGGTTTTCTTTTGAAGTTTTAGTACAAAATAGGGGAAAAGAGTGTTTTTTGCAAAATGTGACCTTTGACCTCTGACCTTTGACCTTTTCTTCCGAGGGTCTGAGAGACACAAGTTCCTACCCTGGGGTACCCACCTACCAATTTTGAAACAGAATCGGTCCAGCCCACTAGGAGGAGTTTGAGGGAAAAAAAACGTTGTTTTACGAACTAATTATCACTTGAAAATTTTTTGTTCCACTCTACCACTTTACCTTTGACATCTGTTGCTATGGCAACCACATATTTTGGTGGGTCTAGATGCAATCATTGTATGTGTAGAGTTTCGTGTCAGGAGAACGTTTCGTTTTTGTAATATAGCAGAAAATGTGATTTTCACCGAATTTGACCTTTGACCTGTAACCTTTGACCTTCACTTCCGGTTGTGTATCAAAATGCAATTGTTCCACCTGAGGTACCATCCTACTAAGTTTGAAGAAAATCGGCCCAGCCGTTTACAAGATATTAAGAAAAAAAATTGGACACACACACACACACACACCTACACCCACCAACACACACTCACACACACGGACAGGTTTTGACCCCTCTCTCAGCCCTGGACCTTCAGTCACCCCGGGGTACCTCACCATGGGTTAGACCTCGAGACTAGTAACCTAGGAAAATTTACCGTTACCATGGCAACCATTGCGATTTAAGCCGGCATTGCCATATATAGCCCAATAGGCAAAGTGACTACAATATCTCATCCTCCTCACGGAGCGATGAGATAACTAGACGGTTTGTACTTGCAGGCAAGTATTGATCGAAGCCACCGAAAATGGTATTAAACGAAGCGACAGAGCCCAATATTGCGCCACTTGATTCCAAGCCTCGATCGAATAGATAATATAAGTGCTGCAAAAACGAGAAAACGGCCTACCATGCTGACCATCTCATCGAAAAATGTTCTGCCGCCAACACAACTTTAACCACTGTGTCAGGAACGTACCTTTCACCAAGGCAACATGGCTGTAAAATGTTTATACCTCAGATTCGGGCATCTGCACGTGCGCAGATTAAGCTGAGACGTGCCAACGGACTTTTAGCGGTTGACAAGTGTGTTAAACTAGACAATTGTACTTGCATGGCAAGTACTAATCGAAGCCTTGAAAATGTGCACACTTGGGACTTTCTTATAAACAAAATGAAGAATATTGTTGGAACTGGTTCCCCGACGAAAGTGAATATTTCCCACACATACTGGGGCGAGGGAGCATTTTTCCTTGTAACTTATTTGGGGAGGTCTATGTGAGAAAAGGTAGTAACATTAAGTATTCTACTAAGCACTCATGTTTAAATGAAAGTACTCACATGGATGTAACAATATCGATAAGCTATTATTTTTAATCAGTTGCTCATCCTGGATGTAAAGTTGCCCCAAAATCTTTGTACCTAGTTACACTTTGCCTGAGACTGTGTGATACACTATTGGTGGTGACACAGGCAGTGGCGTAGCTACTGGGGGGAGGGGGCAGGGGGGTAACTTGCCCCCCCTGGAAAAATTTTTGGGGAAATTTGGTGAAAATGGGGAAATTTGATGAATCTTCTTATTATTACAAAAATTTCACAAAATTTTCGTTAGAATAAGAAATTGTGAGACATTTCTCATACATAATTCGTATTTTCATGCAACAAATTACCTCAGATTTCGTCAGTGTCGCATGAACCGGCCCAATTCGCGTTCCACAGAAATGTCCTCGTCGCGTAGCAGATTGAATGTTCTCTTGTGCTTGTATACGGTTATGATCAGTGCATTTCAGTGCACAGGAAGCTGTTATTCAGGTAATACTTTGGGAATTTATCAGTTAAAGGATGTGAAAACTGACAAGTCACTACCGTAGACCCCCGAGGTTGTTATGTTCTTCTACAAGCTAGCAGTAGCTGTACGATTTTACTCTGTGTACATAACGATGGATCGGGCTGAAACAATCCATGGCCAACGATAAACTTAAAGTTAATCTAGAAATTAGAATAAACGGGATCCGTTGGCACACTTAGATTTTGTTACTAAGCCTAATCCTTGGAGACTTACAAGCTAGTTCGGGAAAATAGCTTTCTGCTCACTTTGAGTGTAGCAATAAATGGACAATGAGTACCTTGTAGCCTTCTACACATAACAGACTGCTTTTCTCACAGGATATACTGTGTGATCGGGCAACTATTAGGCCTCCTTAGTGGCGTGCGAAGGGGAGACCATTGGGCCATGCCCCCCTCACAGATGCCTTTTTTCTTTGTTCTTAAAAATACGTAGTCTAACTTTATTAACACAGATTTTACTTCAAAAGATAGCATATGTGGCACCAGATTGCTTATAAGGACACCCAATTTTTCAAAATTTTTCAAAGGGGAAGGATGCAAGGTCTTTCAGTGATGCCATTTTTTTTTTAATTCCTACAAATAGACCTAGGCAAATTCTGTCAAATTCCAATTTTTACTTAAAAAGGTAGACTCTGTTTCCCAATGGTGGCATCGATAAAAAAGACTTAATGTTTAGATTCTCTTTACAAGGATAAATACGCTATTTTGACCATCTGAGGGGTCTGATTTTTCGAAATTTTCTTTACGCTCCGCGCCAACCAATGGCGGCGCTTCGCTCGGTCTGTTGGGCAAAATTACATATTTGGAGTAAAATTAGCTCTTAACTCTCTGATCACTTTGCAGTTTGCGAACATATTTTGAAGTGAGCATTTTATTGCAAACGACAAAAGAAGAAAGCGACTGGCTAGATTCTTCGTATTAGCCTGGAAAATGCTATTTCCGGCCATCTAAGGGGTCTGATTTTTCCAAATTTTCTCTACGCTCCGCGCCAACCAATGGTGGCGCTCCGCTTAGATAATCTTTATGACAAAATAACATTTTGTGGCCAAGAAAAACCACAAATACCGATCAATGCTCATTTATTTGGACTTCTAAAAGTGTGCAAATTTAATGACAAGTTTTACTTCGTAAGGTAGCATAAATGGCATAAGAGTGCATGTAAAGACACAAAAGTTTCAGTTTTATCCTCATGAACCACCACGATTCAAATTTTAACACTGTTCTTGTCAAAGTTGAAAATTTTGCACCATTTTGCATGTAGGCTCCTTGAAAACGTCAAAAAATTTCCCGACACCCCGCCCCTTAGACCATACTGCATATCCCTCCCCATTCACAGAAATCCTGTGTACGCCACTGCTTTAGTACATACAAATAAACCAGATACTGTTTACCAAAATAATATACTTTGTTATTTCCGATTGCTCTATGTTATACTTTAAGATTAAAATACAGGTAATATTACAAAATGACATGGTAATGTTGTTATACTTGTAAGTTTGCATTTTATATGGAATACATACACATTGACCGGGAAAAGTTTTGGGGAAATTTCATACCTTTGCCCCCCTGGAAAAAATCCTAGCTACGCCAGTGGACACAGGCCTAGCACTATGCAAAAGTATTGACCCTAGACTAATTTGACTTTCCTAACAAGCAGTAAACTACAATCTTGGACAAAACTGTTGGGACACTTTACATATTATTTGTCAATTTTAGTTGAAGTAGGCCAACATAAAACTCCCTTTACCCCTCCCAATGTTGCGTCAAGAAGAACAGGGCTCTTTGCCGTGAACAGCATAACAGTGGTCAACATTGGAAGGGAGAGCAGGGTGTCCCAACAAGTTATTGTCCAAGATTGTCTGGGTCCCAAGAGATACATTTTTGAGACCGAATTCGATAAAAATGTTTAATTTTTCGAGTGTTCTAAGGTTGTTTAAGACCTTTTCCAGAAGCCAACTATACTCTTAAGGATTTTTAACAAATTAAGGGCTACCGTAGGATAAATTTCATTACAAACCAAAAGTATGCATTGTTTAGACGCACAAATCAACAATCGCAACGGGTGGAATAATTCTCTTCCTGGATAGAAGAGTCATTCTTTTTCAAACTGATAGTTGGAGACGAGAAATTTATCGAAAAGGGGCCACGATCTACCATAAGATTGTAAAAGTAACTCTGCAAGCCAGACTTTCTTTCATAACTTTGGTAGATCGTTAGGTACGGTTGGTTTGGAACACATTTTGCAGCCAATTTTGCATCTCAGGCTGTATTTTTCATGTTGTATTACAACTGGTAACAAATTTGTTATGCCTTCTTTCAACCGGAGCAGTTTCTTAAAATTTTTAGTTGAAAGTTGCTTTCTAAACCAATGGTAGACTTGGTTTTAACTAAGCCTACACCCCCAACCTCGTCAAGGTGGCAGGGAGGCCGGGCACAACCATATCTCAGAATTAAAATAGGCAAAGCAAGTGGGACAATATCATTAATGTCCCTTTGCTCAAAAGAAAGGATGTGACAGAAGAATTGAAGTATTCAGGCCATTTTCTGGTGGTATTTGCTTGGGTTTAGTCCCAGGGTCCTCTCATGTAGGTCCCTCCCAACATTTGTGAAAAGGGTCCAAAATAATCTGGGTCCAGGACTCACAAGCTAAATCCGGTCCAGGAAATACTTCCATGTAATGACCAGCATATCATTTACCTGTCATAAAATAACCAAATAACCATAAGCGAAGCGTCACTTCTTACTGGTGGCAGCGCACCTATCTGACTTCTCGAAATTCTCGGACAATCTTGGACAGAACCGTTGCCGGTTGGGACACTTCACATGTTATCCGTAAATTTTAGTTGAAGTAGGCTAACATGAAACTGCCTGAAGTAGCCTAACATGCAACCCCCTTTACCCCTCCCAATGTTGTGTCAAGAAGAATGTTTCTTTGCCGTGAACAGCATAACAGTGGTCAACCAACAATGAAATAGACGGGGGAGCGGGGTGTCCCAACAAATTATTTTGTCCAAGATTGTAGCTGCAGTGTCTAGGCCTATATACGCTGAGCGCACCTTTTGCACTAGGACACGACTAAGTGTTAATGTTAGAGTTGTTTTGTTCTGTAACGTTTGGCTTTAGGCCTTCGTAACTGTGTTTGGGTAAGACTACGGAGGCGGAGGAAAAGTAGATTGATCCTTTTTTCCAAAGGTGTGTTTGGCCAGGCTCAATTACCTGTTGAGTGTCTCCAGCGGCCTACTCGTAGAACCCGTTTAATGCATGACCTTCATGTCTGTCTCCCACATACCAGTACTAACTGTTATAAATTTAGCTTCCTGCCTCGAACCATTAAGGATTGGAATCGTCTCCCCCTGAATGTAATGAGGGTTGCCTTTGTCCATAAGGACCCCCTTACCTATATTACTGGGCATATTTAGCCTCTCGACGCATGCGTGGTGAAAGAATGTCCTTTGGATGTGTCACCTTTTTTGAAGAAGAAGAAGACTACGACAACTTTTGTCCTCAGTGAAGCCTAAAGGACTGGCGTATGTATGGAGAGTCGCGTAATTGCTTCCTATACAAATGTATAGGGAGCAACTACGCGACCGTCGATGCATAACGTTAGTCCTTTACTGAGAACTACGACAACCGTGGGTAGACTGTCTTTTTCTTTGTTTCAAACATTGAAAATACAATAGAGAAGCCATTAACAACCCATACAGGGTGATGAAATGAACGACAAATTGAATACCTTAAAATTGGTGGATCGTTCCCTGGCCTTGGTTACTGTCGCAATCACGTTAACGACACAGTACGTACACTATATAGCTAGCTGCATGCGTTTATGCATGAACGTAAGTTAGTGGACTTGCTTACATTGAAATGAGTACGGTCGACGAAGTTGCTTGATGAAGCAGTTCCGACAAAACAAAGTGGCATATGTTGGAAAATGCAACCTTTGAAATTTATTTTGAAATCCCTGAACGGTATAAATTGTTTTCTAACTATATTTACACCTTTTTCAACCAGAGAGGAAGCCTTCAATACAGAACAATACCTTTGAATGTGGAACTACTTCTTTATTTGCACATTACCACCTTACTATACAGGAGTTGTTCGGGCAAATCCCCTTATATTGAAATAGTTAAACTTTGTTGAAAATCCCCCTACAGAACAACTTAACATGACTGCGCAGCTGTTCCATTGTACGAACGAACAGCTCGCGATTGCAATATGAATCCAAACGGGACATGATTTAATATTCATCCGCACCGACCGCTTACTACGAAGGCACGAAAACACGTGACTGAACGAGCAATGGCTGTGGCTTCGATTAACAAGCGGGATTTTCGATGGTGTGGTCGTGGAGTAAGTACTAGCGTTAGTCTGCGCAGCGGCGTTCAAGGATGGGAGTATTTTATGAGTGATCAAATCAAGTATATAAAGAAAGTCAATAGAACTGCGTAACGACTTATCGTCCTTCGAAAAAAGACTTCCTACTTGCTTTAAATAGGCTGATTATTCTATTGGAACACCTTCAAGTCGGTGAAATCGGGGAAGTAGTCGAAATTTCCACTTCCTGAAAAAGTCAAAACTGCGGGGCAAATGAAATGCTGTATAACGTTAGTATTATTCGTGTTCAAACAGAGAGGCATCACAATGAAGGTATTCATACGCCGAGCCAAGAAAGAAGGCACGAGTTCATTATACAACTGAGCAAATCCAATAATCGAAGCTGTAGGCTTCGATTAATTGAGATGATTCGCAGAACGTTTTTCAATAAATCTATATGCCTATATTTGCTTAAAGGTTGGATAAATATTTTAATATCTTTTTACCAACGTTTCGCACTTATTTTGAAACCTTTATTTGACATAGTTTGTATCCTACAAGTCATTAAATAATGACTTTTTGTAAATTTCTTCTTTTTATAAAACAAATGTTGAATGCCTTTGAAGTTATCAAACAAAAAAGAGTCGCATTTCCTAATTTCTTAAACCTCGAAAACGTCCCCTTTTAATTTTCTTGTTGCTTTAGTTGAAGAATAACGAGCATATTTTCTTGCTTTAAGTTCGCTTTGTGTTTGCCCTTATTATGGTTTGGAATCAAATGAACATTTTCGGTAAAGTGTTGAAATATAACAGTGTAATGAAACACATTGGCGTGTGTGTTTGAAGAGGTCGGGTGAGACACTCTTTGGAGTACTTCAGTGGGGAAGTGCGCGTGAGGGGTACATAAAGAAAGATTCATTCGATTACGTATGGGCAATCTTTGGAAACGTAGTAAGATTTCTTACCTCTTGGTGTTGTGTACCAACCTATTGGCAAGATGAAAGAAGAATATTCATTATGGAACGAAAATGAAGTGAAATATCATAGATTTGGGGACCAAACAGGCCACGGACCAGTTATAACGGACACAGAACAAATAAGTTAAAAACACAATACACGTACAAAATCATAAATTCGTACTAACAAATTCTTCTGACTTGAGCGATTTCAAATTTCGACTGTAGAGTCCATACTCTAAAGAATTCAACCATGGAACTTACAGGTACCTGGCTAAATTAAGATTTGAATTCAGTTCATGGATATCTATGATCAATGATAGCATATATTCTTACAGTATGACTATAATATTAGTTTTGAGTAGTACTGGTGGTTTGCTAGATTCAACTAATGTTAAAACCTACACATAAAGCCTGTATAGAGCAATGCTGAAACCGTGCCGAAGCCTAGGCTACCAAAATATTATCACCGAGGGTGGTGCCTAGTTGTACTTTGGATAGCCGCCGTGCGTACAAGATGCGCTGAATGCCTACTCTCACGTCAACCAGCTGTCATACTGTATACCTACGAGAATTCTAACTTTGTGATGTAAGTACGTACAGTGACAGTGATACAACAGTGACCGCCACCGTGAGTAGCTACAGACTCTAGTCAAGGTGGACTATTCTGACTGTGATGTTCTAGAGATTTGAAAGTATAGCCGTATAGACTGGGTAAGGGGAGGAATTGGCCAAAACCTTGCTGAATTTGGCAAAGTTGGGTCCCTCCGTTGGGCACAACATGATTGTGATTCGGACAAAAAATCACCGCCCCACCCCATGAAAGAAAGAGTCTTGCAGGGCCATGGTTTTAAGACACATTTGCATTTCAAGTGCTTTCTGTACGATATTGTCAAATCCCTTCAAATCAAACATCATCCTGTCCTCACTAGTATTTAAAGAATGCTTTTTCTTGAGTGTGGTAGCAATTCAGTCACTTTAAGTTCAACGTTATTGCAAGCCCATTAATTGCAGATATAGCATGCAGCACCAAAATCATGACTCTCGGTAAGCATGTCTTCAGGAAAATGAAAAGCGGTCGGTTTCACTACTTTTGCTTAACGAAATTAGTAAGTAAAATATTTACAAACTGTCTAAAACCTTTCTTACGTTCTATTCACCAAAAGTTATGCAGTTTAAAAAAAAATACTTAACCTAACCTTCAATAAATGCATATTCAGTAGCCAAAGCAGCATGTCACATTGTAAAGCTATTACATGGTCCCTAAGCGTCAAAATAACATGCACTCTTTACTGTAGTAACTATTTCTAGCTACCATGGTGCATTTCTCCTTTGGTTTAACTCGCCTTTGTTTGTTGCCGCTAATTTTTGCACCTATGGAAACTAAGGAGCAATCATTAAAAATGATATTATGCCTACTGATTTCTGCTGTAAATTTTCATTAAGTTCCGCAAAATATTTTTGAACTTGTACCTTCCTGAATTCCAGTGAAGAGAATTTCCTTGCTAAAGTGTGACTAAGTTACGAATGGTTTTTGCTGATACGATTTCCTTGGGAATTTGGCACCAGTTCCGCTTAAAACGGAACCGTTGCCAAGTATAAAGGTAACTTATTTGCAATGCTACTAACTTCCACACTGTTCTTCATCACTTCCTTGTGAGCAATCTGCTTCACCATCGCAAAATTCCCATGACCAGATGCACTGTGGAAATTCCTCTTCACGGCAAGGTACCTTGAAGATGGGACACTCTGATGACGGTCGTGTAGTCGTGGAGGTATCTGGGGAGCAATACTGCTCATCTGACCCGTCTCCACAATCATCTTCGAAGTTGCATTCCCAATAAGTTGGAATGCAATTCCCGTTGTTACACATAAACTGCCGGTCACCACAGGTTCTAGAAATTTCTTCAACATCTTGGACGAAAAATTGATACAAGCAATTCGGTATTTACCATGAAATAAATCATTCAAATGAGCATTGATTTTGATATATCATGGGATGCAGTCTCAGAATATTTGACGTATTGAAAAATAATATCAAGAATGATAATAGCTAAGAATTAATTTTAAAAACAGCTGAAAAAACAGCAAAATGAAAACAATATCAAATAACTCATCTTTGGTATTTGTAATAATACAAAATTTCTTGTACAATCTGGTTTTCTCATTAAAACAAACATTTTGAAATTATAGAGGTGCTGAAACAAGTGCATATGTGATTAAGCCACTGAACTACATGTGGAGAACTGAGTAGTAACGGTGGGGACCGTGGAAGGTAATTGTGAAGGTCGTTAAAGTACATAGATTAATTGACCAGATAGACTGTTAATCGAGTTGCGTATAGCTACGTGGAGGGGAAGGGGAGAGATTGCCCCCGGCTCTGAAAAATAAGAATGATTCGAAATTTGCCATTCGTGACGCGAGTCAAAAAACTGTAGTTTTTCAAATCTGCTTGAATGAAATTCCAAATTCTCTACCATTAAAACCATGTTTTCTGATTATTGCTCCAAAGATGCAGAATTTTCTGCGCTGTTCGCGAGCAGCAATTGAAGTTACTAATAGAGTCGTGTTCGCTTAGAAATTAGTTTGGTAAACTTTCCGAAAATTGGAAATGACAAACTCATCAGATCATCAAGAGATATCGGCAACTGTAATGCTACTTTCATGAATATTCTTATATTAAGTTTCACATTCTTTCTAATAGGCTTATAATTCCATAACTCTTAAAATGACGTCTGGGGGCCCTCAAATAATAGGCAAATAATAGCATTTTGTAACACACAAAGGTCTTTCGTTGCCCTGCAATCACAGAATTGCAAATAAGAAATTTAGGTTTTCCATTTATTCCCACACTTTTCACGTTTCCTTATGTAGGAAACCCAGAATACAAAATTTTCTGCATCACAAGCGCCATATTTTTATAAAAAAAAATTCTTAAAATGGCAAGAATTTTTGTGCACATTGGGCGTCGCAAATTACGTCCCAAAAGAAAAGGTATTCACCTTTAAAAGAAATGCAGAAAAATTGTGTGATTGCTCCAACCCCTGGAAAAATGTCTAGCTACGCCGCTGCGTTGTTCAGGCTCCTTAAGGCCCCTTATATATGTGGAGTGTTGTACAAACCCAAAACGGGCCAGTTAGTGCAACTGAAGACAGTTGTACACTTGTCAACGACGGAGGGAAGACAATAAGACAATAGGTTTGGAGCATTGTAGCATAAATTTAAGAACAAATTGAAAAGACCCAATTACACAAAAACAAATAGAAAGGTTAATAAATTGCCAAGACCCAAGCCCACATAAAGGAAATATAACATATTCACCTGCAAAAGGCCAGGACATCCTGTGTCTTAAAAGTTAGACTTCCCCTTCATGATTCTGATTGATAACGATTGAATTCAAATGTGTTAGGGAGGAATGAGACTAGCATAATGGATCTCAGCTTAACGATAAAAGTCTACCTTACGTATGTTGTCTTGCCCCGTGTTGTTTGTCCTAACCATCGTTTACCACTAAATGACTTTCTTAGCCAAGAACTCAAAAATAAAATATTTGTATAAGTTCATTTTAGTTTTTCATTTGAATTTTATGAACCGGTCAGTTAGGCTGTGATGTTCCTTTTGCTTTTTTTTTTGTTTTTGGAAAAGGTCTTTTTGTCTCCACCAAACAAAATTAAGGTGTGTTAACGGTGTCAAACTTTATGGATTGAGACTAATGGAGTTGTACGTCTTACTTCAGAGTCATAAGTAAAAGATTGAAAACATTTCCTATTTTATGTAATATTGTTTTTGGAATCAATTTTTAAGTTCCATACGTTAGATGCTCAAATATGATATTAAGGTTGGAACTAGCTAAAAGCGATTAATTTGACGATGAACATGTTAATTGTTTATGGTGTCCCGTCACATGCCCTTAACCTTTATTAAACACTCAAGCTTTGAGATCAAAGGCCAAAGTATGGCACGCCAAAAGGCTCACCAAATATGATGATGTACTAAAAATACACGTCCATGTACTAAAAATACACGTTCATGTACTAAAATTACACGTTCATGTACCAAAAATATACGATGATGTACTAACTTCATACGATCATGATGTAAATTTACACCATCATGTACTAAAATGTTACGATGTACATGTAAAATCACACGTTGTACATCTAAAAACACACGTTGAACATGTAAAAACGTAAGATCATCATGTTATATTTGTATCTTCCGCACGCCATACAGAGTGAGCCTTTCGGCGTACCAGAAGTCCGCCAAAAGGCTCACCGAATTTGATGTAGTAAAAGTACACGTTCATGTACTAACTGCTTACGATCATGTACAGATTTCATACGTTCATGTACTGTTTGCTTACGTTCATGTACTGATTTCATACGATCATGTACTGATTTCTTACGATCATGTACTGACATTTAGTACATGATCGTATGAAATCAGTACATGTACGTATGAAATCAGTACATGAACGTATGAAATCAGTACATGATCGTAAGCAGTTAGTACATGAACGTGTACTTTTACTACATCAAATTCGGTGAGCCTTTTGGCGGACTTCTGGTTCGCCGAAAGGCTCACTCTGTATGGCGTGCGGAAGATACAAATATAACATGATGATCTTACGTTTTTACATGTACAACGTATGTTTTAAGATGTACAACGTGTGCTTTTACATGTACAACGTAACATTTAACATGATGAACTTATGGTTTTAGTACATGATGGTGTAAATTTACATCATGATCATATGAAGTTAGTACATCATCGTATATTTTTGGTACATGAACGTGTAATTTTAGTACATGAACGTGTAATTTTAGTACATGAACGTGTATTTTTGGAACATCATCATATTTGGTGAGCCTTTTGGCGTGCCATACCAAAGACCATAATCTTTACACACTCTAAAACACCATGGTCAACTATGCACGGACCCAAACAATGGTCAATTGTTGACCTAAACTATGGTCCGAAGTTTCCATTTTGTGGTCAGATTTGACCATAAATTGGTCACTTTTTGACCATAGATGTGGTTAATAAGGTAAACATAATTTAGGTCGTCGAATAGTTGACCAAATTAATGGTCAAACTGACTATAGTCTTTTTAGAGTGTAGTTTGAGTTCATGTTGTTTTCACCGCAATTTTCGCACCACTCAATTGCCGTTATGGGACTGAGACAAATGGAGTTGTATATCTTACTTCAGAGTCACAAGTAAAAGATTGAATACATTTCTTAACCGAAATTTTATATTTTTTTAAATTAAATTTTAAATTTTCATACGTTAGATGCTCAAATATGATAGGAAAGTTGGAACTATCTAAAAACGATAAATTTGACGATGAACATGTTAATTGCGTATGGTGTCCCGTCACATGCCCTTAACCTTTATTAAACACTCAAGTTTTAAGATCAAAGACCATAATCTTTACACACTCTAAAACACCATGGTCAACTATGCACGGACCCAAACAATGGTCAATTGTTGACCTAAACTATGGTCCGAAGTTTCCATTTTGTGGTCAGATTTGACCATAAATTGGTCACTTTTTGACCATAGATGTGGTTAATAAGGTAAAAATAATTTAGGTCGTCGAATAGTTGACAAAATTAATGGTCAAACTGACTATAGTCTTTTTAGAGTGTAGTTTGAGTTCATGTTGTTTTCACCGCAATTTTCGCACCACTCAATTGCCGTTATGGGACTGAGACAAATGGAGTTGTATATCTTACTTCAGAGTCACAAGTAAAAGACTGAATACATTTCTTAACCGAAATTTTATATTTTTTTAAATTAAATTTTAAATTTTCATACGTTAGATGCTCAAATATGATAGGAAAGTTGGAACTATCTAAAAACGATAAATTTGACGATGAACATGTTAATTGCGTATGGTGTCCCGTCACATGCCCTTAACCTTTATTAAACACTCAAGTTTTAAGATCAAAGACCATAATCTTTACACACTCTAAAACACCATGGTCAACTATGCACAGACCTAAACAATGGTCAATTGTTGACCTAAACTATGGTCCGAAGTTTCCATTTTTAAGTTTTAAGATCAAAGACCATAATCTTTACACACTCTAAAACACCATGGTCAACTATGCACAGACCTAAACAATGGTCAATTGTTGACCTAAACTATGGTCCGAAGTTTCCATTTTGTGGTCAGATTTGACCATAAGTTGGTCACTTTCGACCATAGATGTGGTTAATAATGTGAACATAGTTTAGGTCGTCGAATAGTTGACTAAATCAATGGTCAAATTAACTATAGTATTTTTAGAGTGTAGTTTGGGTTTGCGTGAGTTTTTCGCCTCAATTTTCGCACCACTCAGATTTTTTTTTTTTTTTGACAAACGTCTATTTTGTCTCCTGCAAATAAAATTATTGCGTATCAACCGTATCAAACTATAAGACACTGAGACATGAAAACCAAATGAATTGTATGTCCATCTGCATACTACGCAGTTGCAGATTGAGTAGACTCCTTATATGCAGGAAATTGGAAGGAAGTTTTTTAATATCTTTTACCGTTTCCTAAAGTAGACATAATATCCAAAATCTGTTAGGTTGTTCTTGTTAAATGTTCATCAGCTAAATACAATGGCATTTAATGCTATGTCTGATACCTGAAAATTGCCTATAGAATATAGAATCTTACTAAAGGAATATGCTAGAATCTTACTAATGGTTTAGAACCAAATTAGAATTTCGGAACAGTGCTGAGGCATAACAGTGTATCTAAACACACTAACGTGTTTGTTTCAAGAGGTCGCGTAACATATTTTGTTTGGGCTCTTCAATAGAAAAGCGAGAAAGGGAGGAAGGGGGTGTATAACGCAATTTCCTTCATCACCATATAGTTATTCCAGAAAACTGGTACTAGAGAAAATTTTATTGTAAGGTGCAAAACATCTGTGAAACATTTCGAAACTTTGCAATGGTCATGAGAAAATCCCCTCAAAGTTATATTCATTCGTCTACGTATTGGTAATCTTCGTTAACATAGTCAAATTTCTTACCTCTTGGTGTTGTGTGCCAACCTTTTGGCAAGAAAAGAGAGAAATATTTATTACGAATGGCTATGTAGAAAACTATGTCATAGATTTTGAGACCAAACGGGCCACGGGCTAGTTTAAACGGAAACAGAATGAGTAGGTGGAAAGACAATACACATTGAATGTAACAAAATATAACATTACGATAAAAGCAGGGTTGAGAGATGTCAGTGTTTAGTGCAGTGGCACAAAGGTTAGTTTAATGCGCAGACGAGATTGTTGGATCATGGCATGAAAGCCATCATCAATGTTAAGGCACTTCGGCAAAAATGTGTAAGTCCACACATTTAATATTCGCCCTTTTCGGGGAAGACTTGTTGTAGGTTGTCAGGCGCACAAGAAGCACAAAGCAAAGACTTTTCAATTTTTTTTCAATTGTCTTGAAGTAAAATACTTCCCTAATGATTTTGTCGCGGGCATATTATTACATCACACAAAGAACACGTAACTACTGTAACATGGACATTAATTTCTGCTGTACTGATCTTAACGTACTTTGGCAGTAGCTGCAACATTCATTGTATAGAAGGCACCAGCAGTTACAATGGCATCATGTAAATATGAAGGGAAATCGTTTTTAAAACCTCCTTGGAGTTTCCCATGCTTTGAAAGTTAACTTGTCGAATATATTCAGTTTTTACACGCAATCTACATCAAATAAAAAATCCTCGTGCGTTACACGACAAGCGCTCTGGAGTGTAAGTCCTGTTTGCCTTAAGGTACTCCATGTTGCCACTGTAAGTTTTCAAAGATTGTGCTCATTTCTCCACTTAAAATCACTTTCCAATAGTCTCCAAACTAAATTTAATAATAATGTATATACGGTAACATAAGTGAAACTCAAAAATTAGGATTTTAAGGAACTTTTAAGGTCGCGTACACGCTATAGGACATTTGAATGGATGAGAAGACACATCTTAGACCACAGAAAGAAATTAACCGCCCAGTTTCCAACCAACTGGTTCAAAACGAGCCGGCCACGGCCTTTGTTTCAGTTGTGGCTCACTGGCTTGTTTTCCCTACTCTATTCCTCATGGGGAGCATTACGCCCGTGGGCAGTAGGTTCCATTTTTAGAGCCTTTGGTATGACGCGACCTGGGAATAGAACCAAGGCCTTCCGCGTGAGGGGCTGATGCTCTTACCGTTACAACAAACATGCGGTACTGTCTTAATAGCATTGCATTTGAAGAAATCTAGAAAGACACTTGTTAAACTCTTACCTGGTGCTGTTGTTTGGAAATCTGTTGGGAAAATACGTGCATACGATTAGTAAGGATGCCTCTTGAGAAACAAACGAATAACCATACACTATTTGATAAATAAAAATTTAACTGTGTTTTAATCGTGGATACCTTAGGAACAGTTCAGCTGCTTCTCCCCGAAAGGGGAGTTGCTAAGTGCTGAAATGAAATATAGGCAGAGATGCACCCAATAGTTTAATTTGTGACAGGTTGCATGCTTAAAGTGTCTTACTGCTTTCAAATATTCAAATGTTGCATTATTGATCTTAAGAAATTTGAGGAAATGTAGAGGAACTCATACCTGGTGCTGTTGTGTGGATATGTGATGGTAAATATACGTGTATTACTATAAGATTAGTAACCTCTCGGGATACAAACTACCGAACACTATTTATTAAATAAAATTTCTACTGAGTTTTAATCGTGGATACACTCTAAAATCAAAAGAGTGAACTTAGTCACTTTGTTAGTCACTCTTTGATCGAGTGAAAAGTATAAATTCACTCCATAAGAGTGATAATTCACTCCAAGAGGAGTGAAGTTCCCTCCAAAAAGAGTGAAGTTCCCTCCTAAAAGAGTGAAGTTCACTCCAAAAAGAGTGAAGTTTCACTCTTGATGGAGTGCCCACAGTGATCGCTCTTAAAAAAAGAGCGATCATTGCAGGCACTCGTGGAAGAGTGAATTTTCCCTCTTCCTCTAGTGAATTTCACTCTTTTTGGAGCGAACTTCACTCTTTTTGGAGGGAACTTCCCTCCTCTTGGAGTGAATTATCACTCTAATGGAGTGAATTTACACTTTTCACTCGATCAAAGAGCGACTAAGTTCACTCTTTTGATTTTAGAGTGTACCTTAAAACAGTTACACTGCTTCTCCCCGAAGGGGAAGCTACTAAGTACTGAAATGAAATAATGACAAAAAAGCGACCAATAGCTTAGTATGTAACAGGATTCAATGAAATGTTCTAAAGCATTCAAATATTTTCTGCCTGAAATGTTTTCAGAGGTTTCAACAATATAATCTTGGTAACCTCACATGCATGCTGTTGACGACGACTGCAAAATTCAGAAAGCTACTATTTTCTTAATGCTCACATCCAGTTTTACTCTTGCCTAACGGCGGTTGAACAAAAATCGCCATAGACCATAACAAGTTTGATAAATTCTTAAGTGAGTAAGAATCTTGCAAGCCTCCTACCTGCGTGGAGGATTGATAATGGCTGTGCATAACTCAAATAACTCAATAATATAATAAATATGTCCCAGTGCTGCTCGGAATATATCTTTTGCAACTTTACCATTCCTGCGTGTTCGAATTTCAAGTTCAAAATAAAAGTAACCGTAGGCTATCACTCAGGTTAGGTTGCAGGGAACATCATGTACTTTCTTTGGTCTAAACCATATTCTTGCAAACATCAACACGTCAAATAAAATAGAGAGTGAACCATTTACCACCGAAGAGTGTTAACCACGTAGTTCTGCTTGTCTAAAGTCAGTTTGGGAAATACAAGCAATCTTTCAATCTAAACTTATTGTTCCGCCCATGTTTAGAAACCTCTCTTAGGACCAGAGAGTGAACTTAGTCTTCGTACTTTTTCTAGTGGGGGCGGTGGCGGCTATAAAGCGAAATTTAGTAAAGCATACCAATGCTTTTGGATTTAATACAACTCCTGGATGAAAGGTCCGTTGAATTGATAAATCTTATATTTGACTACCCGAATTTTAGACTGTAAACGATTTTACTTTTGAAGCTTTATGAAAAAATTCTTAAAAGGTGGGTGAAAATGAATTTACCTGACAGACTTATCGGAGGACATTCCAACACTACTGTATATCATTTTGTGTTGAGAAAAGTAAAATAGAAAACACCTATCTGCATTACCGTTGCCCGAATTTGGTGGTAGGGCAGGAAAGATGACAAACTATTGCGCAATGCATGTACCTGTGGGAACACCCTCCGGTCCGTTCGTCCGTCCATGTTATTTGGAAATCAAAAATATCCCAGAACTTTTTTCAACCTTCTCCGGAATATTTTGCCATTTTGGACGAAGTTTTTGAGAGACAGTACAGTGCAAAGTGGTACTGAGGAAGACAATTTTATAAGCCATCCGAATGAATAGCAAATATATGACTATTCGCATTTGTTCCCTGATAGTTTGACTTTGGATACATCGCTATTCGCTTCTTAAACAAAGTTTTCAAAGAACTCAGATAATCGGTCATTTGGGGCATTGGTTTGCGCCTTTAAGAACAAGCTGATGAATGATTGTTTCTATTTATTCAAAGGCTTCCTAAATGTGAATACTTTTTGTATTGTTCATGGTGCTTTGGAGCAACTGTTTGACAAAATTAGGATGTTTGACTATTCCGGCATTGCTATGGGCAAGACTTTGAAGTAAAACCCATGAATAACAGTTTTTAAGCGAATGTTTATTGAATAATGATGTTTTGTCCTTTTACTAGTTCAGTGGCCGCATGTATGACAGCTTGTCTTGCACGTGAAGCCAACTCTCTGATTGTTTAACGAATTAGCCGTCTGCACTTTGTAACTTCCCATGATACAAGTGTTGCTCCGAAGTATTATTTAGTAGCTTTTTGCAGGCGCGGATCCAGACATTTCCAAAAGGGGGGCTGGACTTAGACAAATCGGGTAAAGAGGACGTAGCACTGGCGTACGGAGGATTTCTCTGAAGGGGGACATGCAGTGCGTTCAGTGATCGCCGGCCGGGGGAGGGGTTTAAGTTTTTGCGTTTTCAAGGAGCCAAGATGCAAATGGTGCAATATTTTCGACTTTCACGGGAATAGTGTGTAAAGTTAACTTGTGATGGTTCATGAGGATTAAAATTACACTTCTGTGTCTTTACAAGCAGTATTATTCAATTAACGTTACCTTTCGAAGAAAAACTTGTCATTTAATTTGCATGCTTTTTGGAGTCAAAATAAAAGAGCATTGATCGGTATAGACGAACGGGAGCATTTAAGCTTGCGTTTTCTTCTTGACCACAAAACGTTATTCTGCCACTAAGTTTATCTAAGCGGAGTGCCATCATTGATTGGCGCGGAGCGTAAAAAAAATTATGAAAACTCAGACCCTCAGATGGCCGGAAATAGCATTTTCCAGACTCTTACGAGGAATCTAAGCATTCGCTATCTTCGGTTAATGAAATTCTCACTTCAAAATAATTTCTCTAACTGCAAAGTGATTATAAAGTTATTTCAAAAAATACTTTGACTCGAAAAATGTAATTTTGCCTGAAAGACCATCTAAGCGGAGCGCCAAAATTAGTTGGTACGGAACGTAGAAAAATTTTTGAAAATGATCGCGACCCCTCAGATGGCCGAAAATTGCGTTTTCATGCTTTAAAAGAAAATTTAAACAAGAAGTCTATAAGCTTAGCTTTTGTTTGCGATTAGAAAAAAAAAACAGGAACATGCTAAGTGATCCGAAAATGACTACCACTTTTATATTAAATGGTCTTGATTCTTTTCGAGGAAACTAAATATGCTAATGCTTCTCGCGTAGTGACTCTTCGCTAAATTAAAGATCCGCTGAATTGATGAAATTCTCTGTGACTGCTCGAACTCATATCTGCTAATTATCCCCCCACCCCCTAACATCTATTTCATTATAAAAGGCATACTATTTCTCACGGCAACTGAACACCCTCCGCCCCCTGTCGCTGTCTCGTACGTCTATGCCAGCCGGGAAACGGGCCTAAGGGATGAGCCCCTCCCTTTTGATTATTCACCCGGACTTAATATCATACGTGGTTCGTGTTTTGGGATTCGTGTTGTGAGGGAAGGATGGGCCTGAAATAGTCCCTATGTTCTTGTAGATAAGCATTATGATTCTTTTGGTGTATTTTTTATTGTTGATGTAACGAAAAAAAAGGGGGGGGGGGTTGAGGCCGTAAAATCCGCCTTGGATCCGCGCCTGTTTTGGTTCCAGACAAAACCAGGAAGTAAGTTATTTTCACTAACATGTTGAACCTGTTATTAACCCGCCACGAACCTGACGCGACAAAAGACCGCGTGTTTGGTCTTACGGTAAGAACATCCGCCTCTCACGCGGAAGGCCTCGACTCTATTCCTAGGCCGAGTTATACCAAGAGCCTGGATTGAACCTACTACCGTCATGCTGATGTTCCGCATAAGCAATGGAGTAGGGAAAACAAGCCAGTGAGCCACAACTGGAACAAAGGCCGTGGCCGGCTCGACAAGAACCAATTGGTTGGAAACGGCGCCGTCAAACTCTAACTAACTCACTAACTAACCGACGCGACAAATGCCGCTTCACTACTGGTGGGAGGATATACCTGTTTGTCGCCTTTGGTATTACTTGCGTACACTCTACATATTATGGGGGATTTTCTTTTTTAAGTGGACACCGTGAAAATACTTTTCAAAGGTGCATACTAAAGTTTATACCCATTGCTGGGTTCGGGGATATAATCTGAGACAATCGTGCACGAGACCTTAACTGACAAGTACCCCGTGTATGTCGACACTAATATAACTACGTTAATACGTGGTTTGTTGTCGGTGTATTCAGTATATTCCGTATGCAATCCATGCGATTCGCAAACAGTGCAATTAGGCCAGACCTAAGTTTCTATGTGGAATTGAAAGAGATTTTCCCGTAACAAGACAACCTTTACAGTAAATTGTTAGGTTAAACCATAGTTATTATACCTTTCCCTGGTTTGGAAACTCCGCGAACTGACTGTTTATGTTGAGATACCGATTTTCGTCAGTCACGCGACGTTCATAGTACACGAGAGTCTTGTTGTCGGACTCTCCATACGTACTGTATATATGCAGACAGGGTAAACTGATTTCTCGGTGAGTCTCTTGTGAACAATTATCAAACTGTAATGAATTCAATTAGGGTGTATATTATTGCGAAAGGTTTGATTAAGATTTCTGTCTTAAATTAGAAGGGCCGTAAAGCGAGAATAACTGTACCCATGCAAACTAAAATAGCGGGACAATCGAAGGCTGGGCTAGCAACAGTAACTTGGTAAACACACTCAAAAATTCCGCGAATTTGCGAAGCACGTAGTAATCGCACTGTATAACGTTAGACTAGTTGGATCAAACCATTTTAACAAACGAATGTAACGATTCATCAGACGAGTGTATTTTACAATATTTATCAGTAACTGTGGTCGTACAAAATTTTAGGAAGCCCTCCCAGCGTAATGAAGTAGGTCTACTTAACGCTTACCGCACACTGACTGCGGTATGATAAGCCTGTAGGGCCTACTGGATGTCCTCAGCGAAAAACATAAATCAAATACAAATATATCTGTAACCGACTGTATTGCTTCCGACTTCAGTTCTTGAGCTATGGGTGTGTCTCGCATTTCACGTCACAATTGATATGCGCATGAAATAAATCAATAAGTAATTAAAACTAGGATACCTACTTTTTGTTTACCAACCTTTGATTGGGACAGATATCTATAATTTTATCCAACGGATTACGCAAACTTCCTGCCATTAAAATGTTCAAAAAAGTTTCTTTTCATGGGACATTGAGTAAAATAATATTTTGGCTTGATCTATAGTGATTCATATCTATGCAAGCAACTCTCCTTGGACTTAGTTTAAATCGTATCATACAACAAGGATTAACAAATTTGGTGTACGTTTTTCTCACCGTTAACGATACATCGAACACCAGCATCCTCATTATGACCACAGTTATGTCTTCCCCATCCGTTGCTACTACATTCTTGCAACGTTTCTTCATTCCCAGTACATGTCACGTCATCCAGCCATATTGGTCCACTTCCCTGACCAAAGGCAGCGTTTGATAAGGCAGAGGCATCACCGTTGTATCCAAGTTGACGACACACAATTTTAGCATCGGAATCTTGCCAACTATCGTCGCACACCGTTCCCCACTGACCAGCATAAAAGAGTTCGACACGACCTTCATATTGTGAAGATCCTCCTACCAGGCGAATGTTTTCAGTACCTGAATTTATTAAAAAGGAGTATCACTTTTGAAGTTTCAAACTGTTTTCAAGCGCGATGTATAACCGAATACAAACGGCACTCATCTATCTCAATAAATTACAAGAAGTATTCTTGTCCTCCTGATTTGGTTATATGTGATAGCTCTTATTTAATAACATTGCTTCGACAGGTGGTAGGTTCATTAACCAAATCCTTGTTGCGATAACGTAATTGATTTTAGTTTATTACTTATACTGTCTCCACAAAAATCTACACAGATTACTTTGACAACAAGCATGACCACAAACATAGACGCCAATCATTTAGCGAACTTCAACTATTTAAAAAACTAAGAATAAAGAGAAGCACGATGTTAAGCTAATTTAAAACCTTCAATGTAGTATATCTGATCAAAACATCATGAAATAATTGATAAGATAATAATTTGCCCTTTTATAACTCAGTTAGTTGAACCAAAGAAAAGTATTCATTTGACAAGAGAAACTGTGATTTGTTTTTAGATATTCGTTATAAAAAACGCGTTCGATCTCTGTTGCTCCTTAATTATATTGAAAACATCTAACATCACCGCTTCGATCCGTTTAATAAAAAGAAAAATGCGCATTCCTCTCTAATTACACGTCGTAGTTAAAAGATTGGATGTAACGACGGCTAGGATAGACGCTTCATACGGAGTGAAGTGGACGTGCTGAAATGCGTTAGAAAAGAACCGAAATTCATAATTCTTTATTGAGAATAACAAGACGATTATGCAAGCGCACTCCATACCTACTTGATTCGACAAACATTAGGTCACCTTTTTTAGCTTTTCACATAATTTTATACTAAGAGCCGCCACAATGCAAATGGAATATGCATTCCCTCACGTAAAGATCGGCAAGGTTTTTATAAGACAATAGTAAAAGATAAAACAAGAGGGATTAACCAGCGCACCATGTACACCTTGCGGTACATTTCATGATGTGTTGGGTTTAACTTTTGTTTTGCTATTGCCAACTGAGATTCAACTGAAAATAAACCATACTGCCATCTTGTTGAAGAAAATTTCAGTTATTCAAGGATCATTGATTTCCAGGCAGCCAAATCATTTCTTCGCAGATTCCTAGCGAAAAATAGTTGTAGGCAATAAACTTTATTGTCAGGTTAAGCATGTGTTTTCTATTGGATAAAGACACAACCTCAAGATGCTGAAAAATTGTATTCTTTGTTTTTTCGAACTCCCTCAAAACCGAATACACCTTTATTAATCTAAAGTGATTGTGTCCAAACGACACACTGTTTAAATTGCTTGTATTTTTGTATGTATGTAATTGACCGTATAATTCTGTAGAATTTTCAAGATTCTTTCTGTTTTTCTCATATACGTATAATTTTACTGTGATTCCCACAGACGTTTTCCGTTTGGAAAATGGTTTTCGCATAAGCTTTTATTAAAGAAATGAAAGTATCAATAAAACTCACCAGATGTTAGAGGTAACAACGTACTGGGAATGAAAAGGGAAGACGTAGTGGTAAAGTCTGCGTGGATGAGAGAGACATTGATTGAGAATTTTGAGAACTAGTAAACCACACATAAAGTACATACTATATATTTTGATCTTTTTATCCTTTACATTACCTGATTGCCTATAGCGAAGGCTGATATCAGGCTCCATACGGAGTGAAATGTAAATGGAGGTAATGTGCTAAAATGTAGAAGAGCAATATTGTACATCATAATTCTCTCTATTTGAAAAAAAAGATTATGAACGCCCACGACATGCGCCCTTGGTTTGACAAAAAGTAGGTGGATATCGAGAGAATCAGACCACAAACAGCTTCTAGTAAGTCTGATATGGTAAGGGGTTTCCTTTAATGGCTCGACTTAAACCATTTCGCTAGAAACCGGGATGAAAGACTCTATTTTTCTATCTAACTATCCTTCCGTCCGTCGGTCCGTCCATCCATCAATCTCTTTCAATAATGTCTATTGATCTCTATAACAAACAAACACAGTGACTGCCTGGCTGATTGAGTGACCAACTTACTGACTAACTAACTTAATGAACGGCTGGCTGACCAACTAACTAACAAACCAACTAACTTACTAACTAAAATAAGTATTGTTGCCAGCTGCGACTGAGATCCAAAAGAAAATTTATCATATTGTTTTCAATTTCGGTTTAAGTAGGAAGGAAATACCATATATTATATAAATATAAATATAAATATATAAACATATATATATATATATATATATATATATATATATATATATATATATATATATATATATATATATATATATATATATATATATATATATATATATATATATATATATATATATGTTGAATGAAATGTACTGGAACCAACAAAATTTCTCGCTTAGCAAGAAGGATCCACATAGGATTCACAGACACCACTGAAATATTGCATATTTTGAGTGAGAAAAGTTAAGTGACGGTCAACTACACGCTAAAGATGACAAGAAGCGCACCGTGCCTGGTAGCTTTCGGTTATTTATTCAACCTTCAACAGCCAAGTAAAATAAAACAAGCTAAAAGACGTTATAAATACCCCTGTGCATCAGAATTAAAAGGTAAAAGGTCAAAAGTAAAAAGCCACCCTCAATAGACTACACAAGTCTCTAAAACGATACCAAGAAATAGCCGTCTACTACCAATCCCCGGAGAAAAACCATTATAGCGTAAAAACAAATAAAAGAGAGGAACAAAAGCAAAACGAATTCAAAAGGGGAAATTAAAGGATAAAACCTTTTAGAGGAGAAGCGAAATACTGTAGGTACGGCAATAATGAACAAAAACTAGGACCAGTAGCTGACTCTTTTAGGAGAATTGAATTCTTTTCTCTTATTTAGACCAAAAGGGTGCACAGTACATAGTTGTGCCATCCAATAAGCTTCCCGTTTCGTTAAAATGGTGTTTACATTAGAGGTACTGCCAATTTTTTCAATAATAATAAAACGAATATGGTCGAGATTGTGAGACTTAGAGTTAAAGTGTACTGATAACTCACACCTCGATTTGTTATTAATGAGGTCCGATTTGTGGTTTCGAAGCCGGACCTTAAAGGGGGTGGCAGTAGATCCAACATATTGTAAGTTACATAGTGAACAGGTGGCTAAATAAATAACATTACAGCTAGTACAAGAAACGCTTTCAGAAATCGAGTACCTTTTACCGGTGCAAGAACTTGAAAAATATTTACCCTCTAATAGGAAGTTCAAGCACAGGTCGCAACGCTTTCTTGCACATTTATTACACCCAGCATTGTCAACGAAGTTTGTGGCTGATTTACGCTTCGAAGCCTGCAGGTGTTCCTTTAAAGTTTTACATCTCCGAAAGGCGGGAAAAATGGATTTCTCTGAGAAAATATCTTTCATCTTCGGCGAACTATAAAGCAGATGAAAGCTATCGTGCAATATATTGGATAAGTGGCGTAAGCCCGGGTGGTAGTCCATAATAAGGGGGTAACTCCTCTGGGAAGCTTTGACCTTGGTCTTTTTATGATTTTGTAGTAGTTGAATACGAGGAATAAGTTGGGCCTTTAATAACAAATCGAGGTGTGAGTTATCAGTACACTTTAACTCTAAGTCTCACAATCTCGACCATATTCGTTTTATTATTATTGAAAAAATTAGCAGTACCTCTAATATAAACACCATTTTAACGAAACGGGAAGCTTATTGGATGGCACAACTAGGTACTGTGCACCCTTTTGGTCTAAATAAGAGAAAAGAATTCAATTCTCGTAAAAGAGTCAGCTACTGGTCCTAGTTTTTGTTCATTATTGCCGTACCTACAGTATTTCGCTTCTCCTCTAAATGGTTTTATCTTTTACTTTCCCCTTTTGAATTCGTTTTGCTTTTGTTCCTCTCTTTTATTTGTTTTTACGCTTTAATGGTTTTTCTCCGGGGATTGGTAGTAGACGGCTATTTCTTGGTATCGTTTTAGAGACTTGTGTAGTCTATTGAGGGGGGCTTTTTACTTTTGACCTTTTACCTTTTAATTCTGATGCACAGGGGTATTTATAAGGTCTTTTAGCTTGTTTCATTTTACTTGGCTGTTGAAGGTTGAATAAATAACCGAAAGCTACCAGGCACGGTGCGCTTCTTGTCATCTTTAGCGTGTAGTTGACCGCCACTTAACTTTTCTCACTCAATATATATATATATATATATATATATATATATATATATATATATATATATATATATATATATATATATATATATATATATATATATATATATTTACATATCTATATATACTTATATATAAACATGACGGAGAAACTGTAAAACAACGGTGCTACAGAATTGAAAGGCTGGATCTCCGAGGAGATACAAGTAGCGGAAGGCTAGAATTTAGATAAATTAAACAGCCAAAAGGTTTCAAGTGGAGCTTTCGAGGAATACTACCTCTTTGTCAATACTTGGTCAGAGAATGACAAGGAGTGAGAAATTTTGGAAGCTTTTAAAGGTGTTGACAATGGTCTCACCTCTATTGTGACAGGATAATCCTTCTTAAGGCAATTGAGCAGGTTGATTGACCGGGAGGGTCTGATCGGATTACTCGGGTGTAACCCATCAACAATAGGAAAATCCTTTTGAAAGTAATTAGAGAAATTGTTAGGCCGGAATGGCCTGATCGGATTATTTTGGTTGGTATTATCAGCAAGCTGGTAAATCGCTCCTGATGTTCAAGCCGAAAGGCGATGTGGTTTTGAGATTGAGTTCCCAGAAATTTTCTTTAGCTTTTCTAGCTTTGTCGGTCCATGTATCGTTTTGGTCGATAGCAATGACCCGTAAGTTTTTGATAGAATGATGGGGCAAATTGAAATGGTTTGCAACAGGTTGTTCAACCTTTTTGGTTTTAATTGCTGACCTGTGCTGTGTCATTCTCATTCGAAGAGTATTTTTAGATTCTCCGACATACTGCACACCACATAAATTGCAGTATATGAGATAAATGACATTTTTGGAAAGACAATTAATTTCTTGTCTAATTTGGAAGGTGCGTGCATTTTGATTGCTCTGGAAGCCTTTTATGGAATCAACCAGGGCGCACGTCTTGCAGTTGGAAGGGCAAGGTGAACAACCAAAATTTTCGTTGTTTTCCTCGACTGAGGCTTTGTCCTGGAATTTTGCCCGAACCAAAATGTCCCGTAAATTTGAGGGCCGCTTGAAGGCAACAACGGGGGGTTGTTGAAAGATAGACCTTAGGCGATCGGTGCTCTGGAGTGTGGGCATATGCTTTTTGATGAATTTGGCTAGTGGTGGTAGACCGGGATGGTACTCAGTTACCAACGGCACTCTGTCGGAATTGCGCTGACGAGTTTTGTACGTCAGAGTTTGCGAGCGAGGGGTTTCTTTTGCCTTTTTGATGGCATTTTCAATTGAACCCCGAAAATACTGCCGGTTACGGAGGTAACCGGATATGTCCTTTGCCCGAGTGTCAAAATCTGTTTCAGAGGAACAGATGCGTTTTATGCGGAGTGCTTGACTGTACGGAATGTTTTTGGTGCAGTGCGGAGGATGGCAACTGCTTGGTAGAAGGTAGTTGTGCTTGTCCGTTGGTTTGTTGAACAAGTCTGTTTTGAGTGAACCATTTTCTATGGTTACAGTGGTGTCCAGGAAGTGGACACTGGACCTGGAATGGTCGGCCGTAAATTTGATGGTGGGATGGAACGAATTGATGTTTTCAATTAAAATTTTTAGACAGTCTTCACCGTGGGGCCAGATCATGAAGATGTCGTCTATGAAGCGTAACCAAATTTGTGGTTTCAAATTTTGTCGAGACAGAAATTTTTGCTCGAAGTTGCCCATAAACAAGTTAGCAAATGAGGGAGCCATTTTGGTTCCCATGGCTGTACCATGAATTTGGAGGTAGTGGTGGTCACCAAAAATGAGATTGTTGTTCAGATGCATGAGTTCGCCTAAGTCTTTCTTGGTGGGAGTTTTGCCCCGAATCGGACTGAAGGCGTTGGTATGTATATATATATATATATATATATATATATATATATATATATATATATATATATATATATATATATATATATATATATATATATATATATATATATATATATATATATATATATATAAACCGTGTGTGTAAAAGTATGTTTTTCACGTGCGCACAGTTATGGTGCGTAAGGCGACAAACATCAAATCAGTACCTTTGTTAAATCGAAGTCTGGAAAAACAAAATTCCAAATACAAGACAAGAAATATAAAAGTCGATGAAACTTACCATATTCTAAGTCTAAAGACGAAATGGGAAAGAAAGGTAATGTCGTAGTGGAAACTCCTGCTGTAAATGAGACCGACATTAAATGTAATACTATCTTAAGAACCAATAAACCGTAAGTTATGAAGTTTTTGCTATTTAAAATTCTAGGGAAGAATCTATAATAGAGCAATATGGCGAACTTCACATTAACAAACAATTTTCTGTACCAGATTTTAAAATAGTGATACTCATAACTGTAACATAGAGGTATGGATACTTCATTGTATTCACGTACATTCTTGGAATTTTTGGAATTTCTGTGGGCTGTGGTCTTTGTGTATCAATCTAGGCACATTCCAATTACTTCAAATGGTATTCATACAATAATAATAGTATCCAAAGGACGTTAGTTTTAAAACCTGAATGACGAATCTCTCATCTTTATTAACATAAACGAGTTAGATTTCGCAATATCAATCAATGAAAAACATAATAAAAATGACACATTGTGTCAGCTGACACATTACTGCTTTCGACGTCATTCGTCAAATTTGCCTGAGAAAAAGATCTCTACAACGTTATCCATGGAAGGACACAAAAGCCTGGCCATTGCAGTGTTTATTAAAATTATTCTTTAATAAGCAATACAGTTACTATTTGCCCGATCGTTTGTGTTTCAAAATCAATTTAAGCAGCACCCTTGTACTAAATTAAATAATGTTTTGCCAAAAAAGAACTTTTTTCTCACCGTTTCCGATCATACATCGCACACCAGCATCCTCATAATGACCACAGTTATGTTGTCCCCACCCGTTGCTACTGCATTCTTGCAACGTTTGTTCACTTCCAGTACATGCCACGTCATCCAGCCATATTGGTCCACTCCCCTGACCAAACGCAGCATTTGATAAGGCAGAGGCATCACCTTTGTAACCAAGTTGGCGACACACTACTTCGGCATCGGAATCTTGCCAACTATCGTCGCACACTGTTCCCCACTGACCAGCATAGAAAAGTTCAACACGACCGTCATATTGTGAAGATCCTCCTACGAGGCGAATGTTATCATCATCTGAATTTATTTAAAAGGAATATCACTTGAAGTTTCAAACTGTTTTTATGCTTGAAGTGCAACCTTGGACGGACGACACATATCTATCTCAATAAAGTACAATAAGTATTCTTTTCCGCCTGATTTCACCATATGTCAGCTTGTAGCTTTCATTAAATAACCTTGCATCAAGTTGTACGGGTAGATGCGCACTGTTTAACAGAGACTTTCTTGATTGGCTGCTGGCTTTGTATTGTATTTATTGTATTCTTTGTTCGGGTTATTGATTTTGTTAGTCACTAAGGTTATCGTTTGCCAGTTAGGTAATTTCCTGTTTAGCAGTGCCAATCGCTCAAGTTTCCCATATTTAGAATTTCCCTTTTGGCGATAACTTTATTAGTTTTATATATAAATTGTGCTGTCTTCACAAGTATTTCAGTCAATAGATATTACTCTTACAACGAGCATGATTATAATCATATACCCAAATCATTTAGTAATTTTGATAATTCAAAAATTTAAGTATAAAGAGCAGCACATTTGAAAAGCTTGTTAAGCATATTCAGTATAGTAAATCCGGTCATTTTGCGCTCTTTTGAAACTCAGTTAACTCAATCAAAGAAAATGAATTCAAAGCACCCTGTATTTTGTCTTGAGGATTGGAAATTTTATTGTTTTTTTAGGAAAGGATTATGAGTAAATCAAACATGAGCCAGGGAAATTTAAAAAAGCCAGTGAAACTCACCAGATGTTAAAAGTGATGATGTAGTTGTAATAAAAGGTAACGGTGTAGTAGGGAAACCTAACGTGGATGTAAAAGTCATTGAACGAGAGTTAAACTTAAGAACCAATAAAATATAAATTCATGGCTTTCTGCAATTAAGGAAGAATCTTTAATTTAGTAACATGGTTTTCTAAACGTTTACACGCAATTCGCTCCACAGAAATTCTTAAACAAATTTGATATAAGTTACAAAGATACATGTCCATAGATGTCATACTATTGTAAACATGGCTTCTCATAACAATACTGTATAAATATCTCCCAATATATCTTCTATCCTTGTACATGCTGGCAATTTCTGGATTTGCTATGGCTGTAGTCTTGCTGCATAAACGTTTCCACATTACAAGTTATGTAAAATGTATTGCAATATTACCACTCTTGATTGTTGAGGCCGTGTAACGTCGAACGGTCGTTAGTTTGAAAATCTGTTAACCTACAACAAGTGTCTCATATCGATCACAATAAACTGAGCTAGTCATCGCATTGTCAAAAAAAAAAAAAAAAAAAAAAAAGGAAAACATAAATCAAATACAGATATATCTGTAACCGACTGTATTGCTTCCGACTTCAGTTCTTGAGCTATGGGTGTGTCTCGCATTTCACGTCACAATTGATATGCGCATGAAATAAATCAGTAAGTAATTAAAACTAGGATACCTACTTTTTGTTTACCAACCTTTGATTGGGACAGATATCTATAATTTTATCCAACGGATTACGCAAACTTCCTGCCATTAAAATGTTCAAAAAAGTTTCTTTTCATGGGACATTGAGTACAATAATATTTTGGCTTGATCTATAGTGATTCATATCTATGCAAGCAACTCTCCTTGGACTTAGTTTAAATCGTATCATACAACAAGGATTAACAAAGTTGGTGTACGTTTTTCTCACCGTTAACGATACATCGAACACCAGCATCATCATTATGACCACAGTTATGTCTTCCCCATCCGTTGCTACTACATTCTTGCAACGTTTCTTCATTCCCAGTACATGTCACGTCATCCAGCCATATTGGTCCACTTCCCTGACCAAAGGCAGCGTTTGATAAGGCAGAGGCATCACCGTTGTATCCAAGTTGACGACACACAATTTCAGCATCGGAATCTTGCCAACTATCGTCGCACACCGTTCCCCACTGACCAGCATAAAAGAGTTCGACACGACCTTCATATTGTGAAGATCCTCCTACCAGGCGAATGTTTTCAGTACCTGAATTTATTAAAAAGGAGTATCACTTTTGAAGTTTCAAACTGTTTTCAAGCGCGATGTATAACCGAATACAAACGGCACTCATCTATCTCAATAAATTACAAGAAGTATTCTTGTCCTCCTGATTTGGTTATATGTGATAGCTCTTATTTAATAACATTGCTTCGACAGGTGGTAGGTTCATTAACCAAATCCTTGTTGCGATAACGTAATTGATTTTAGTTTATTGCTTATACTGTCTCCACAAAAATCTACACAGATTACTTTGACAACAAGCATGAACACAAACATAGACGCCAATCATTTAGCGAACTTCAACTATTTAAAAAACTAAGAATAAAGAGAAGCACGATGTTAAGCTAATTTAAAACCTTCAATGTAGTATATCTGATCAAAACATCATGAAATAATTGATAAGATAATAATTTGCCCTTTTATAACTCAGTTAGTTGAACCAAAGAAAAGTATTCATTTGACAAGAGAAACTGTGATTTGTTTTTAGATATTCGTTATAAAAACGCGTTCGATCTCTGTTGCTCCTTAATTATATTGAAAACATCTAACATCACCGCTTCGATCCGTTTAATAAAAGGAAAAATGTGCATTCCTCTCTAATTACACGTCGTAGTTAAAAGATTGGATGTAACGACGGCTAGGATAGACGCTTCATACGGAGGGAAGTGGACGTGCTGAAATGCGTTAGAAAAGAATCGAAATTCATAATTCTTTATTGAGAATAACAAGACGATTATGCAAGCGCACTCCATACCTACTTGATTCGACAAATATTAGGTCACCTTTTTTAGCTTTTCACATAATTTTATACTAAGAGCCGCCACAATGCAAATGGAATATGCATTCCCTCACGTAAAGATCGGCAAGGTTTTTATAAGACAATAGTAAAAGATAATACAAGAGGGATTAACCAGCGCACCATGTACACCTTGCGGTACATTTCATGATGTGTTGGGTTTTACTTTTGTTTTGCTATTGCCAACTGAGATTCAACTGAAAATTAACCATACTGCCATCTTGTTGAAGAAATTTCAGTTATTCAAGGATCATTGATTTCCAGGCAGCCAAATCATTTCTTCGCAGATTACTAGCGAAAAATAGTTGTAGGCAATAAACTTTATTGTCAGGTTAAGCATGTGTTTTCTATTGGATAAAGACACAACCTCAAGATGCTGAAAAATTGTATTCTTTGTTTTTTCGAACTCCCTCAAAACCGAATACACCTTTATTAATCTAAAGTGATTGTGTCCAAACGACACACTGTTTAAATTGCTTGTATTTTTGTATGTATGTAATTGACCGTATAATTCTGTAGAATTTTCAAGATTCTTTCTGTTTTTCTCATATACGTATAATTTTACTGTGATTCCCACAGACGTTTTCCGTTTGGAAAATGGTTTTCGCATAAGTTTTTATTAAAGAAATGAAAGTATCAATGAAACTCACCAGATGTTAGAGGTAACAACGTACTGGGAATGAAAAGGGAAGACGTAGTGGTAAAGTCTGCGTGGATGAGAGAGACATTGAATGAGAATTTTGAGAACTAGTAAACCACACATAAAGTACATACTATATATTTTGATCTTTTTATCCTTTACATTACCTGATTGCCTATAGCGAAGGCTGATATCAGGCTCCATACGGAGTGAAATGTAAATGGAGGTAATGTGCTAAAATGTAGAAGAGCAATATTGTACATCATAATTCTCTCTATTTGAAAAAAAAAAAGATTATGAACGCCCACGACATGCGCACTTGGTTTGACAAAAAGTAGGTGGATATCGAGAGAATCAGACCACAAACAGCTTCTAGTAAGTCTGATATGGTAAGGGGTTTCCTTTAATGGCTCGACTTAAACCATTTCGCCAGAAACCGGGATGAGAGACTCTATTTTTCTATCTAACTATCCTTCCGTCCGTCCGTCCGTCCGTCCGTCCGTCCGTCCGTCCGTCCGTCCGTCCATCCATCAATCTCTTTCAATAATGTCTATTGATCTCTATAACAAACAAACACAGTGACTGCCTGGCTGATTGAGTGACCAACTTACTGACTAACTAACTTAATGAACGGCTGGCTGACCAACTAACTAACAAACCAACTAACTAAAATAACTATTGTTGCCAGCTGCGACTGAGATCCAAAAGAAAAT
The DNA here is from genome assembly GCA_037179385.1 of Holothuria scabra. Taxonomy (NCBI): domain Eukaryota; kingdom Metazoa; phylum Echinodermata; class Holothuroidea; order Aspidochirotida; family Holothuriidae; genus Holothuria; species Holothuria scabra. The sequence continues at coordinate 32,687,924 of CM074198.1, forward strand.
TTATCATATTGTTTTCAATTTCGGTTTAAGTAGGAAGGAAATACCATATATTATATATATATATATATATATATATATATATATATATATATATATATATATATATATTTCACTAATTCGGCACTTAGGGGGAAAGTTGTTGTTGAAAAGTCGACCTTAAGGGGAAAAATTTTTTGGGGCGAAATATAAGTTTCGCCGTAACGTTTCTACACACTTTTTCTATAGGAATACGTAAACGGACTAGGACGCCCTCCTAAATTTTCAAAGTAGATACATTTACTTCAAAGTTGTCAAATTTACGGACACCTAGCCGTTAACACGAACGGATGGCTGGCCATTGAAATAACGTTGTTTATATTTTTAGACGTTAGGGCGAACACTTTTTCTTATGTATTTCATTGTTATTTTTTCGCCCTATGTACGCGCAGATATAACAATTTCCCCCTAAGGTGGAAATTAGCGTTATATATATATATATATATATATATATATATATATATATATATATATATATATATATATATATATATATATATATATATGTATATATATATAGGAATGTGAAGGTTGGGACCATACAGATGGTATAGTGCTCAACAAAGTAGGAGCAGATATACTATAAAATGCAAAAAGTCAATCTAAAAGTGAAAATGTCATATCTACAAGCTTGTTTCGTGAGGTTCATAAGAACATCACTCCTCAGGATAAAACATTGTATGAGCTGGAAGGGCAGAGTCAGCTCCTTTTATTTCAGATTTAGCCCGGATTAAAGTTGCACAATAGGTATTTCTTTCTGTGTCTGCAAGCAGATCCTAGCTCATTTCTATTGTTCAGACTGGCCATGTCTGGCTTGTAGATAATGAAGTATTTTTCTTTCAGGCAGAGATTACAGGTTTTGGTCGAATTTGAGTAGGGATTACTTCTTCCAACAATTCTCCATTGGGTGGAATAATTGATTTTCTGGTCATTTAGACCCCAAATGTATTGGCTTAGTGTAGTAGCATTTCTGTTTTTGCTGTTCTTAGAGCTGCTTTTGTGTACATTGTATCTTTGTTTGAAGGTATTCTCTGTTAGGCCTATCTATGTTTGTCTGTCGTTGTTATCATGGCGGGTTACTGTGGCTTGGTATATTACTCCTGTTGTTAGGCAGTTTCCTTGTAGGGGGCAGGTGTCCTTAGCTCTGCAATTGCAATTCTTTGGTGGGGTTAGTGCCTGGTCCATATTTCGTATGATAGCTTTGTTATGTCCAGATATTATTTGTCCCATATTAGGCATACAATTGTAGCTAAGTTTGAATGTGTTCCGGTTGAGTATTTTGCTTAGAATATGGTGGGGAGGGAAGCATTTATTAATCAGTTGGAGAAACTTCTTTCCAATATTTGTGCTGACATTGTGACTATTAAGAGACAACGAAAAACGTATCATCCTTCAGACGAAGAAAGCACTCTTATATGACAACGACACACCCTGGGAAAAACGTACAAACGCAAACTTCGATGTTACAATGGGCAGTTATGATGGCGCCGAAACATGTGAACTTGTGGGAACATACATTTTATCACAACTACAACACCTAGGTATCAGCATTGGACTTTACCGCGACGACGGATTGGCCGTAGCACACAAAACACCGAGACAAACGGAACTAATCAAAAAAGAAATATGTAGAATCTTCAAAGAAAACAACCTAAAAATCACAGTCGAAGCAAACCTGAAAACTGTTAACTTCCTGGATATTTCTATGGACCTCAAAAGTGAAACATATCAACCATATATAAAACCAAATTCTATACCCCTTTACATCCACTGTGAAAGCAACCACCCACCGGCAATAGTAAAAAACATCCCAGCGAGCATTAATAAACGCCTGTCAGCAATATCCAACAATGGAGATACCTTTGATAAGGCCACAACACCATACCAAGAAGCCCTCAAGAAGAGCAAATACAACCATAAGCTAAGCTACAACCCAGAACCAGCCACAAACACCAACACTGAGAAAAGAAAAAGGAAGCGCAACATCACCTGGTATAACCCACCCTACAGTCACAATGTCAGCACAAATATTGGAAAGAAGTTTCTCCAACTGATTAATAAATGCTTCCCTCCCCACCATATTCTAAGCAAAATACTCAACCGGAACACACTCAAACTTAGCTACAGTTGTATGCCTAATATGGGACAAATAATATCTGGACATAACAAAGCTATCATACGAAATATGGACCAGGCACTAACCCCACCAAAGAATTGCAATTGCAGAGCTAAGGACACCTGGATATATATATATATATATATATATATATATATATATATATATATATATATATATATATATATATATATATATATATATATATATATATATATATATATATATAACGCTAATTCCCACCTTAGGGGGAAATTGTTATATCTGCGCGTACATAGGGCGAAAAAATAACAATAAAATATCTCATTATATAAATAATCTCAGAACTTCAGGGGAACCAATCCGCTTCTATGGCAGATTTCTAGTTAAGAATGGATGCAGGCAATCAAATAGATTTTAATTTACGCATCGAAATCTGTCTTCTGTTGAATTGGAGATCTATTTCTTCTCCATGATCTCACTGCGTCTACCTGAATTACGAAAGGCAAGACTCGGACAGTCATTTTCTAGTGAAGTAGCTCTATTTGAGCTTTGCGCATTTCGTTCCGATTGTTCTCCTGGTTTTTCCGTATCCTTCATTAATCCGAGAGAATATTACTCTTGCTGTGAACTCTCACCCAAAATAGAGACTATTTGGCCATTTTGAAAATTTCCCCACAACGCTGTACTGTGTGCATAATAAAAAAAAAAAAAAAAAAAAAAACAGGCTTTGCTTTACAACATTTCTCGGAAATGAGTTTCTCCTTAGAACAGTTCAAAACTTGTATGTTCGTGGTGCTTAATAGATTATTCCACAACTTTTCTGTGTACCGTTTGAAAAGTCTCACCGTGAGTATTTTGAGAAAACTTAAATCACAGTAAGGCCACTTACCAATGGAACTCATAATAGACGCAGTACAGTCGTCTCGCGTACCTGTACTGTGAATGAACGGTAACTGGTGTTAGCACTGAGAGAAAGCGTGCACTCATAAGTCTAAAATTGACAACGATTTTAATTGCATGTAACCAATTTTCTCATGAAACTCCGTTTACAGTAACTAATGCAGATAAATATAAAGAGCTCTTACGAAACACGAGATAAGTTTACGACAATGAAAATCAATCCCATAGGAGGAATTGTTTGTAACTGGGTTTGGTTATCTTTCCAAACCAACGTCTGTACTGAAAGATTTTAAAATATGAAACATTGTATTGTATATTTTGTTCAAAGGTTTTAACAGCACTGTTAACATAGTGAATGATATAGGTACGTGGATTAGAAACAGCGTTTCGAGAAGTTACGAGAAGAAGTTCTTACATATTTAAAATTCCCGTTGCACAAGAAATCGCCCTTTTCGGAGATGGTAGGAAATACCGGAAGGTGAGAATCTTCAGGACTGACAGTCACATCTTTCCTATGTGAACAAATGAAGGTCCCCCCCCCCCCCAAATTTCCTAATTTTCTCTTTTCAAATTTTGTTTTATTAAGTTGAGAGCGTGCTCAGGCTTTTCGGACGTTCCTCCATTTTGACCTTGATCTCTAGTCAATAAATACTCTTAGGACGGTAGAATAAAGGGCGACACACACCTATCAGTTTTTTTCGCGGTCCGTCTTGAATAAAAGTATTACCCTTAATACAGTATGACACTTTTTTATTTTCCATGCAAATTCTTTTGAAAGAATCCATTTGGGTCATTGTGCTGCGCTGAGAAAGATTGTAAAGAAATTTTCACGCATGAAAGCTTTTTTTGCGCTTTCTTAACGTATGATGGTGACCCTTGCGCAAGAGCTGTGCTTTGCAATGTTATCGTACACCCTGGTAAAATCATAGTCTATATAGAGGTGACTGAATACTTTCACGATTACCACTCAAAATTTGTGAAGATTTCAGAGAATTTCAACTAAAGATCTCGTACGTTATTTAGGTACGGATTTTTCAAAGGCGATTATAGGCCTAGCTGGGCCAAGGCAATATACTATTATAAATGTATGGTAACTGTATCTTGAGTCGGTCAGTACCTTGAGTCGGCCATTGCGTGTAAAATGCACGATAGAACAACGTGAAGGCGCGCAGAGGCTTCAACATAAACAGTTTCGCGTCAAGAAAGTTCTACAAGAACATCTGGAGCCCCGCGATGAGTCCAAAACAGGTATTAATCGCTCTTTTTCAAGAAATAATCACAAACATCCAAGAAACTTACATTATCTTTAGGCAATTTTCAAGTATACAAAGGAAAGTTTAAAATCGCTTGTAATGTGCATTGTTTTTAAAGCTTTCGTCTTGTCGTTGTTAGAATCTTACTGTTTCGTATGTATTTGCGACGTTCCAAAACATTGCATTGTGGGTAAAAAGGGAAAAGTTATGTACAACCTTAGGGTTTCCTGCTGCTAGTTCTAATGATAGCGGGAAGTTCCTAACATGTATATAACTTTGTTAAACACAATTCTCTTCTTGTCATGTTTGATTTTTTCAATCTTATCTCCAATTTATTTCCTTTTTCAGACAAACCCTCGGAAAGTGAATCCACTGAGGGATTTCCCAAGGGGATATCCAAAGGAGAACATCAATACAGCAAAAGAGTTCATAAAGAAGGGCAAGTTCTCTATCACGAGGGCCGCTCTGAAGTTCAACATTCCTTATTCGACCCCGAAATATAAAACTAGTGGCAAAAACCAAACGGACGGAAAATGGGGAGGGCAACCCTTCTTTAGTGCAGGAAAGGAAAGGAAGATAGCTGACCACATTCTCAAACAGGCAAGAAGTCAGTAACTCAAGGCTGGATGAGGGGATTTTTAAGACGTTGGCCACAATTAAGCACACGTTAGCCTCCGAAATTAGGCATGAATCGAGCTTATACTCCACTTCAAAAACTGCAGTTCAAGCATATTTTAATGAACTAAATACCATCTTTGAAAAGTATGGCCTGAAGGATCATGCTCAAAGAATTTTTAACGTAGACGAAACAGGATTTCTGGGGGAGCAAACCCCACCAAACGTTATTGCCCCAACGAATGTGAAAATAAATTCATTCTGCTAGAGGTGCAATTACAACTGTCCTGGTAGCCAGTATTGCGATCGAAAACACTATCCCACCCTATATCGTATTCGAAGGCAAGAGACTAATTGCAGACCTGATGAAAAGAATCCTTCCATGGTCGAGATATAAAATCAGACTCTGGATGGTCAAACAGTGATGTATTTTTGACTATTTAGAGAACCGTTTTTTGAAATATGTCAGTCCAACTGAAGACCAAAAAGGTTTGCTACTCTATGACAGACATGCCAGCCACATCTCTATATCTTTAATAGAGCTTGCCAGAGAGAAGAGAATCATTCCTTTCGTCCTCCGACCTCACACAAGTCATATCCTTCAACCACTTGATGTAGGGTGCTTTGGCCCCTTGAAGAAGACCTATCATCAACAGTGTGAGGTGTTTATGAGGCAACATCCACGGGAGGTCATCACAGGGTATGACATTTGCCGTCTCATCTCCTGGTACCATTTGTCCGTGATGACACCAATGAACATTAATTCTTTTAGGAAAAGTGGAGTATACCCATTCAACCCGGTAGTAATTCCACGAAACAAATTTTCTCCAGAAAAAGGGCTGATCACTAAGGACAGCACCAGGATGCTGGATTAAAGTAAACAGGTCACAGAACTGAGAGATGGCATGCCCTGTGATCGATTGGATGCGGTGCTCAACAAATACAGCACCATTTGCAAAAGAAAACGAAAGATTAGAACACGGAAGTGGCGAGCAGCTGGTGTTGCAATAACTAAAACAAGTATCCTCCTAAGACTTTAACGGGTAACTTCGGATAGCACTTCTAATGAGTGTCAACAACAAGAGCCCATTACTCAGAACAGCCGACCTGTAGCTTTAAAAAGCACTCCGACTCTGCGACTCCGCAATCGAAGGAGAATAACCAACAAAAACCCATTCTCAGACTAGCCGACTTGTTTCTGAAAGAAATAGTGAGTCACAGACATCAAAGTCAGACCAAACAACCCATTCCCTTCGGTCAGAAGAAGATATAAATGATGAAGACAATTGTTGTGTTTGTAAGAAATGGGCTTCATAAAGTTCAAAGCACTCCCTGGTGTTACATTTGTGCAATGGGCACAGTGCGATGCTTGCAGTCATTCGACTCACCTGCGATTTTGCTCCAAAATTGCCAATATTGGTGGGAAAGATGGATGTATTTGCCCCCATTGTGTTGAGGAATAGTGCGAAGGAACAGTGGCCAGAAAGAGTTTCATGACAATCGGCATTTACTTTTGTAAAAGTATTATTCTTTTGGAAATACTTTTTGTAGTTCTTTAAAGCTACCGTTCCATTGAAGTGACCGACTTAAATTATTCTTGTTTGTGTTACGGGAGCTTATGTTGGAAAATCTCCTTTTTCGTTAGATTCTGTTGGTGGATTTTTTAAAACGCTAAATGGATAAAAATAAGAAGTTTTCGAAGATAAATGGTAAGTTTTCTGTTCCATTCTGCATTTACATGTAATTTTGACGTAAATGGTTTCCTTGATTGACCAACTCATGGTACAACCACCATAATTATAATGTCCTAAACTAATGATCTGTCACAACAATTTTCAGTGGACAGGGTTTCAGTTCCTTTCTCATTAAGATCATGTCAAGCTGTAAACAAAACAGCGCTGGAGAAAAAGAACACCTCGGTGTTGGTTGAAAACTTTCTACTCGTCAGGGAATCATTCAAACATGCCAAAATTATTTGTACAAACTATCTAAAATTTTAATGCTATGATAACTTAAAGACAACGTGCATACATATTGTGCACAGTGCAGGTAGATGGCCACAGGTGTACCTACCAGACACTCCCAAATTGTCTTCCAAATAGTCTTCGCCAACTCGGCATCTTATTTATTTTTATCTTATTTATTTTTGATCTTATTTGTTTTTGTGTTTTACATTGAATAAAACCTCTCGCTCTCGTACGAGCATTATTGTTTTTCCATGTTAGAAATTTCGGTCATGGCTTGCTTTAGCTTGAGTAAATCAACAAAGACTACTTGTCAAAGCTGAATTGAGAGCGTTTATCTGTCGTCCGAATATTCATTGCTCTTAAAGCGACAATATTCGGATAGGTGTGTTATGCGCCTAATTAATTCATTGTATTTGAACTGTGTGCGTGCAGTTGGGTGCACAGAATTCACCCCAACGTACGCCGTAACGCGTTCCAAAACCAAAAAGGAATCAGAAAATGTGGTTACGTACCGTAACCGCAATGGACATGACCATGTTCCAATCTCTGGTTGCTTATGTTGTAGGATGAGAATGGATTGCCTGGTTAATGCGACAACAGAGACGTAGAACTGGTAGGTGGACTGGGGGGTTAATATTTTCCAAAATCCAACATCATGTCGAACCCTGGATCGTTTCCAGGACCGGAATCATCTATAAGCAATCCACCTACGCAAGCGAGCGCACACGTACAAACACACAACCACCCATACACCGACACCCTCACATTGAAAAACACCCCTCTATATCCCTAGAAATTTGTAGTACGCTGTACGGTTCACTGCAAATCTCCCAAGGCCGTCATTAATTTATTTCTAATTTCGGACGTGCAAGGGAATACCTCCATCAAGACCTCTGATTAGTCTTTGCAGGGAGGTGTTAGGACCTCCCTGGTCTCTGCAAGTCATGAACGTGACGTGCGTTTGTTTGACGTATCTAGTCAATCATACATGTCAATGATATTATACACAGTACGTGATATAAAGAAAGAAATAAAAAAATGCCAACCTGTGTAGATATATGAATTGTATTGCAGGACTACGAAATTTTAGGTAAAACCAATTGTTCCATGACGTCACATCCACACACAGATCTTATCGGATACGTGTAGTCCGATAAAAGCTATTTGTCAATGTGACGTCACGAATTAGTTTACATTTAATTTCCGTAGTCCTTTCATACCGATCATAACTTCACAAAACATGTCAAATTTTTGGTTCTTTCTGACGATGGATGAAGGAGATTTGAACTTAAACTCACAAAAATCGAATCCGAATTGTTCAGATATCGCTGTAGTGTGGCCTGGGCCTTAGACAATGTGACATCATACGCACAAGGTCTATTAGGAACGTTCCCGAACGCATCCGATTTCACACACGAACTTTATGCGACATCATACCCAATGCAATGTCACCGCTTGCTTGTTAACAAACAGCGCTTAGTACGATTGCGTTTCAATCGGGTGCATGAAAATAGTATTCATTCCATAAAAATACATTCTCGCGGCACGTGACTCTTCAGTTGCGTTCGTTTGGCATGGCACGTTTCCGTTGGCCTGTTTCTTCCAGCTTAAAACTTAGGATTTCTATGGTAGCGGCATGCATACTTGCTGCTGACAAAATCAACGGAAAAAACAACATCGCATGATATGATTCCGTTCAAAGCTAACGGAAGAAGCTGTCTTGAGGTAACAGCTTTCACAATTTTGTAGATCCTGCTTATTTTCCGTATGACCTTCCTGAATTTGACAATTTGTCTACAAATAAACGAAGAGTGTAGATGCAGCGCTGACGAAGAATTGCAGCTTTGCGCTTGTCATCGTTGTTTTGATGTCATTCTTCCGCCGCACCGTCGTCTACAAAACTGAAACGCCTTACATGTCAGGGCGGAACGCCGCCTTAGCGTGTTTTTATTTAAGTCTCCGGCCTAATTGCTCTATCGCCCTGAATGGAAAGTAACTAATGTTGACCAATTTATGGTGCTCAAAACGCTAGGCAAACAAGCTTCACGGGAACGTATTTTTACATAAAGTAACCATGGCGACCATCAGTTCTGAAGATTTTCTAAGTTTAGTGGCTAAAAAAGGGACATTTCGAATAGAAAATCACCCTCACTTCTAAAATCCTCTTTCCGTTTAAGGCAATGCCTATGTTTGAGGTAAAATAACCTAGGGTCTTCATGAGCATCCGCCTTGTTAGCGGGGGTGGGGGTCGCTAGTTCGAATCCTGCTTGAAGCTAAGTTTTCCATTTCAAAAAAATAAAATCCTCTTTCAGTATAAGGCAATGCCTATGTTTAAAGCCCTGGGAAACATTTCCAAAAATAGGAAATAGTGTAAGTGAAAACGTACAGTCCAAAATGAGGACTTCCTTGATATTTTCCTTCCTTTTTCCTTTTGTCCTTGAGAGGATTGCAGTTAAAATTTCATTTAAAATAACTTCCACAAAATTCACTAACAATTAATGACTTGATGGTAACTTCTGATAACAAGGTCAATATTTCAAACTAAATCTCAAGACAGACGGAAGAAACACAAAATTAGACCATTTAATGAGATCTATATTTCTTGTATTATGCTTTTTTCAATGAACAACAACTTCATTTGTAGAACGGTAAAAACTTCTTTTTCATTGAAATAGTGTCTTTTTCAATATTACGTTATCAAAAATGCTCCTTTTCCATTCTTCTACTTAAAACTTAAACCTAGCTTACATTTTAACTTGATAAAAGTTAGAAAGAATGCAGCGTTGAAAAATTAGTCATTTTTATCATGCCAATACCTCAATTGACCCCTTTTCAGTTAAAAATATGTAACAATGACAAAATACTAACAAAAATGAACTTTGAAAGAAATCTTTTCCTTGTTTGGAAGTTTTCTTACAAAAAATTAGAAACTCTTCCTCCTCTTAACCTACGTACCTGTACAGAGCCCGAAAATTGAAAAAGTGGTATTACTAATTTTTTCAACCTCTGCCAATGTACGTAGCTCATAAATGCTTTTCCCATTGCGGGAAACACGATCTCACAAAAACCAACAGCAAAGTCTCGACCTCTGTACGTATACGTAGGTCGTAGTTATTTCAAAGTTTAATTCAGCCATGAAAGCATGAAAAAGAGAGCAAAACAACCATGAGCGATGTACATGTACGTAGCTCAAATGTTTTTCCCATTGCTGCGAACATGATAACACAATAATGAACAGTGAAGCCACGACCTCTGTACCAATACGTACAGTAGGCCGTAGTCATTTCAAATTTTCAATTTAGCCATGAAAACATTAAAAAAGACAGGGAAACAACCATGAGCGATGTACATGTACGTAGCTCATAAATGTTTTTCCCATTGCTGCAAACATGATAACACAAAAAATGAACAGTAAAGCCTCGACCTCTGTACCTGTACGTAGGTCGTAGTTATTTCAATAGTCACTGCGGTTAAGACTGGTGTATCAGCATTGCTTGCTCATGTTGCAGCATTAGCCGGTTTCTGATATAATTTTTTCAACCTCTGCCAATGTACGTAGCTCATAAATTCTTTTCACATTGCGGGAAACACGATCTCACAAAAGCCAACAGCAAATCTCGACCTCTGTACGTATACGTAGGTCGTAGTCATTTCAAAGTTTAATTCAGCCATGAAAGCATGAAATAGAGAGCAAAACAACCATGAGCGATGTACATGTACGTAGCTCAAATGTTTTTCCCATTGCTGCGAACATGATAACACAATAATGAACAGTGAAGCCACGACCTCTGTACCAATACGTAGGCCGTAGTCATTTCAAATTTTCAATTTAGCCATGAAAACATTAAAAAAGACAGGAAAACAACCATGAGCGATGTACATGTACGTAGCTCATAAATGTTTTCCCCATTGCTGCAAACATGATATCACAAAAAATGAACAGTAAAGCCTCGACCTCTGTACCTATACGTAGGGCGTAGTCATTTCAAATTTCAATTTAGCCATGAAAATATTTAAAAGACAGCAAAACAACCATGAGCGATGTACATGTACATAGCTCATAAATGATTTTCTCATTGATGCAAACATGATAACACAATAAATGAATAGTAAAGCCTCGAGCTCTGTACCAGTACGTAGGTCGTAGTTATTTCAAATTTTAATTTAGCCATAAAAACATCAAGAAAACAGCAAAACAACCATGAGCGATGTACATGTACGTAGCCCATAAATGTTTTTCCCATTGCTGCAAACATGATTACACACAAATGAACAGTAAAGCCTCGACCTCGGTACGTATGCGTAGGTCGTAGTTATTTCAATAGTCACTGCGGTTAAGACTGGCCTATCAGCATTGCTTGCTCATGTTGCAGCATTAGCCGGTTTCTGATATAATTTTTTCAACCTCTGCCAATGTACGTAGCTCATAAATTCTTTTCCCATTGCGAGAAACACGATCTCACAAAAACCAACAGCAAAGTCTCTACCTCTGTACGTATACGTAGGTCGTACTTATTTCAAAGTTTAATTCAGGCATGAAAGCATGAAATATAGAGCAAAACAACCATGAGCGATGTACATTTACGTAGCTCAAATGTTTTTCCCATTGCTGCGAACATGATAACACAATAATGAACAGTGAAGCCACGACCTCTGTACCTATACGCAGGCCGTAGTTATTTCAAATTTTAATTTTGCCATGAAAATATTTAAAAGACAGCAACACAACCATGAGCGATGTACATGTACGTAGCTCATAAAAGATTTCCAATTGCTGCAAACATGATAACACAATAATGAGCAGTAAAGTCTCGACCTCTGTACCTATACGTAGGCCGTAGTCATTTCAGATTTTAATTTAGCAATGAAACATTAAAAAGACAGCAAAACAACCATGAGCGATGTACATGTACGTAGCTCATAAATGTTTCCCCATTGCTGCAAACATGATATCACAAAAAATGAACAGTATAGCCTCGACCTCTGTACCAGTACGTAGGTCGTAGTTATTTCAAATTTTAATTTAGCCATAAAAACATAAAAAAGACAGCAAAACAACCATAAGCGATGTACATGTACGTAGCTTATAAATAATTTTCCCATTGCTGCAAACATGATAACACAAAAAATGAACAGTAAAGCCTCGACCTCTGTACCAGTACGTAGGTCGTAGTTATTTCAAATTTTAATTTAGCCATAAAAACATCAAGAAAACAGCAAAACAACCATGAGCGATGTCATTGTACGTAGCTCATAAATGTTTTTCTCATTGCTGCAAACATGATTACACACAAATGAACAGTAAAGCCTCGACCTCGGTACGTATGCGTAGGTCGTAGTTATTTCAATAGTCACTGCGGTTAAGACTGGTGTATCGGCAGTGCTTGCTCATGTTGCAGCATTAGCTGGTTTCTGATATAATTTTTTCAACCTTTGCCAATGTACGTAGCTCATAACGAAGGGTTTAATATTATATTCATTATGAACTGCGTACAGAAACAGAGGTTGAGAAAACTGAGCGAATAAAACATGTTACACCATTATCCGATTTCTGACATAATTTTTTCAACCTCTGCCAATGTACGTAGCTCATAACGAAAGTTTGAAAGCTTGGTATGCCCAGAACTCAAAAATTACCCATAAACGTAAGAATTTGGTTTTAATATCATATCCATTATGGCCTACGTTCAGAGAGAGAGGTTGAAAACCTGAGTGAGTAGTATATACATGCTGCAGCATTATCCGATTTCTGATATAATTTTTTCAAGCTCTGCCAACGTACAGAGCTCATAACGAAGGTTTAAAAGCTTCGTATGCCCAGAATCCAAATATTACCCCCAAACCTGAGAATTTGCTTTAAATGTCATATCCATCATGAACTACGTACAGAAACAGAGGTTGAAAAAAACTGAGAGCGAAAAAAGATGTTGCAGCTTTAGCCGTTTTCTGATATAATTTTTCAACCTCTGCCAATGTACGTAGCTCATAACGAACTTTTTTAAACGTCGTATGCCAAAATCCAAATATTACCGAGAACAATGAGAATTTGGTTTTTATGTCAAATTCATCATGAACTACGTACAGTAACAGAGGTAAAAAAAATGAGAGAATAAATCATGTTGCAGCATCGGCCGATTTCTGATATAAGTTTTTCAACCTCTGCCAATTTACGTAGCTCATAACGGAGGGCTGTGAGCTTTGTATGTCCAGAACCAAACATTACCTAGAAAGATGACAAATTGTTTTTAAAGTCATATCCATTATGAAATAAGAACAGAGACGGAGGTTGAAAAACTGAACGAATATTGCAGCATTAGCATTAGTTGTGGGCTGATTAACTACTTTATCCTTTTTCTCATATGTGCGACGTTTACTGTATGATTGCATACCGTAGATCATAACAATCCAGTGCCATACTGTAACATACTGTATTGTGACAGAGGGTAAAAGAACTTTTTAATAAGAATGACGTAGGTAACTTTATACAACATTCTGTTGAATGTCTCCAATAGTTACTAAGAGAAACAGGACGAATAACTGCCTACAGGCTCTTCACACATGTGCAAGCGTCATAGATGAAAGTTATGTTCGTAACAACACTGTACAGTATGTCAAGACCGGTTTCCCCGCTTCAAGGATGATCATCGTTCGATGGTAACAGTAATAATATTGGCCCAGTCATCTTCCTCATACAGCGAAAACGGCCAGGCTGTAAAATGATAGGAAAGCACTTTTGAAAGTTCGTTAAAATGACGCCAATCCTCTTTTCATTTAAAGGGGCTTATTGAGTTGATTTCGATAATGTACTTAAACAGAGTTTAAAAAGGTAACGCACTGCCACATGACAATGCTTTAAATTAGCATAATGAGTCAAGTTTCATATCCAGGAGTTACGGTAAAAGTTATAATATTATAATTTTTTTTTTATTCTGACTTGTAACGGTTTAGTGCATAATTAGTAAGAGTGCCTCCTCACGATTTTTTTAAAAACCGAATTAAACCGTTAGGTTCTCCCTCATACAACAGTTATTTGTATGTAGGATATCGGGATTGTCTCAGTTTGGGCCTTAGTCATTGGTATGTGAAGACAACTTAATAAGTTTGGAAAATTTTGTTCACTTTCGATTAACTCAATGAACAGCTTTCAGTAATGCCCTTTTACAGAAGTCGTATTTGCTGTAGTGCACTCTGTGCACACTGGGTATTCGACCTACGAACATTATGAATGTAGGATATATTCACTCAAATTAGATGGTACATTGCGCAGTAATTTGTGATACCATTGTTATTCTACTCACATTACAAGCGTTGTATTTCTTTGCTTTACTCTAAGTAACTGTGAATTGCATAAAGATGTGATAGCACCCTTACTCTCACGGGGTGATTTAAAAAAATGGTCCAGAACCAAATTAATGTTTCATATGTTAAAGAGGAACATATTCTGAGCATTCTGGTAAAAGTTTCATTCATTTCCCATGTTCGGTTATCAAGATATTAGCAATTGAAGTTAACACATTTCCTAAGTGGACTTGAAGCAAGCAGGTGTAATGTCATGGATTCACACTGTTGGCGAATGTTTTGTTTTTCTTTTATTTTTCTTCTTGTTAGTTTGACCTTAAGTTACCCCTAAGGCACATTAAATTCTTAAACTCCCATTGCTCAGGAAGCACCAATGGTATTTATACATATTTGTCGCATAAAATTGGTGGTAAATTATAAATGCAAACCATTGACCGACAATTTGAAGCCATGACATCACGCCTGCTTGCTCCAAGTTCATTTTATGTAGAAAATTTGACCCATTCAATCGCTGATATCTCGAGAACCGAACAGGGAAAATGAATAAAACTTTTACCAGAATGCTTAGAATACTGTATGTTACCCTTTAACAAATCAAAAATAAATTTGGCTTTAGACTACTCTTTTAATTGATTAAGCTCTCTCTGCGCAAAATGCTGTGAAAGCAAACTGAAGGTGTTTAAGGTCATAACACAATTTCAGTCTTAAAGGGAAACAAAACGGGTAATGTGAGGTGTACATTAAAGAAGAAAGAAGACAGTCACAAATTACGGTATTGGCCTAATTTAAATAAGTTTTTATATCTCGGCTCAAGACTGTTCTATGAAGCTGGAATTGGACTGCTAGAATCCATTTCCATGCTGTTTAATACTTGTATTGCGTTGACTTGAGGTAAACTTTTAGTTTTTCACTGACAGAACTGTGACGATTGAAACTTGAACGAACCAGCTTTCGATCCATAGTGTGGGGTAGTTTATAGCATTTATCCTAGTTTTTGTTGGAATTTATAATTTGTGGATCCGAATCACACTACTTTTCCCAGCGATTCGAAATGAGAAAATGTCATACATTTTCATAAATAGTGGCACGTTGTGCAATGTAAGATTTAAAGCAAATTAGATGATCAAAGAACTCAATTAAAAAAGTAGCGCAAATAGGTGGAGCAAAGATATAAATAAATATTCTTTAATCAATATTTAACGTTTTCTTATCACTCCATCCGTTATTAGATTTTTCTTCTGATTCTTCAAACTGTTACTAAGGTTTAGAGGCTGCTGTTAACCTGTTACAGTGTACCAAAAATGCAGTTGCAGCACGCTTTTGTCAGATTACAATTTATTTGAAGGAATGGGAACTTTCGCCAGACATACCTACGGGTAACCAATTCAATACATGTACATGTGCCCAGAATATCTGTTTATTGACCCTAAATATACGCATTAGCCTGTCAGTGAGCTGCAAAGCTAAGTACATACAGCAGCCTACAGTGGCTCTATACAGACAGTCAATCGTGGACCACTCTTTTTGACCAACACTTCGTTAGCCCCAATTGACTTTCCTAACCCGGTTGTCGTGCGGTGTAAAGCATACATTTTATCTCCGACAGTTGGGTATTTGGTAGGGGTAGTTGATTTCAGGTCGCATTCTGGTTGCTATTACTCTGTAACTTCAGTATTATAAACGGGCCTTGGCCTTCACAAACCCGTTCTATTCAGGAAGGTGAAGAAAGCAGACGCATCAAAGCATAAATTTATCACTGGCATGCAATATGACCTTGATAATGCAGATTAAGCTTCCAGTGCACCAAAATTGACTGACACCAACATTAAACAACTGTCAACGTAGGGAATGGTGTAATAAACTTGGTAATGAAAAGGGGGAGATGCCCCCCACCTAATGGAGATGCCTTAAACACTTGTATCGATGTATCGATCAAAGGGCAAATTCTTTCAAGAGCCAGGCTTTGTCCCTAAATATTCAGCATTGTTAGTACTGTATGTACTATTTGCGTCATCCGACTCCCAAAGCCCTAGCTAGTAATTATCAGTACGGGATAGCCTATCAGGCGTTTGTACTGCCTATCGAAAGAAGAAGAGGGCAATGTAGAAAACATCTGTCTTACTTTGTCATACTTAAGCATATGTTCCTTTAAACCTTCCTTCTAATAATCCACCCTAGTAAGAGTGTATTTTGTGAACCGACGTTTATTTAAAGAACGAAGGCATTTGAGTCGTAACCAAAGTTTCAGATAACTTATGCATTTGGTTCAAGAAGTGTACTGTGAATCGGTCACTTCCAGTAAATGTTTCCTAGAACCACAAGAACGGTTTTGAAATACATCCCGAATAAAAAGAAATGTTCAAAATAAAGAAAAGTCATCGAACTGTGGAAGACCATTATTATGAATGGCCCAGAAGAATATTTTACAAATTTTTACGGTCATGTCTGAAGCCTAACCTAGAAACCTAAGGATGGATCCCAGGGCTGGTCATACTACTTCTAATACAACTAACGTTTGCATGTTGATAGATTTTGAGCTATTGCCATTTTCTCGAGTTTCCCGAGTAGACAAGTGTTTATTAAAAAACCAAGGGCCCTATGTAATGACCTACACATATACTGACTCCAGGTATGCTACACTAGTATAGCGTACAGTAAGATTAGTGGGTATTTAATTTGGTAAAATTGTACTTACTTTCGATAAACAAAAATCCCGACGGAGGAAACAGTTCGTCCTCTCCCTTCTCCATTCTTCGTCTGACACCTATACTGCAATCGAGACAGACTGCATATAGGCAACGGGAGTAAGTCCCCGTCTAATTTTGTTAGCCGTTCGCCATATATCACACAGCAGTTGATATGTGTACTATATACCCAGTTCAGCTTCCTATACACATTATGTTCCTTAACGGAAACAATAATAATAATAATAATAATAATATAACAGTTCTTATACAGCGCCTTACACAAGAAGTCTCAAAGCGCTATAAACAATGTACTGTGTATCAAGTGTCCTTACCACAGGCAGAGGTTACGTAACATCCTTCGGCCTTTTACAAATGACCGTTGCAATTTAGCGGAAAACGGTTATCAATTACTACAGATGCTCATAGGCGCCATACTCATAACGGCCATGCAAACTACAATTTCATAGGTGACAAAACTAGTTGGTACGCCCTTACATCTCCGCAAGTTCAGTTCTGCACACACCATTTTGTTAGGAAAAAAATTGTTCAGGTGGTATGCGGACTGTACTTGTGAAAGGAGAATGGAAAAGGGGTCATTGAACATGGCATAAAGGCGGAAAAAGGGTGCGTTTCAACAGTGTGTCACGGGACTGCGGGGGGGGGGGGGAGCAAGTTGGAAATACTGGCTTCACAAAGCATCAATGGGGAAAAGGAACTTTGTATGTGTTCTAAACTGGATTTGCATTGCGGACCGACAAAGAATATGTTCAACACTTCGAAATTCACCCCAACTTAAGTGGAGCAATTCGCAAATATCGAGAAGGGGAGCTAAGCTCCACTACTTTTTCTACATGGGTTAAGGGCCAACCCCTCGGGTTCCACAGTCCCTGAATCCTTATTATTAGAACTTTTGTACAACTCCTTGGCAAAATATCACAATTTTCGTTGTGATTCTATTTACTTGTAGAGTAAACCCCGCATTTAAATTCACATGGACCGTATAGTCCGTTGAAGTAATTAGCCACACTTTCCATGACCATGTTTTGTTAGTAACACAAAATATTGAAACATTTAGCACCATTTTGCATCTGGGTCTCCTTTTCTCTGACACCCTGTGGCGTAGCTACAGGGGGCAGGCAGCTCTGAAGAAATGTAGGATTACTAGAATTCGGAAATTTGCCATTTGTGAAACCAGTCTACAATGTTGTTTTGACATTTCATAAAATTCCGAAATTTCAAATTCTCCCCAATAAGAGCCCTATATTTGTCATTAGTTGCTCAAAAAAAAAAAAAAAAAAAAAGAAATTAAAATTTTCGGTGCGCTTCGCGGGTCGCAAATTGCACTTCCTAAGCATAGGTGCTCGCTCATACCTTCAATTTGGTTAATTTTTCCGAGCTCTGGAAGTGACCAAGTCGGAGATTTGCGGTTCTCTGTGACACCAGCTCATCAAGTAACAACGGTAACTACAGAGATATTTTTTATAATTTTTTTTTAATAAAATTCCAAATTTTCTCCAATATAGGCTCTTGATCCAAAAATTTTCTTTAGAGAGCCTCATTTCGTAGGCGTTGGATAAAATTATGCAGCAACAACAATCTTAAGTAGCCACTCAATCTCAGATTTGTCAACAGGATATAAAAATTTTTCAGTAATCCCCCAACATTTCAAATTTCCTTACAGGAAACTCAGAATCCAACTTTTCTGCAATACAAGCTCCATATTTTCAAATATTCGCAAAAGGAAAAAGTTTCAGCCCGCCGCAAAATATTTTCCTATAGTAAAGTGGTGTTCACACTTAAAAAAATTGTAAAATTTGGATGCTTACCCACGCCCCCTTCCTCCCTGCAAAAATGTGTAGCTGTGGACACCTTTTCCATTACAGGAAAAAAAAAAAAAATCGGCCAGATGCCCCCCCCCCCCCCGACTTTGAAAATCAAATCGACGCCCCTGGCCAGCATTGGCTAGTATGGCGAATATATATGGAACTTTTAACGACCATGCTCTTGACGGACATCACGCACAGATAGAGTTAGTCGCACTCAGACGACCGTACCCGCAGGAAAAATGAAAAAAAAATTTAGTTCCAATAAGAACTCGGAATTTTAAGACATATTTTATGAGAACTAAAACTCGTCAACAAATTGCTACGCAGCAGTCTCCCCGGAGTTAAATCTGTTTACACGGTTTGAGCGATTTAAAAGTGTCTGGCAACAGAAAATAACTATAAACGCAAATTAAGACCATTACTTTTCCCTTAAATGACCTGACCAGGTATTTTCATTTGGAATCATCTCTACTACTCCCATTTTTCCCTATAGCCCTCCCTTATCCACGGACACTTTTGACGCCTAAATGTCTTATTGTGGTAGGCCTAAATGCACAGTTCTTCATGATCCCAGATGTTGCTTCTTTAGATTTCAAGGGTTAGTTGTGTTTATCTTTGTGTAAAACCCCAAGGATGAAAACTAAGTCGCAACAGCTACACCGTTGTAATTTTGTGAGTGCGTAAACTGTCCGGGAAATGAGAATCCAGTAATGCATTACACTAAATCTGCAAGTGTTATTCAAGCTGCTCGATTTTGTACGGTGGTGCTTAATAGACCTTTTTTAATATTAATTTTATTGTTTAACACAGTGGCGTAGGAAGCAAAATGAAAAAGGGAGCGGAACGATGTTAGACCATACACCTCACTCTAGCCCATTGATTAAAATGTGAATTTTTGATGCTAATTTTTCATACATTTTTTTAAATAAAAAATATCTTAGCACTACTGTATTAGGAACGTAATGTACAATTTGGGTCCTTTTACACATTTGAAATTTTGGAGCTTGTTTGCAGAAATTAGTTTAGATTCAGGGTTTTTTGTAAGTAAATTCGAATATTTGAATATTCGAAGAATCTGCGTTTCCTATTAGCATGTATCTGAGAGAGCAAGTCGACTGAAGATCGTTGTTGTTACATAATGTTATCTAAGGAGTGAGGACTGAGACTTCTCGGTGACTGAAAAAAAACTCCTGAAACTTTGATGCCTTTTAAAACAAAATATTTGCGACAACTTTCTGCCACCACTTACTGCATTAAGGGTTGCACTAATTAGGGCGCGCGAAAATTTTGCCTTTTTGAAACTAATTATTACAAATATGGAGCTTTTGTAAGGGAGAAATCGGAACTTTATGAAGGAAAAGTTCGGAAAACCTTATTGTATCTGACTGGTGTCTCAAATGGCAAATTTCCGAACTTTTCACCTTTTCGAGCACGGGGACAATCGCCCGCCCCCTTTTGCTATGTCACTATTCTGCAACATTGAACATTGATAACACTTTGACACTTCAATAACTAGAGAATCCATCTACACAGTGCAACTTACAGGGTTGAAAGATATGTGATGATAGGTGTGTATGAGAGCATTTTAGTACGGTAGGCCAATGGTTCCCCGGCTGGAATATCAAGTTTGCTCGAAAGACTATCTTCAGCTGGGGGGGGGGGGGGGCGTACAGAAAATTTTGAAAATTGCGACAGCTCAGACAGCCGGAAAAGGTACGTTTCGGCTTGTAAGTAGTAGTTAATGTTTCCGATTTTTCTTCAAGTGTGATCATGTCACCACTGCACCAGGGGCGTATTGCGCCGCGCAAAGCGCGCCGAACCTTTTGTCCCTTTTAAACAAATATAAGAAGATAGCCGGAGCTTGTACTGCAGAGAGTTTTGGATTCTGGGTTTCCTCTAGGGAAATTTAAAGATTTGGGGGATTATTAAAGAACCTGCGCTTCCTTCCATATGTGGGTGGCAAATCTGAGAATGATTGTTTTTTTTTGTTTTTTTTTCAAAGACTCTCTGGCAAAAAGCCGTTCGGCGAAACCAAACTAGAGACTGCTTCCCGAAGAAGCTATAGATTGTAAGACGACTGAATCGTTGCTACACATGTTATCTATGACCTACAAACTGGCTCTCTCCAATGACATTTCAAAGGTTTCTCAAACGTTGTTGTCCTTTGTAGACAAAATGTTTCAAAATCAAGAGCTTTCATTGAAGAAAACTTGGAATTCTATGAAAAACAGTTTACAGAAATACCAATATATAGCTGCCGATGTCTCGGGATGATAAGGTTTCGCATACGGTAAATATCCGTTTTTTGTTATTTCCAGAGGTCAAAAAAGTTCACCAAACTGGTTATGAAGAGAACTAATGCATGTTTTATTGCATTTTGCGGCGCGTAAAACGCTCTGGAAATTATCCTTTCTTGAGAATTGTAAAAATGTAAAAAAAAAGAAAAGAGTTTTCTGACCCGTGAAGTTGGGGGGGAGGGGGAGGCATGATTCCGCCCCTCAATTTTCACTGGGCGCTATCGCCCTCAGTCCCCGCTACCTACGCCCATGGTTAACATGTAAATCGATCAACTCAGGGGGGTCGTTACGGGTTAACATCATGTAGGTGTGTCCGGATGCAGTACAGTACAGTAAGAAGTAGTAGTCAGGCGGTGATAGAACTAGAGACCCAGATTAACTTTCTAAAAGAAGTCCTTGTTTTCTTGTTACACTTCCAGTTTGTTAAATATGATATCAACATAAATAGCCAATATATTCTGAATTTCATACCCCGGGACCAGATAGATAGGACAGCTACTCCTATTTGTATTTGCCGAACGTGAATCATGGCAGTTTATACGATGGTTATAATCTCCTGATATTGCCCGAGTCACAGTCGCTTGACCACGAGCAGTTCAAGCTTCTAACCAACTGCGCATTCCGGCATTAGTGTATTCTAACAATTATCTTCAGCATGAGCCACGATTAGCCGGAATCCGAAACGAAAATCAGTTTAGCCGTGGCAGGATTCTCCCATGTTTAAAAGCTATTACCGACATTTTTCAAAAGTTCAATATTTCTTATTAAACATTTTTCTTTTAGTCTTGATTTACAATCTAAGACGGAGTTTACCTAGCATTTTCCTGACTTCAAAACTGACTGTGCCTGGCCAAGTTTTCTCAAACCATGGCAAACCAGTCTAGGCTAGAAAAGTATAGTGCTAGGTGAAACTGTTGAAACCTTAACGCGCTGAATTTTTGTCTTATATGCACGACTATACTGAACCTTATAATTTGTCTTTAGTACAAGAGAAGATCATGTTATGTCAGCGAAGTTTTAAACTTAAAATGGAGGGGGGGGGGGGGGGTAACGTTATAAATAAAAGCGAAGCGATGGTAATTAAAATATAGTGGCAGCCTAGTAATTGGTATAATGTTGAATGTGGCAAGTATTACGGAACACTGCATGACGTCGAAATTCTTGAGTTACTGAGACTACGTAGTCAATCCCATATGTATTGCTCATGTGGTAGGCCTATTCACACACCCCAGTCTTAAGTTTTAAGTCCGATATGGGCCTGCTAGACCTCACGGGAAATGATGACCCTGGTAAATATGGAGTGATTCTAAAAATGAGTTGTATTGTCACGTAGTTTCCGTCGAAAGCGCAACTTGCTTTTCCCTCACACACGTTATTGTTCGTCAGTTACCTGCAATAGACTCCCTGTTTCAGTTAGACGGAATTTAACGTCTCTGTAACAAATGTGTTTAAACCTGCTAGCTAAAACTTTTTCGATGTCAAATATCAAATGCGGCCCAAATTTAAGCTTCAAGTTTAAGTCCTCCGTTGAGTGGTCTCTTGCGAATACCGTCCTTTGGCACGCTCTTCATGCCAAGGCCCGTCGCACTACAGGGGATGCACATAAGTAGTATAGGAGACCCGGCGTTCTCAATGCCGTGGCTAGGGCTTGATCCCAACTGCAACTACTAGTGTCACTCAGAACTAGAAAGCTGATCAAGCAGCATAGTGCGCCCATGCACCGGCCTGCAATGAGTTTACATGTGACGTGTTTACTGAATCTGTTTGAAAAATTCCCAAAACAGAGCTTGACTTGGCTAGTCAACCCTCTTCAAAACTTTAGAGCATAGCCTATATCCAACGGGGCCGGATCCGGCCGGGTGTTGGCGCAGGTATTAGTTTTCACTCTGATTTACTCACAGGTCCACGACTATAGAACCTGGCAACCCACCGGCCCCTTTTCCAAAATCCTGTATCCGGCCCTGCTGTGGAGACGGGTTCAACCTTCCCCCATTCTATTCATCCCACAAGTCAGTCCTAGCCCAAGTCAAACATCCCGCCTTGAAAAGAAGCTCCCTCGGCACTTTGCCTAAACATTTAAACTACATGCCCATCCATCTTCATCATATTGTCAGGATGATTTAGGTGTCAATCATTTCGTTCTAGCAGGCTTATTTCGAAGAGTGAAAACTGTTCAGTTCCCCCCTCACTGAATTTGACCTTTAAACCCGACATCATACGTATACGTGCATATGTCAGCCTAGTTGAATGTATTGTTCATACACCTGACTCTCAGGCTATAGGTCCCGGTCTAGAGGAACGCGGCTTACTAGATTGTTCCGCCCGCTCAACCGGCTACCCTAAGGTTTTTACAGGGTAGTACCTACTCGATAACTCCGGTGAAGTGCAATAAAATATTTACTTGAAATCAAGATACTGATGAACGAGTGATCCGGGAAATGTTGAAGTTTATAACTTAGCTTATGTTATAGTACGGTATTGTCAAATGATTAATGCAAAAATCAATACAGACATGGGCATATACATGCGGCAACGCATTTGCGATCATCACCTTCCAAGGAGCTAATTGTTTTCCAGGCATCAAGCTGAGCCCCGCCCCGGGCTCCACACTCACTGATCGATAAACCCCACCGTGGCCGTGCACTCAGGGAATACAGGAGGCTGGAGTCAAGAGAACTCCCTTTGATAAGTCTGATAACAAGAAGATGATTCATCGTTTCTTTTGTAACTTTCGTTTTTTCCATTCCACATCGGGGTCATTGACCACAAGCCCCATAAATACCCCGGGAGATCGTTACCAGCACCCCATGTGAACTGGGGTTGTAGATTATGCCCAATGTATTCCCCGCCTGTTGTAAGCCTGAAAGGCGACTAAACGGGAGGATCGACTTGAACAGTATTTGAACAGGATGATACTATACAACACATTCGTGTTGGTGTGTCCGGATCTATTTCCAAATAGCAATTACAAAGGATTGTGGGATAGAGTTTTGGTGTTTTTCTTTTTTGTCAATGGAATTTTACTGTGGTGAAAATTGACGTACACCCAAAACGTATCCCACAATTCATAGTAATTTCTATTTGCATGAAAGCACTACCTCCGAGGTTGT
>CM074198.1:34601935-34923311 GCA_037179385.1 Holothuria scabra
GAAAATTCACACATTCATTTTTTTTTTTTTCAAATAGTAACATGTAAAATGACCTGACTACAATAATTTTTGTCATTTATAGAGAGAAAAAGTGCCAAAATTTCCTGCATATGAATATTTTCTTTGTTATACTTGAAAATTGAATGTAGTCTCGGCACACAGATACACATACACACATACCTTAGGGTCACCAGTGCTATCAACAGAAAAGCTGCAATTAAGCCCAAAAGTTTTGAAGAGCTTTCAGAAATTTGCTTTTTAGCATTAAATACCTGTTTGTTACGTTAGTATTACTGTCAGGGATGAGAATGATAGGCATAGGTTTCTCAGTTTAGGGACATGTCATAGTGTGAATAGAGATTATGTCTCAACAGATGCAAGAATTGGGAGGTTTGGTGATAGGAAACAAAAAGGGAGGGCAAGGTGAATTCACAAGATACAAATTTCAAAAGTTGAATACAGTAATTGTTTGCTTTGCTATTTAAGCATTTAGTCATCTGTATACAGTGTCCATTTCTGATTTGAAGCAACTTTTTCAGCTACCCATCATGGGGCACATGTAGTTCTTCAACAAACTTGACTGGTAATGTTTTATGAGAGGGATGAGCTCACCTGGGCTTTGCCTTTGTGACATTTATTTGCTCAGTAAACACCTTAGAACATGTGCAGTACATCATATGGTGAATGCCAGGTGTCTTATGACTACACAAACACTGTTGTAACATTACAGGAAAGAAGTAAAGAAGTTCTTCATAGGCATTAATGGTTTTTGAAAGAAAGATAGTTTGACAGTATATGAAATGTCACACAGGTGACATTTCAAGGAATGTTTGCAAACATCATGTCACTCCAAATTAAGTAAATAGACCAGGTACATGTTTCACGATTCCAAGGACTCTTATCGCCCTTTTAATTTTGTCCCTCCTCTGTTACAATTGAGCTTAAAGTATGTCTTTTGCTGGTGCACTTTATTTTAACCAGTTGGTAATCTGACATTGAAACTTCTCAAAATGTGAGATGTTTTTTCTCATAAAATGTCATACAATTTATATGTATAGTGCATCAGAAGCTTCTTATGCCTGGTTTCTTAGTGAAGGTCACATTTACTGGCAGGTTTGTAAAAAAGATGTTAGAAATCATTGTAATGTACAGGAGTAACCTTTCATCAGGCCAACATGTGACTAGTAAAGACTGAGGTCAGTAGCTCAAACCTGGAAAGTGCATATAGTATAGCATACTGTACATAAAATGCTGGGCCATAATGGTCTGCAGTGTTTCAACATTTTGTCCCACTGTACCAGAGTTGCTTTTATGATTCTCAAGTTGGTGGATGTCAATAAGAATGGGATGTCAATAAGAATGGGATGTTTTATACATTGTAGGTTTCTTCAGTATACATGAGTCTCTACATTAATAGTATTTCTGTAAAATTACCCTCGAGCATGATCATTTGTAGCTTTTAAACATCGTCGGTGGGCTGATTTATGTCATATTGGTTATAATTTAATGGAAGTTGGCTTGGAAAGTCTCTTCTTTTTAAGTTGGGGAGTGTGAAAATGAGGTTTTGGCAAGTCATCTACAGAAGATCCTAGAGGCATTTTTAATTGACAAGGGGAGGGAGGGGGGGGGGCAGGGTAGTGAGGGATACCAGATGAACTAAATAAAGTTGATAATTACTTTGCTGGTGGGCATTGAAGTGGTAGTGTGCCTTTAATGGTGGTTCTATGCTTCAAGTGTGTGATTTGGGAAAGTTCATTCAAGTGTTTCATATGTACACTTGTTCTCTTTTATCAAAATTCACAGCAATGAAATGAGTAGACACCAACCTATCTATTGCCTGGAACATGTTTCTTATTTACTTCTTCGTGGTTTTTGTCTCTCCTCCCTTTTGTACTTAATTTTAGCCATCATAGATATATGTATACATCAAGGATGTGAGTTCTGCATATCCTTGATGTTCCACATTTCCTATCAGCCTACTCACGTTTTTGTTTTCTAGAGCCATGGATGTCTGTTTTCATAATTTTGCCCATGGCTCTTTTCAACATGACCGACAAGCATTTGTTTTGAGGTTGGATCGCTCTTCTTGTATGTATACTACACACCTACAGTAGCTCCCTGGTCATGACACTTACCAGGGTTTTCCTTGGGCGTTTTGAACGTCGCGGCCCGCGACGTTCAAGCTTCAAAACCAAGGAGGCCGTGACGTTCAAAAAATGGCCGCGATGTTCAAAATTGCTGCCAGCTAGCCTCCACAATTTTTCTTCTTTCTGTCAACGACTGCTTTTGTTGTTAATACAATAAACCACAAAATCATTGACTTATTTGTAAAACTGCAACTAACTTTTTTAATTTCCATGCACATACCACTGCATGCGAGTCGGAGCTCCGTATGTATATCCCATAGTGCCTACTATTATTGAACGAGTAACAACACAGTATTATTATAATTAACTAGCCTGCACTTGCCGTCGTAGGCTTGTATCAGGAAAATGTTTTGCTCACTCCGGAGCACAGCAGCTATGTGGCATAACACGACTTGCATGACCAAAACACATACGCCCGCCTTTGGCAGGTTAGAGGCGGGGCTAATGTCTCAGATTTGCGAAATTATCAATCAAACGAACGAACCATGTCATTGTATCTTCACGATGTAATCCCATGTAATCCCACATATTTCCTGTTACTTCGTTGTTAAAACTTATGACACGATTGTTTTGCCCGGCTACAACCAAAGTTTGGGAAATTCGATCGTAGCAAAAATGCAATGGGAGTATTAGAATTCTATGCGAAGATGGTTGGTTTCTACATGTTTTTCCTACACAGTGAAACTGCATTGACGATGTCACAAGTATGATTGGCTGATTAAACGCAATAATGAACCAATCACGCTGTTTAGAGGTAACTTAAAATAAGTGCGATGGACCTTATGTGTATGATGTCATAGAACCCTTGTTTTCCCAACATGTTTTCATGAAAAGATCGGGACACACACAATCTGTGATTGCTTGCAGCCACGTGCTCCATTGCTTTTATAAATTCTGGCACTCACTTGATCATTACTCCCGATTATTTGCAAACTGAAAAAGGGGTTAAAATATACTTGCAACTTGCCCTTAGTTTTGTTAAATTCCTGTAAACTCAATCCTTTAACTTCCCGCCAAAACTGGTTGCATTGATAATCACAAACGTAAAATTTTTACCCCTGCCATGGAAGTGATCGTTTGATATTTTCCGCTATAACCCTGTAGTATTACATGGAATTAGATTTAGAACTGCATTCAATGTCTTTTCCTTGCTTATCGCAAAAAGTGCCGCGTAAGTTGCTGTACAAACTGTTCTGCACAAAGCAGACTATCCAGCTGCAGTGTTTCGCCTCTTTTTAATCGGAAAGCTTAGCATACATGTCTGTGGACGTTTTGTACACGTAGCTCCTAGAATCTTGTGAAGTCCGGTGATTATTATCTTGCATAAATTAAGTAATTCCCAGCATTCCTTCCGTAATGTTATTTACAGTAGGACTTGTGCAATGTTGTCATGCAACGTCATTGCAAACAAAACCGTGATGCATGTGGTCTCGTGAAGCAAAATTCTTGGCACACGCATGCAGTAGACTTCCGTGCGTGTCCGTTTTTTCTGCCAAACAAGGCATCATGTTTTGCTTGGTGACATCATATGCATACGACCCATTTCAAAATTTAAATTGGTCCCTGCATCATGATTGGTTCAATTGCATTGATTCTAGCCAGCCAATCACAATTCGCGCCTTCGCCTATGTGATTTAGTGTGTGAAAATACTCGGTCTCGAGACAAGTTTTCCCATTGAGTTTGTGTTACGACGATCGCACTGCCAATGCTGATATAGCCGGCTAGCGAAGCAGGGCGAGCCCAGTGCCAAATTCACCATGAAACGGCATCACAAATCTCTGCCTACATGGATTTTTTTGGGGTCTGACCTACGTGCATTTCAGTTGCAGATTCTTTTTAAACAAGACGTAAGTTTTGGACAAGAACTGCTTAAAATTTCCGGGGATGTTTATACCCGAAAGGAACCATAAGATACATTAATCGGGTGCAATTGTTGGCTGCCCAGAACTGCTAAGATTATCATGAATGGTTGCTCTACATGAGGTTAGTATTAAAGCAGGAGAGTAGCTTCAGTATATTATAGCAACTACAATCGTCCAGTGCCGAAAGGGAATGCAATAGTTCCGAAATGATTGGGGGATGAAAAATAGAATGAGCATGATGTTGGCCTAAGAACTAAATTATTAAAGCCTGGGGCATGTGACATCGACTGCAAACAAATCTATCGCATTAACAGTTGATTTACATCTCTACTTTTGAAGTGAAAATATATAACGCCTACAAAAATGATATCCGGTTCGTGAAACGAACGGAAATTTTCCCAATATTTTCTATCCTGAACTGGTAATATTGCAAGCCGGCCCAATCACGTAAATTTTGGTGAGAAACGGACGCGGAATAACGGCCAACCGGGGGTAAAAATCTTCCGGTGCCAGCGCTTAATAAAGGCCATGCCGATGAACCAAAACTTTTGAAGCAGAAATTACGGTGATATAATGTCAATGTGACCGCTTTTAGTAGATCAAAATTTGTACGAATGTGAGTTTCGGTGCTAATATTTTTGCGTCAACTTACAGAAATTGTGTTGACTAATTTGGCTCAAAAGTGTCACCATTTTGCGTCTACGGACTTGCATAAGTCACAAAATTTCCAAAAGGGGAGGGGGACACCCCCTCCCCTTATACCCCTCCCCCAGGCCGATGATCCACCAATGTACGCATCAGATGCACGACGTTCAATTCTAAACCAAAGGAAAACCCTGCTTACTGTATTCTTACTTGGCTCCATCACATGCATTACCACCCGCATAATGCACTGCGCTACCACCTGTATCCATCAAACCAGCTTTCTGATAGAACATTGACTGTTACTACTAGCCTAGTACTCACACTTTACAGTATGCTTGAGCTGACTCGCTACAGTAGTGTACAGTACTCAAAGCGACCATCATGGTAAAAGAGATTGCAATTTCGTAGAAAGTGGAATGGAAAGTGTAAAGGAATCACTTGATCCAGATGGTGCAGAATGCAGCCTAATAAATGGGACACTTAATACCAAACATACCCTAAAATAATATAACCTAATGTAAGGCTAAACCCACAATCATACTATGTCAAGGCAAATGGGTCTAGCTTTAGTATAACCTTAGATAGCGGCGTAGCCTAACGCCATGTTAAACACCTATTAAGCATAATGCAACATTAGACCTGGACTGTTCATGTCACCTAGGCTCTTTACTGTTAGGTTAGAGTGGAGTGGAGTTTTACATCCCAGTTTCCAACCGGTTGGTTTAAGTCCAGCTTGCCAAGGGACTCTTTTTTTTTCAGTTGTGGCTCACCGGCTGGTTTTTGATTCCTTGCGGAAGGCAGGCAAGGAATCTATGCGATGGTGGTGTCGTGTGTGTGTGTGTGTGTGTGTGCGCGTATGTGACGCCCGCTTGTAAACACGATATCTCAAGAAGGGTTTTTCCGAGGGATCTCAAACTTGGTATGTAGATTGCCCTTATTGAGTAGATGATCCCTATTGTTTTTGGTGGAGGTCAAAGTTCCTTTGAGGTCACCAGGGGTCAAATGGTAAATACCTTGGAAGTAGCTCGTAAACATGATATCTCCAGAAGGAAAAATGTCAGTGATCTCATAGTTACCATGTGGATTGCCCATATTGAGTAGATGATCCCTATTGTTTTTGGTGGAGGTCAAAGGTCATTTGGGGTCACCAGAGGTAAAAAGGTCAAAACCTTGTAAACACTGTATCTCAAGAAGGGTAACTGTGAGGACTCTTATAAATAGCATGTGGATTGTCCATGTTAAGTAGATGATCCCTATTGTTTTTGGTGGAGGTCAAAGGTCATCTGGGGTCACCAGAGGTCAAAACATCAAAACTTTGTAAACAGTATATCTCAAGAAGGGTAACTGTGAGGGATCTCATACTTAGCATGTGGATTGTCCATATTGAGTAGATGATCCCTATTGTTTTTTCTGGAGGTCAAAGGTCATTTAGGGTCATCATAGGTTAAACCTTGCACATACCATATCTCAAAAAGGGTAACTGTTAAGGTTAATATTCATTAGTGCATAGGGTTAAGAGTTTTGAATGGGATGGGTAATGTAAGATGCATAGGTGAGCTTTTGAAATCCACTTCATTATGTAAATGATCAAGTTGGGTCATTTCAAAATATGTACTGAAGCAATTTCACTGTATTAAGAATGTCAAAAGTGCATAAAAGTGCATTTGGTACAGTTTTATGTTGATTTTAGTTTGAAGTTTTGCCCTATAACATTTAGTGACAGCAATAATACACATAAGAGTAGGTGGGTAGAACAAAATCTGAAAAAGTTAAAAGGAAAAAAAACTGTTCGTCAGGCCGACATGTTCGTTAATTTATCTTTGTCATAGGTATGCTGATTTTGCCATAAGTATCACAGCCTATAGATTTTTATGAAATATATTTCCTACTCTTAAGTGTAAGTTTCTAGCAGTGTCTGGAACATGTGAGTTTAGCAAAGGCTGTATTAGGGTTATTTGAGTGCATAGTCTAAACATATTGGAGAAAGCTCCCATGCCCACAAAGCAGAGGAATTGTTCAGTGGGGAACTTCATAAGTGTTAACTTTGAACAGATCAAGTGCTCTGTATGATGCCCAAAATTTCTTTTAGAGCATACAGACATTGTTTCTTCCATAACTCTAAAGAAAAAATGAAGATAACATTAAATTTAGTGTCAAAGATTGTTAAAAGTTACAGACAAACCTTGTGCCACTGTCCTCATAAGGACATGTAAGTGGGAACTAGATAATTAAATACACCACTGGTAATTAGTTTTATAAAAAGAAGTAAATAACTGATCCTTTGGATCAAATACCCTTGAGCACACTTGAACTGAGATTGTCTAATTGAATGAATGAAATTGTAACTGACCCACCAGAGTCTGTGAAAATCGCTGGTCACTGTTATCTTACCTAATTTATCACATTTGACTGCCACAGTGTCCTGAGGGGTTTTCTCATTGAATCATACAGCTCAATGGATTTGACCATTTCCTACCTGTCTGACACTTATTTAGCCCTCTCAGTAAGGCTTGTTTTTCAGGAAGTACTGTAGTTCATGTAATCAAAACAAGCATAATAGTACGTACTGTGTATCAAAGAAAAGACACTTGACTTGTACTCTATTATGTGGTGTTCCTACAAGCAGACAATTTTTATAAGGCAAATTACAAATCTTGTTAATTTCTGGATTAA
Source organism: Holothuria scabra (assembly GCA_037179385.1). Taxonomy (NCBI): domain Eukaryota; kingdom Metazoa; phylum Echinodermata; class Holothuroidea; order Aspidochirotida; family Holothuriidae; genus Holothuria; species Holothuria scabra. The sequence goes on from CM074198.1 coordinate 34,609,264, forward strand.
TAGGGTTCCCATTTTTTGTAAATTTTCCAAGACATCATAGTCATTGGGAAGGGCATTACACCAAAAAACAAATACAAAAGGATCACCACTAATAGCCAAGGTTACATCTTTCTGTTGAGATGTCTCTACTGTATGTTCCAATTTATGGATGACTCTTAGGATTAGGGCTTGTTCTGATACTAACCTCAATACAGTCAACTTTTTGGATCATAGAGACATCATTATAGAGAGCCATCCTCAGTACCCAAAATTTTGATTTAAAGGAGCATGTTTCAAAAATATCTCTTTATCAAGTTAATAGACAACATAGTACCAGCATCATAACTGCGTGGGAGATTTCTCTTGTTTGTAGAGGTCAAAGGTTGGGGTCACAAAAGGGCAACACCTTGTAGACATGACATTTTCATGTGGTTGTTGAACTGTGGAGGGATCTCATACTCAATTTGTGAATTGTTCATAATTAGCATGTTAATGGTCTTTTTAGGTAGTTGCTCCCTATTGTTTTAAGTGAGGGTGACAGATCATTTTAGGTCACATGATCTCAAAAGGTTTTGACCTTACTAGTATACCTCAGTATTTGTGAGGGATCTCATGCTTGCCATGTGGGCATCCATATTCGTTATTACAATATATATATATGGGAAGGAATCACTAAGCCTTTTGGCTTTCTAGTTCCTATTCCATTCCACTCTCAGCAGCTTTCCTCTGTTTTTTTATCAACCTCCACTTAAAGTCTATCTGAATCCTTCAGGTCATTGCATTTATGTTGGCAGTGCAGTGGACATTAGCATGAAAACCACACTTGTTGTGCAGAGGTTCAGTAATTGTCAATGGAATTATGGGAAAGCACAATTAAAAAAACTGCTGATGAACAGTAATGAACATTTTATACAGGACTGTAATATGAAGCAAAATTTCATTAATCTAGCGATCAAATGGGGGAACTTTGAGAAGGGGTTGGTTGTTTCTTTATACTATAGTTGGGCTGAATCTTCAAGATCTGGTGAATGAAAATGACATCTACTTGAATCTTTGTCGTAAGTGACAAAAAAGACATATGAGGAAAAATTGACTTTTTGACATGTTTGATTCTTTTTAAGGTTTATGTGATGAATAAATATAGCTGAATTGGTGATATTGAAAGAGGGATTCACAAATATAACAAATCTTGACTGTGTTTCCAAATTGTAGTTGTGGTACTGGCAGATCTGTGTTAGCTGTCTTGCAAAAGTTGAATCTTTGTACTTATAGAGTTTTTATCATTAAATAAAGTGTGTCTAAAGTCAATGACCAGTATCCTTTGTTTTCCACATTGTCTTACCTTACATGTCATCTTCTCAACATTATTTCTTGAAGAAAATTATAACTTTAGTGTGTTCTTAGAATTTTACATTAAAATTTATACCACCTTGAAAAGTACAGGAAGCATTCAATAAACTGTAAAGTTACACTATATGACAAGTTACTGTAGTTCAGAGATTAAGTCCTGGTTTAAAATAACTACTGTAGAGGTGATGTCCCTCTAATGATGTCATAATAAGACCTTCAGAGCAAGGCTGAGTGGCAAACTATCCTAAAATGGGAATGATAAAAATTGTGTTTTTAATTTCTGATCAATAATTCCACCACAATAATTGCTCAAAGTTTAGATCAGAAGAACCTTTTAAAGAGACAAATTTTAGTAATACTATAGCAGCATACATAAAGACATCATTATTAGAACTTTGTACACAAAAAAATTGTTAAGTATAAACTGGCATTAACTTTGATTTCAAACAGTACAATTTTGAGGTCAAGTTAAAATAGATTGTGATTGACTTTACTCCTTACGAAGGAGTTCACTGATAAGTTAATAACCAACAGTTCAAATACTTTCATCAGTGTATAAACAACCATCACTGGTAACAGTTACAAAGGCAGGCCTTGAGTTTTCAATTTTCCAATACATGTGTGCTCCAAAATCGCACTCTCTGGGAAATCAAGGAATGTCAGAGGTGTGCTGTTTCAATAAACATTGATCACATTTTATTAAGTTCCCATTCTTTCTTTAGGGGTAAAAAGTCTCATTTGGACACTCCTTTCCATACCTCCATTGATGTGAAGTGCAAGGATTTAAGTAAAATTGGATTGTTGTAGAAATAATAACTATTTATGAATTGGCTTGGAAATTGGACCGAATGGGCTTTGTGGGCAGCTTATGGCCTGCAGGCTTGAGATGCAGCACTTTGGTGGTCAGTATTTTCACTAAGTTGCTACCTGTGTGACATGATTTTGACACAATGAGTTGTCATTTTGATGCACTGATAGTTATGAGAAAAATAAAAAAAGGATTTTATTTTGTTTGCAAAGATGATGCACATGCACAGTTGTGCATATTACCGAAATATCCAGTGAGTCCAATTTACTCATGATGAGTGTGATGACCCTAGTGATAATTTCTGAGAGAAAATGTGCTTGTCGGAGAGCTGAAGTTTACATCCTATTCAATAAGAAAATTAACTTTATTTACTGATGACTTTTAAAGATTCAAAGTTTTGAACAGTATGAGGTGAGTGGCAGTTAATTTCAAAAGTCCAGTTTACCTGTATTTTTTAACTTTGATCGTTTGTGTGTGATTCTCATGAACTGCAAGGAATTACACCTTTTAGATCATGAATGTAATTTCCTTTTTCCCCTCCAGGTTAAAGAAGAGTGTGACGTAAAGGATAACGTGCCGTCATCAAAGTAAAGGAAGCTGAGCAGGAAAAAAGGTGAGGATGTACATGCTTCACCTGTGTATCAGGTTAGCAAAGACCTGAAGTACTGTGTCTACCTCTGGGTGGTCACCATGTAGATGTGTTTTCAAAGTTTCTAATACCGTATATTCTGTAATAAACGCTCCCCCTCTAATAAACGCCCCCCTCAAAATTTTTAACAACTGCGTAAGCCAAGGCCTCCCGCACTACAGGCCCAAACCACAGATAAAGCTAGTGTTTGACCAGTTATGCATAATCATTATTTAATTTAACAATCGGCCCGATGCCGATTACCGATTATTAGAAAGAGGAAAGACACATGTTTGTCCCTAAAGTACGTGCCCCTTGCTTTGTGCATATCGTTCAAGTTGGAAAATATTGGGAATAGTTCCATTAGTTTTGCGAATGGAATATCATTTTTGTAGGCCTAATATTTTCTTTTCAAATGTGGAGATATAAATCAATCGTTAATACAGTAGGATTGTTTTCAGTCGATGTCACATACCCTTTGATAATTTAGCTCTTAGGCAAACATCATGCTCTGTTTAGTTTTCATCCCCCAATCACGTCGGAACATTTGAAGTATTTTACTGTACTGGGTTGTAGTTGCGTTAATGTACTGTAGAATCCAGCTTTAATGAGGCCATGTAGAAATACGCAATCATAAAAATCTTAGCGGTTCTGGGGCAGCAAAACAATTGCACCCGATTAACGTATCCTATGGTTCCTTACGGATATTAATATCCCTGTAAATTTTTAGCAGTTCTTGCCCAAAACTTACGTCTTGTTTGAAAATAATCTGCAATTGAAATGCACGCGAGATCCCCGAAAAATCCAAGTGCGCAGAGATTTGTGATGTCGTTTCTTCTTGAATTTAGCACTGGGCTCGCCTGGCTGCGCTAGCCGGTTATATCAGCATAGGAAATGTGATCGTCGTAACACATAAAAACTCAATAGAAAAATTCGTCTAGAGGCTTAGTATTTTCACACACTAAATCACATAGGCGATGGCGCGAGTTGTGATTGGCTGGCTAGAATCATCGCATTTGAACCAATCACAATGCAGGGGCAATTTAAATTTTGCAATGGATCGTATGCATATGATGTCACCGAGCAAAACATGATGCCTTGTTTGGCGGTAAAGACGGACATGCACGTTAAGTGCGTGGGCGAAGAAGTAGCCTGCATGAGACCACGTGCATCGCTGTTTTCGTTGGCGATGACGTTCACATTTCATAAGTCCTACTGCAAATAACATTACGGAAGGAATGCGAGAAATGGCCTAATTTATGCAGGATAATAACCACCGAACTTCCAAAGATTCTAGGTGCTACGTGTACAAAACGTGCACAGATATACATGGTAAGCTTTGGGACTTGGAAATACAGCCAAACACTGCAGCTCGGATAGTCTGTACTTGAGCTTTTGTACAGAACAAATTGCACAGCAACTTACGCGGCACTTTTTCCAGACTGCAAGGAATACAATTCCAGGTTATACTACATTGTTTTGGGGAAAATAACCAACGATCGCGCTCATGGGAGGGGTATAATTTATACGTTTGTGCTTATCAATGCTTTCGGTTTTGGCGGGAAGGATTGAGTACGGTATTCACAGGAATTTTAACGAAATGAAGAGCAAGTTTCAAGTATATTTGTGCCCTTTTTTCAGTTTACAAATAATCGGTGGTAATGATGGGTTGAATGGCAGAATTTTACCGATGCTGATTAGTTAATTTTTATTACAATGTACCCTCAAATAAATGCCCCCCTTTTCAAAAATGAAACGCCCCCGGGGGCGTTTATTACAGAATATACGGTAAGTACTACTCAATTGTCTGTAAAACATTTCAATTCTTGAATGATTTTACATAACCACTTAGTAGACTTTACACATTATGCACTTTGTATGCACTTTTCCTCTGTACTCTTGTAAACAGGGTTGTACTTTGTAACCTGGGTCAGATGGTATTGACCTGTTCTGTTTCTTACCAATCCATTCTTGGGCTGAAATGAAGTCAGTCTCAGAACCTCCCTGATTCCCACTGTAACCATACTGTAAAATAGCTACTTAAATTAACCACCAAATCATTTCTCAACTTGTCTGCGTCAAAATTTGAGTGTACAATCCACACCAAGGGATGGTTGTGCTATACTTTTAGCAAGTTATTGATGCAATTTGTGTCCCACACTCAGATCTTTGTAACTAAAACCCTTCTTGCAAGCAAGGTGACTTCCATAATTATATATAGGCCTACTTGGGAAATTTTGAAAATATTTCTGGGTAGCTTTCAGTTTTACGCAACATACAAAAGTGCTGATTAATGCTGATTCTACATTTTACTCACATGTGAATTTTCAGTAAGAGAAGGGTTTGGATGTCACTGTGTGTGTCATCATGGTCACTAGCAATAGAATTGATGAAGATGTGCATGGAAGTAATTAAAATCTAATCAAGGACAGGGTGTTTGCCAAAAGTGTAAAACACGTTCATTTTAAATCAACTGTGTTATGGTTTTTAAGCACAGTTGGATATGAAGTTTTTTGGAGCATGTTGAATGAGGTTTTGATATTTTGTTTACTTTGGACAATGCCTTTAAGGTTGAATAGTGTAGTAACAACTTCCTTGAAACCTAAAAGGTTGTGCTGTGCTCCTCTTTGTGTTGCTCTGCCAGAAACAGGGAAAGTACTTTGTATTGAAGTGTGGAGGTCTATTGTGGCAGGGCTGATCTTTCCTGATTGTTATAGTGTGTCAATAGCTATTAATTTTATGCCTTTGTGTGCCAATTACTGCACTGGTACTAGGTGATCTGTTGTAGACTTTCTGGTTTGTATGTTAAGGAGTGATTTGCTTGTAACAATAAAACCGTTCAATTAATACGTGAAGTATTTGCAAACATTTTCAGGGAAACAGTCAAAACAACAAAATCCAAATGTTCCAAAATTTCATCCATTTGACACTTATTTGGCAAACCTCTTCCTTTTATTACGTAGGCCTGTATCAGATTGCACAGTTGATTCAACTAGATTCCATTTGGCAGCATGTGGTTGGTTTTAGTAGTACTGCATACAAGGTCTCTGTATTATTACGCAGCAACTGAGCAGCATGCTAATTGTACACTGACTTTGTTTGCAGGAGGTAAATGATTTCATTGGCAAGTGTGAATAAGCTGCCTGCAGCCTGGCAGTTGTGAATATGCTCAATTCCAAAGGCAGCTGTAGAACCTAGCAGACTACAAACCTGCCTTGCAGTGTGCTTGTAAACGTGGCGTGCATCACCTTACTTTAGAAGGATGGCCATGGTAAATTTATAGCGTGTACATACATGCATTGCTGGTTAACTTAGAGCTGTTCACTTTTTAGTGTTAACAACTGAAACTTTGACTTTTCATGCAGTAATAATAGTAATAATAAACATCTGAAAGGAGATGTAAACTGTAAAGTATTTCAACATAGCTGCCCCTCTCATATTTTTAAAATCCCCACCAAAAAAAGTAAGAAAACCATAGATGTTTGTTGCTAGTGTAAAAACTGTTTGTGTTTGAAACCATTTGTACTGAAATCTCAAAACATCAAGTTAAAGGGCCAAAGCTCTCACCCCAAACTACAATTTTGGTGCTAACAGGTGTGCCAAAATTGTCAATTGGCTCGACTCTTTGACTGACAGCTAATTCAAACAATGAAGAGTACCAAAGCTTATATTGCACAGCATGAACGGTACTGAGAGTGTTTTGATGATATGCATTGAGTTATTGAGGCAATAAACTGAGATTGTATGTGGATGAGGATGAATTTCAGAAAATTGTGGGAGGGGCTTAAGTGAGGAGATAAGTAAAAATGGTACTGTTTGGGGTGAGAGAACTGGGCCTTCAAGGAGCTCAGGAAGATCATATGAAAATTGTAATAACATAAACTCAAGTATAATGCTGAGAAATTGAGTTGAGTGGTCATTACATACAAAGTGCCAATGTATTCAAGAGCTAAACAACTTGTAGGCCTACTGAAACTTAAAAAAAATGTGATCAGTTTAAACCATAGTGGGAAGATCTTCCCTTTAGTTTAAAAAATGTATGATCATATATAATGTTAGGTTTGTAGGGAACAAAATTTGAAGTGTATTGAGTTGATGCAGTTCTGTTTGATTTCAACCTTGGTAAGTTCTTTTAAATCCATAAAGTTTGGCGAAAGAATTATTTGACTGTGGTGAGCTAGGTTTGGGGTTTTCAGTGTTTGTTTTCTTTTAACACATTTTTATCAGTATCTATAATTTACTTTTTCTTGGCTTGTTTTCCTCAGTTTAATGGTATCTTTACTCCCGAGATGTCAACCAGTTGAAAGATGATGGTTTAATTTCGGTTTAAATAGAATTTGCCCTTACACGTGAAGGATGGCACGATGGTGAGGGAAGCTGAGTCTTGCCTGGCTGACCCAAAACACACTCAGTGGATCCTCGAGGCCATCCGTAAAATTCGAAAGCAGAAGCAGCGTCCTTCAGAGGAACGCATCTGCAACGCTGTACGATCAGGTCGTGACATCGGAGACAGCTGTGTACTTGAGCAGCTGAAACTTTGTGTGAGAGATGGAAGCGTGATTAAGTTTGTGAACAAAGGCGTAGCCTCATACCGAGACCCAGACGGAACTCCTGCCATGCGGGGCCGTCGTAGCGCAAACCATGAGAAAAATCCCAGTAACTTGGGACGGAATAGTGACCTTCTCAAACTTATCCAAAAGGTGATTGCTGACACTGGAGAAGGGGGATTAACAATAAAAAGTGTTGAGAAATATGTGCGCCAGCACCACAAAGTTGACCCATGTCTTGATGCAGACCTTGGTAGTCAACTGACTTTAGCAGCAAAGAAGGGGTTGGCTACTGGCAAGCTTATCAAGGATGGTAGACTTTTCAAAGTTCCTGATAACAATGAAGATGCCAGCAGTGAGGCAAGTATTAGAAAGTAGAGCACCACCTATTAGGAAAGCAATTTCATGTTGTATGTTAGCTGCACAAGTTGTGCTGATGTTGTATTGTCCATTTTTCTGTCTGTTTGTCTCTGTGTTTGTGTGTCTGTTTGTCTCTCTGTCTGTCTATCTATGCCTTTCTATAATTCAGTCTTACTATATGTAAAGACCCACTGAAAGGTTGATGCCTGCAAGTTCTTTGACTTTTGTGTAAAATTGGCGAGATGATGCCTATTATGTGCTTGCTGGTGTTTATGAAGTCATTTGGGTACAAGACTTGCCAAAACTATATATATATATATATATATATATATATATATATATATATATATATATATATATATATATATATATATATATATATATATATATATATATATATATATATATATATATATATATAAAGGCCTATTTTAAGAGTTACATGAGATTTTTTTGTGATTAACTATATTAAAGAATTATAGGCCTAATCTGAAATTGTCACATCTAACAAAAATTTGGGTTAAGCCTAATTTAAGGCTAGAAAAATGTTTTTATCCTGCCAAGAAAGTCAAACTTGCCACAATATTTTACAAATTTCATGTACAATTGGAGAAAATTGAGCCTCCCAGTTTCTTTGCTTTTCCACTCATGACTGTGACCCAAAATGTTATCGCATGGCTGGAAAAAAAACAGCAGTATGGGAAGCTCATTGCAGGGAAATTTTGGTATTTGGAGGGAAATTTGACTCCTTTTGTGTATGTAAACATGTAAAGTCTTTTGGGAAATTTTGATTTGCTTGCTGGGAAATTAATTTGCTTGCAGGGAAATTAACATTTTTTCCAGCCCTGATCACAAGTCTGTTGACCAAAGCAAAGGAACCAGGCTACTCAGTGATACAGTTCGAATCATTGCCACCTACTTGCACTGAAAATGAATTACATCATGACTGTCTCATCCTATTCAAGATGTTCATGTCTGTCCTAGTGCTCTCCTAAGTAACTGAAATTACTATGAACTTTGGGGGGAAGCTGGTAGGCTCCTTCCCTGGAAATTTGCACTTCTGGAGAAATTTTTGCAATTGAGAAAATTTCCCCTTTCTCTGTGAAAATATAGAGAGAGTATGGGGAGAATTTCTGGAAATTCTCCTTTATGAAATAGTGTTTCTCCCTTCCTGTGAAATGTAATGGTGTTTTAGCGAAATTACATTTATAGCAGCTGTATTCATGATACTGTGGCTCAAAACTGATTTTGGTTATAATGTTAGTGTTTAAAAAAATGAAACTCCCTATCTCTAGATTCTTTAACAGGGAAGTTCATTGCACTTCTAAAGGTTGAAGAAATTCTTTTCATCTTAAAGGCAGCCATTTGCCACCCCAAACTGCAATTTTACCAGTAGTCTACTGAAGCTTTTGATTGGCACAGCTCTTTTCAATATCAAATTAAAAAAAATGCAGAAATGCAGAGTAGCTTATATTAAGCAGCATGTGCTGAGAGTTTTCCATTACATATTAGGACCTTTATATACTCACCAGGGTATGCTTTAAAGCAATAAAAACTGGTATCGTGTCTGGATGAGGATGAGTTTGACACAGACGTGGGAGGGGCTAGAAGTAAGTAGGTTGGGAGAATCAGAACTGCCTTAGGGTGATGAATAACTTCTGCTGTTAAAATGTTGAACAGAAGTCTTCATAGGAAAACTTGACAATGTTGACAAATTGACTTAAAAGTACATAATTTTATGCTTTAACAATAGAAACTTTGTCTTTGAGTTTAATAGAATCAATGTCACTTTATGCACAAGAGTTTCCATTGATTAAAGGCAGTATGACATGAAAATATGACAAAGTTGGATAATTGATGAAAAAAGCAATACAAACCAAGAAAATTGCTGCATTTCCCATCAAAATCCGTTAAAAATTGACTTTTACAGGGTAATTTGTGATTTTCACTTAAAGAGGCTCATGGAGTTGATATTGATAACTTAATGAGAGCCTTAGAGGGCCACTACCACATGACAATGCTTATGGTTAGCATAAAAAGTCAAGTTTCAAGTTCAAAAGTCACAGAAAACATTAAAAATTTGAATTTCCTAGTGTCCTGACTTGTAACAGTTTTGTACATAATTTCGAAAAAGTGTCTTGTCATGAATTTTTGAAAACTACTTGAACAATTAAGTACTCACTCATAAAACAGTTATGTAGGGTATGGGGATTGTCTAAGATTGCCCATTTGTCATTGGTATTTGAAGAAAACTTAACATGTTTGGAAAAATTTTATGAATTTCATGGACCAACTCAATGAGCTGCTTTAATCATGCATAAACTTTAGCTCAATATGCAAATCTTGTGATGTCTACTCTACGGAGGGACATGTCATACTATGGCTAATTTTGTCCATCGTTTTTGCAATCATCATTTCAAGGACATTTGTTACATTAGTATGTCCCGATGGTTTATTTTGAAAGATCAAATTTTATCCTGGAAAATTATCGGTATCAATTACCAAACCGTGTAAGCTATCTGATGAGTAATTAAGAGATACAGTATACGGTAGGGTTATCGAAAGAAATTTCAACACGGTGCAACACTCCATACACATCATGAATTAGTTTTGTATAAGTCACAAGTTGTTTCAGAAACATTCAAACTTTGAAGAGGTAGGCAATATCTTGAGAATGGTAAAAGATATTGACAATTCTGATTGGGTTTTGCTTTGGAAACCTTGCAACTTTAGTATTAACTGACAAGTAAAGTCAGGACTTTTTGGTGACATGTCACACTACCTTTACTGACACTGTTAGTGGTATCCCATTGAAAGCTGAAACAATTTGACATACCCATCATTCTGTAGCCTTGACATAAATGGCAGATAATGGCAACTTCTTTACTCTTCCTGTGGTAAAGACCATGTTTAAAGAATTGTCCTCTGATAGTACAGTAATGATGTATTAATTCAACATGTATAATGTAACTGCCTGTTTATGTACTGTAGTTGATCTATTTACAATTGGTATTTTCAAGTAGCTCTCATACTGGTGGTTTTATCCTAGTTGATGTATGCCTGTAGATGATGGTCTGAACTCATTTTGTCATACATGTACATTCTTTACTCCATTGGTTTCACAGGATGTGTTTCTCATCTTTGAGAAGCATGCTCCAGTGGACAAGACTGTTGAAGTCTTCATTTTTGTCTGTAAATGCAGCACAGTTCATCATCTGTTGTGCTTTCTTGAATACTACTGTTCAAGTACCCTGTTTTTTGCTGAATCTTCTTTCTAAATAAAACAGCATCATGCTTCATCTAATTAACATGAGGGAAAACAGTACTGTAGCTAGCTTGATAGCTCTTGGAAGAGTCATAGTTTCCTTCCTCTCTTGTGATATTTGTTGCCTGAATTCATTCATTGGAACAGCTTTATCAATATGTGTAACCCTTCATGTGAAGATGAAGTCAGTCATTAGATGATTAGCTTCCGAAGTGTTCCCTGGATTCCTTTGTGTGATGAAATGACGTATTGCAAACCCATTATCTGGTCATTTTGAATGGACTAAATGTTATAAGTAATTGTTATTGCATCCCCTTATATTACAGCAAAACTGGATACGGTGCTTTCACATAGTTTTATTAGTTCACACAGTGACACAGTGATCTTTGTGTGAACTCTTGGTGGGATATCGGAATAAAGTTGGTCAGGTTTGATTGCGGGAAGGGGGGGGGGGGATTAATATCAACATGGCATGGTGGGGGAGTGCTGTAGGAGTTAACATTGCCTACAGTATTGCTATTATAACCTCTGTTTTAAGATACAGTATCATTTTCTTTTTTGATCATTGTGACTTTTTATTGTCTTGACCCCTGGATTTTTCTTGTTCTCATAAATTAAAAAGGCAATTACACTACCCTCCTACAATATTCCTACTTTAGTTATTGCTAAGTGACAGGTTACAAGATAGTGTGTTAGTTGTATGCATTGGATAGTGAGGTTTGTGGTGCAATAACCAAGTTACATCTAGGGAATAGTATAATGGAAAGTTGTGTCCATCTTAGTATGTGCCTGTGTTGACCTACTTTAACTTCACATAACCTCATTTGACCTTTTGCCTTTGTGACTTTTTCGTGACCCCTGGATTGGTCTTGTTGAGATCAACTTAAAAGGAACTGTACTATCCATCTTAAATTTTTTTAACTTGTGTTATTGACATTTAAGTGAAAAGTTAGTACTGTTTTTGTTGGTGTGTGTGTTTATGTTTGTGCCTGTTATACAGTATGGGTTAGATTGCAAGGTACTGTATATGGTGAGATAACTCAATAATCAAATGGTATAGGGGAATCACATAAATTGGACAGTTGTGTTCATGTGAAGTGCATGTCCTGACCTACTTTGACCTCATGGACCTTATTTGACCTTTTGACTTTTCTGCTTTTTTTTGTGATACCTTGATCTAACTTGTTGAAAAGGGCCAAAAACACATTCCTTCTATGATGCCCGTTACCCAAGCTTATGACATTTTAGGAAAGGTCATAAGTGAGTGAAATGTGATGCATGGAAATGAGAGGCATCAGGTGTGATAGCTTGAAAATCAATTGGTCACTTTAGTTCAAACCTGTCATTTCTTGTACAGTGTGATTTTGAAATTTGATGTCACCCAATGTTTTTGGTGAAGGTCAACAGTCATTGGGGTTGAAGGTGCACATGTCTTACCTGGCTGCTAACTACAAAATCAAACTACAAGGAACCATAGTACCCTTGGGCTTTGTTATAAAAATGATTAGTTAACTTGAAAATAAGTTTAATATAGGCCTACTAGCATAAAATAGGTATGATCGAATAAAAAATATTATGGGGAATAGCAGTAATTTGGAATCAAAACCATTGGTTTTGCTGATCAGTCAAGTTGATATCTCATAACAAAGGACGAATATTCATAAGTAATGAATTTAGCAATATGTAAGAAACAAAAGAGTATTTTGTACAAGATTTTTGTCAAGTTCTTAACTTGGTACCGTCTGCAGTGGTGTAAAAAGTCCACCGTACACTCATTAGGTCAGTGGGTTGGATTTGCAAGACCAAAAACATGAATTTATTGCAAGAGCTTTACTGCACATCAAATACCTTGCACCTACCTGGGGTAGCTGTTCCGTGTTCCGTTGAGGGCAGGTTTTTATTTGGTCTTTTTCATACCCCTCAACCTCAGGGAGCAGATAGCTTTAAATTCAGGGTGGAGCATGGAGACAAACGTACTGAATTTATCACATCTCTGATTTCATTGGTCATCTGAGGATTTACAAGTAGGTATTCCATTCCAACGATGACTTTTGCTATTCTGAACAACTTGTATCCTGAAAATTTTGAAAGGTTGTCCATGATAATGCTAAAGCACAGCATTTAGACAGGTATTAAAATTTAATATTCAGTCTTCATTTTGTGTGCAAAATGCCTCAGTTACAGTAGGATCAAATTCAACAACAAAGTATTTTGTTTTGAACAGAAATGAAATTTGTCCAATAATGCTTCCCTTTGGCTTAGAATTCACAACAACTAATATGAATACTCATATAAGGTGAACGTTTTCTTCCCTGATTGGTAAAACAAACTTTTGGTTTGTGAGGTTGCTTTTCTCACTATCTGCTCCCTGACATTGAGGGGTAAGACCTTGTCAGGGTAACCCCTACCCTTAATGGAAGGGTTACCCTGACTACCATACACCATGTGTAACTATTTTTAGCCATTATCATGGTGTTATCGCAAGGATGTAATATTTTTGGAAGAAAAATTCAAAAATATGGACTTGCAACATCTTGTGTGCAAAGATCTTTTTGAAGGAGTTAGGGGAGACAAAGTGGTTCCATTCCTCTTAAAGATTGTAAATTAGAGAAGTTGTTACAACGTAGCTGGAGAAGTCTTGTGTAGTTCTGGTTTCAAGGGCACTTCCCGTAACTGATACTGATCCCCACCCTGAAAGGCAAAGAATGAGCTAGGCTTTTTAAACATAAAATATTTTCTGTCTTAAACTGTGATCCTTGATTATCACAGGTTGAAACCTGAATACATACCGCTGTAATGCTGGGATTTTTATCAACTCAATTTTTGTCAATTCGAGAAAAGTTCAAAGTTAAAATTTTCTTTTCCAGTATGGTTCAAGCTCAAATTTGGTTTCCCTTTAGTTACTTCTTACGTTTGGCAGGAAATACTGTGGGCATGTTCTTCATCCCCCAGCCCACAGGGGACTATTCAGGCTATGACTCTACTATGTAGTAACTATGAGTCATCAATGCCCTAGAGCCCTGTTATAATGTGACTTCTGTGAGAGCCCATGGTTCTTGGGGTAATCTGAAGTCAAAGGAGAACCTTAACTGGTGTGTAGTCTAGAGAGATTTGAAAGGACAATTAGATTTGACATTGTTCAAAATGTTTCATGCTAAGTGGTCAACATTGGTTTGACAGTTCCACTTGAAGTATGATGACCTCCCCAAGAGGGACTGTCTCTCTTACTGTACATACTGCAGCTTCTACCTTCTATCAGTTTGGACAAACATCTTCCAGTGACCTCCTTTAAAGTGACAGTGTCTGTATCCTTTATAATTTACTCTACCTTGGACTTAATTGTCAATTGTTAGTTTACCTTCAGGATGAACTAATTGGTTTACTCTACCTTGAAAAACTCCATCAATTACATACCATCTCTGTTTAGAGTTACACAAGTGAAATTAAAATCAGACACACCATTGGTACCCTTTGGATTTTAGAATGGTGAGATAGGCTTTGGGAATATAAAAATGAAGGATCATAAAACGTAAGTTGTAGAGATCCTTACCAAAGCAATTATACTGATTCAAGAATAACGTTTCACCAAATACCGCTATTTCTGTATGCATCGGTACGTACCGGTACAGTACACTACCACAGACTGTAAGGTACCAAAGAATTTTGGGGACCTGCACTCAACTCAAAGGTTAAAATCTTTTCTTAAAATTACTGCAATTGAAAGAAATAATAGAGTAGCACTGAACTGTAACCAAAAAACCATTTGATAAATGCATTGTGTATCAAAACATTACAATATAAACAGTGAATGTTCACTTGATAGTCATTATGAGCATTCCAGTCACAAATTCCCCCTAGGAATTTCGGAAATAACCGTTTAACTTTAATTTCGCAGAACAAGTACTTGTCACAGTAACAAGGAACTTGCTTTCTGTAGACAGTCTGCACAGTCATGGAACAATCGCTACTCATTAGCAAATACTTTAACAATACATGTGTGTTTAGCTCAACCCACAAACTGTGGGTAGAGCTTATGTTATACTTTGGAAGGAAAAAATTGTTTGTCTCACTTTTCAAAAGGTTTCAGCCTCTGTAATTGCCAGTGGGTTTTCCCAAAATTTGCTGTACATGTGTTATATTCATGGGGCAACAGATTTCCTTCCTAGCTATAGGATAAATGAAAGAAAAGTGGTAATTTTTGGCCATTTTGATAATTTTTTGCCTCAAAGCAAAAGTTTGCTTGAAACAAAATCTCAGTGGAGGCATCGTTAGCATATAAGCCTATTCTTGTAACTGCTTGTGTCCACTGTGTACACACCATGAGTTCCCATGTCAGGTAATTACTTTTCGTTCAGTAATTTTAGTAGCTATTACCAGGGAGTTGCCATTACACAGATCTCTCCTTGCTGTGTGAGGACACTTGCGTACTGTGGTGGTCACTGTTCATCCAGGGAAATTCCCTGGTTCATCCATGGAAGTACTACAGGTATATGGCTCATCACCAAAAGTTTGTTCTTTTGTCAAGCTGGAGTGGTGGTGGATGATCTTTGCTCACACATTAAATGTTTGGAATAATGTCAATTTGAATGTACACAAATCAGCATTTCCTATCAGCCTTTTAACTTCAAATGGATGGTGTGTTAAAGTTTCTTCCGATGGGTATTTTTGGCTCACAAATTTCACAAACGAGTGAGCTGAGGAGGGAGATGAAAACCGTTTGAAATGATGGGAAGGGAGAAGGGGATTAAGGGAGGGGGGAGGAAAGACATCTGGTATCTTCTTTCCCTACGTGTATGCCACTGTCCTACACGAAATGGTCTTACGTAGATAATGTGACACTATGACTTAAGTTTCTGATTTCTGCCCTCATAGACAGCATTATAGCCTATAACTTAAGGGGATGAACTACAGTAGCATAGAGGTTTATCCCTGACACTGTCCATCTGCTAAGTGAACAGTGTTTAATACGTGCTGGCCAGCCCAACTGGAGTTGCCTGGTTATGTGTTAAGTGTACATCATGATTTTGTTCAAGATGAATTAAAAACTGCAGTGAACTGGTAACATCAGAAGGGTTGAGTGACAGTAGCTGTGCTACTCTAGTAAGAATAGTTACCATTCATTTGATTCATTGGTCGATTAAATTCACCTTGCATATGATACCAAGCAGCAATATATGAGTGAGAAATTCGAATTCGTTGCAAGCAGGTAAAGAATCATAACAATGCAAGCTCTGACACCACAGTTTCTTCAACAATTTCTGAAACGATGAGATGTTGGGACTTCTCCATTATGTTAACTGTGTGTGCCAGAACAACTTTCCCACAAGTGAAACAACCATTGTTCTAGTAATTTGCACAGTGAAGCAATGGGACTTAACACACAATAAATCAAGCCTAAAGTATTGGCACACAGTCACATGAAATTCACTGACTTGCTTTGGTGCAAATTGATAACTACTGTTGTAGTGTTATTGTACAAGGATTGCTGCATGATGCATTAAGTGAATTGAAACCTGAAATACTTCGAAAAGAGTTTCCACAGTAATAATTTCGTTCGGAAAAAGTTTGATGAATCAACTTGTAAAGGAAATAATTTGGTAAAGTTCCACGTAATATTTGACTTTTTTGTGATAATTTTGGAGGGCTACTTTCACTATTTGTGGAAAGTATTTTTGCAGCCTTGAGTACAATTTTGAGTGCTCTTGTGCGACTTTCCGGTGCTAAATTGCCGTGCGGCGCTGATTGCAGTAAATCCCTGCCTGCATTTATTGGATGCTAATTTGCAGCACGTGTTACCTTTTGTTTACAGATATGTTGAGTGCATTAACTCTGATTGCCCCTTAAAAATGTTGAGATATCAAAATTAGGTGCAACAGCTGGAGAACATGATTTGCAAGAAACTATGATGATTCGAGAAAGATGTATTCATTTCTTCACACAATACAGGCTATACAGCTGATTGCTTATTTACCACCTAAAACATTGAATTTTAAGTTTTATGTCTTAATTGATGCATATATTTACATAAACCACCAGTGTGGATTTTTCGAAGTAGATTCATTTGAAAGGGGTTAACAGTTAATGCATCTAAATGATAAAGTTGATTTGTGCAATGTTAAATTTAATGAAATTATTCTCCTTTACCAAGTCAAACATGTGCACAGGTTAAACATGTACAGTATACATTAAGGTAGAAGTTTTCCCAAAAGATCTTTTTTTTTCCCGGAAGAGAAACTGATGAAAGTTAGTTCTGATGAAAGTTAGATGAAGAAAGGTAAAGGGCTCCATGTAGTGATGAGCACTATTTTACCAGCTTTCATCTCAGTGTATGATGCAGACTCCAAGTCAACAGCACTCTGCTTTGTGCATCATCCTCAAGACCTTATCCTGACTGTAATAGGTCTATGAAAGATTACACATTATTATGCTGCAGGGAAAATTTGAGTGAGTTTGATTAAATCACGAGTTTATGTTTCTGTTTGCTGTCAGAATGCTTCCTACCAGATTTGAACTGTTGACATTTCTAGGGCTGTGATATTAATTGAAGATTTTGTGCTTTTATAATGTTAGGTCAGAATATTGTAGCTTAGCCTTCTGAATGCATCAATTTATAACGGGTTTCCTTAATTGCAAATAACTTTTGACAAGTGCCTTATGATCATACTGGATGCACTGTATTGCACTATCAGAGGTGTGGGACATGTATTTAACTGAATCCTTTTTTGGAGGTGCAGATGGAAGGAGGGAAAAAGGAAGGGGAGGGAGAAAGGAAGGGGAGGGAGAAAGGAAGGTAAAGCTATTGTAGTGTTCTGTTGAAGGTATAGAAGAATCCGATAAGTGCCTGTGTTTAGTGACTGTAGGCAGCCATTAGAGGGGTCCATCAGCCTTAAATCATCTTTATTGATTGTCTAAATGAACTTCAAAGCCTCATATTCAATGAAATTGAAAATATCAAGGTACAATGGAGTGTACAACCATCCATGATATAGATAAGCTATGAAATTAAAAGGTGATAGACCCCAGTTATGGCTGACTAAAATCAGACCATCAGTTGCTGTTCGGATTCATCTATAGGGACATTTGTGTAGCTGCCCCAGCCTTTTCTTTGAAACTGTAGTTTGAATTCTCTTTGATTTCATTCCCTGAAAGAAAAATCGCCTTACTGGGTTACATTTCTGATTGGTGGTCTCCACAGGTTTTTTTGAAGGGGCCTGGGATTTTTGGAAGGGGCCTTTCTCACATATTGTTTTCCTCTTAAAAACAGTTGTCACCCACCCAAAAATATCTGTCCCTCTCTATCACGTCTTCAAATATTTTCTTGTGATACCTGTTATGGCTTTAGAATTCGAAATTTTTGAGCAGGATAGGGATGCAACTCCTTCTCCAGCAATAACTTCAAGATCACCTGACACGTGTGCTTTGCATGTGATTGCTGCCCTCTTTAAAGGGCAGGAGCAGTCATCCCAAATTGAAGAAGTGTAGTAGATTGTCTAGTTTCATGATTGGCTGTTGGGGGTCATGTGACAATGTTTTTTCTCTTCAAATGTGAAATTTACCAGAAATAACTGCTTGGTTTACCTTGAATATGCAATAGTAAAGTAATAAAATGTGTTGGAAGATACTTTGAAGGGAAAAAAGACGAAAATTGTGTTATTAAGCTTTGTCTTCAAAATAAGTTTTGGGGGGGGGGGGGACTGCTCTTTACCTTTAATTTGTGAGGTTTGTGGAGATCTCTGCACATGAAAGCTTCCAACTGATTAAAATCTTAGATTAATATTCAGTAAACATCCCAGTGAAACTCACATCTTCTAAAACAACCACATAAAAGTTTCAGCACTTACAGTTTACAATATAAATGATTTCGTATTCAGGTATGCCTCTATTGCGTAACAAATCCGACTGTCATGCTGATGCTTAACCTGTTTCTTCCAGGCCAGCAATGAAATTGACTTGAAACATAAAGTCTCATTGCATTACATTCTGCATCTATGCTTTTATTGCTTGCAGAAAATTATTTTTTCCTCCTTTTTGCCATTTTAGTTTCTGCCTTATTCAAAGGGCCAATCCTCTTACCTCAAACTACAATGTTTGTAATTAATCTACCAAAATTCTCAGTCGGTTCAGCTTTGTGATTGAAAACCAGTTCAAACAATGAAGCTCCTATTGAGTGCACTACATGTAGCTGTAATAAGAGTGTTTTGATTTAACATTGGGGTTTTGCATATATATACTCACCCTTGAGCAATAAACTGAAATTACTTCTGAATAAGGATGAATTTTAGACAGTTGTGGCAGGGGCTTTGAAGTTCAGTTCAGTTCAGTTTATTTCTTCCTTCTCATAATTACAAAAATAAGTACAATCAAATTGATACAATTTAATAACACATATACAGAACGATATTAAAGAATGTTGTTAGTACTAATAATACATGAAGGGATGAGAAGGGAGAGGGACCAGAAGTAAGTTGGGAAACTTTTCTAGTCTGAAAGTAAGTAAGTTAAGAGAATTGGAACTGTTTGGGATGAGAAGATCAGGCCTTTAGAATCATTTTAATTGTCAAATGATAGCTCTAGCTGTCAAACCTCCCCAACAAACCCAAACTGTCAACAATGCCCAAGTTGCCCTTCACATAACCTATAAGCCTGTACAGGTAGACCTACATTGTAATTCAGTTTCATTACTCACAAGAAGGGCCAGCAAATGTCTTCCTTTTGTTAACTGGCTCACTGATGAACACACACTACTTGTTACCTGCACACACCAACACTGCAGGAAATTATTACTTTCTAGGCCAACAGACAACAATCACACTCATCCTTTGTCTCTCCTACTGACAAGAGGATGTTTTTGCATTCCACAGAAAATGGCTGTAAAATTGCTACGAACCTATTCAAGCTTGTCCTTACAGTATTATGCTCCATGTGGAAGACAGAGCACTTGGCTAAGGTAGTTTACTATGGAGTGTCTTTTCCTGTGACCTTTCCCTTACCTGAGGTAACATAGCCTTGGCCACCCCCTGTGCAAGTGGTTTTTGCAATCTGATAATTTCATTCTTTTTTTTATTTCAGGAAAAAACGTTGGCAAGGATAAATGTGCTTGAATGACACTACATAGTTGTTCTTATTAAAGGTTACTTATTGGAACTTTTGGGTTGAAATTTGTTGGCAACTTCTAATGTTGTTAAATAAGATCTGGCAACATTCCCTATCTTTAATGTGTAGTTCCAACAAGAAGGAGGCAATGTAAGCTGTACCTTGAAGAGGCAGAAACTCTAACTGCTAATTCCAGAACCAAGCATGGGAAATGAATGAAAATTTTTCCACAATACAATAGAACACGTCCCCTGAGGAATTACATATCAAGCACAAACATGACTGATTCTTTTAGTAGTGCTGAGTATGTACTATACTTTTTATGGTGTCTTATATTTTTTATGGTTTGGTTGGTCATGCAGATTGTTGTAACCCTAGCAACTTTGGAGTGAAAACAACATCTGACTGCATCATGTCCATATGGGACACTTCACCTGCTACTGTAGGGCCTATACTGTTAGAGTGAAAACTTATCCCTCTACTACACTGTGCAGAATACAGCAAATTCGGACAAAAAAGTGATGGTCTGATTTCAGTCGGCTATACCTGGGTCTATTACCTTTTAATCTTTTGATTTTCTTGGTTACCTGTTCCATGGATGGTTATACACTGAATTGTATTTTGATACCTTCAGTTTCACTGAATATGAGGGTTTCATATTCATGCTGACAACTGAAGATGATTTAAGGCTGATGG
Organism: Holothuria scabra; assembly: GCA_037179385.1. NCBI lineage: Eukaryota > Metazoa > Echinodermata > Holothuroidea > Aspidochirotida > Holothuriidae > Holothuria > Holothuria scabra. Next base: position 34,629,990 of record CM074198.1, read on the forward strand.
ACCCCACTAATGGCTGCCTACAGTCACAAAAAAGCGCTGATAGGATTCGTCTGTACATGTGCAGAACATTTTATTTCACTCCAGTACATTGTTGACATGGTGGTGGAGTAAGAAGTTTTATGCTCCACTTACCGATGCCTTTACACATTGTTCTGCATTGTTCGATTTGAACCAATAGGTTGGAAAAGTTCTGGGCCGTAGAACTCTTTCAAACAAACTTACTTTTCTGGGAAAAGGGAAATGTGTTGCACTTTCATATTCATAAATCTCTCTTAGAGAGCATTCCTCTCTAAGAACACAGATCACATGACAGTTGCTTAAAAGGGCTCATTGAGTTGATATCGATAACTTGATGAAAGTGTTTAAGGTTACTACCATTTGAAAATGTTGATAATTAACATTATTAGGCAAGTTTTACATCCAATAGTTACAAAAATAGTCAAAATTTCAGAACTTTGTGGTGTCCTGACTTGTGCGAAGGATATGGGAATTGTCTTAGTTTGACCATATGTCATTGATATAAGAAGAAAACTTAACACCTTTTGGAAAATTTGTTGAACCCACTCAATGAGCCACTTTAAGCCTCTAAAACAATTTCAGTTGTGGTAACCTGCCCACAGGGACAAATTTCACCAGAAAACCAAAATGTTAAAAAAAGCTTTAATGAAAAGTGCAACATACTGTAGCCTTTAATCCCTATTTCATTTTTCAAATGATACATAATAGGGCTTATCCAAATATCATTCATAGTTGAAGTCATTTATTTAAAGCCAAACCTTACAGCACATAGCTACTGTAGCGTAAGTCATACCGGAACAGTGAAGTATTCAAAATGCATCGTGGCAAATATGTTATAAATACTCAGTGAATCCTAGTTAAGTTCCTACATGTTAAGAGAGCTTTATAATCAGTTTAAGTGCACTAGGTAATAAATCTCACATGACATCACTGGTAGAATTAATTCTTGGTATTGGCTACCTTTATACTCTATTCAGTACAGCTCCACTTAAATACAAACCAGTCACAGTGCAAATGTTTTTTCATGTATGTGTGTGTGTGTACAGTACATACTACTGTACATGGCAGCATGTTTTTCCTGTATAGTACCTTCGGTGTAGTGACTTCATGTCACAGCCTGAAACCATTGTCAATTGAAGGATAGTGACATTGTAAATGACAGCATGGATATGTTATCAAGTCTCTTAGGTGCTACATTGTAGTCATAAGTGATACATGTATCCATGCAGAGATGAGTGGATGGTTGCTTACAAATACATTAGTGTAATGTGGAACACAAGTGTGCTGTATGGTTGATCAAATTGGATATAAATAATCATAATATAAATTTTTTACATGTGGAGGGTTTGAACTTTATAGTAGACCTATTTCGCATTCTATGAAATGTTAAGTTTGTGTGAAAAAGGTTCAAAGGACAGTGCTAGCTGTTTACATTAATTTATTGAGTTAAAAAAAATTGCGTACAATTGTGAACAGTACAGCATGAGGCAACTTTACATAACAAATTGCAGCAAGTGAGAACTTGTACTCTTTTAGAGGTGAGTTTTGGTCGTAACAGGGGTGTATGTTGCCACTAGGGCTGCACCGGAACTGAAATTTTGGATCCAGCCGAACTGGAACCAGCCAGAAATTTTTTTAAGTTCCGCCCGGATAGTTCCAGGCAGAACTGGGTATTTTGTAATGCCTGTAGTAAGGTTTCATTACTTACTACAAAGAAATAACCTTTATTACTAATGCCTACAAAGTATGAAGCTGACTTGTAGTTGGTTGAAGCATTTTAAATTAAATTTAGTAAGAATTGTATAGTGCACAGTATTTGTGCTGAGTTCCTGGATAGTTCTTTTCTAATCATGCAGGGATGTCATCTTTACTCTCTGATAAATTGAGATCTAAGATTTGGCATTCTTTTGCTTATTTCTCATGTTGATATTTGTCAAGGAACTCTCAGAACTTTTAGAGGACCTCAGAACTTATGGTATTTATGGGAGTTCTCGAAAGTGTGGTATTCCTGCATATGGAAAGAAATAAAGCCAAAACTATGAAGTGCAACTGAACAGCAATTTCACACATGAAAGGCCTGATCCTCTCACCCCAGACAGTTCTAATTCTCCTAACCTACTTACTGAAGCCCCTCCCATGACTGTCAAAAACTAGTCTTCATGCAGACACAATTTTAGTTTATTGTGTCTGCATAAGTATAGTGAGTATACAAGTCCCCATTGTGTAGCACTCACAGCATTTTACATAAACAGCTCTGCAGTATACAGTACTTTGCATTTTTTGAAGCTTGCTGTCAATGAGAGAGCTTTACCAATTGAGAAAAATTGTAGTTTGTGTGAGATTTGCTAACTTTTAATTATTGCAGCATGTTTTTGATATAAGCAACTGATTTCTCCACTTTCATACATAGGGCTACATGTTGTTGACACATTTAAAAGAGTTTTAATTGTGAGTTAAGGCTTAATCCTCTCACCTGAAACTACAGAAATTTCCAATTGGTACAGCCATTTGATTCAGTGGCATCCCCATATGTTTTGTTCTGGACTTCACAGGGGTGGGGGCCCCAGGTAGCATTCCCATGTGGGCCCAAATACATCAAACCATATGGGTCCCATATTATTTTGCACCCAGACCCATATGGGGCCCATATGGACCAGCCTGGTATGCCCTTATGCCCATATGGGATAGAACTGGGGCCCATATGGGGCAATTGCCCAAATGGGTCCCAGCACTATCCCATATGCATCATATGGATTTCCTGGGGTTTCCCATATGGGTCTTGGGTGCAAAAGGTATATGGACCCCATATGTTTGTCGATATGGGGCACATATGGGGCCCAAATGGGAATGCTACCAGGGGCACTGCTAGTCACCACTCATGGCACCAGAGGCACCACCAAGCCTGAAGCACAAGGCCATTTCAGTTTGGGTCCAGGGGGCCAACTGAGGGCCCCTGGTAGGTCAGTTCAGCAGGATTTAGCAACACACCAACACAGATGTGTTACACGGTGTCACTAAGAAAAAAGGTACAATGTCGAGGTAAAATTACTTAACTAGAGCACCATCTGTGCTGATGGCTCAAACCTGTTGAATTAGTGCACAGTGATGGATTTCCATTGCCAAGAAAATCACTCCTTTTGCAATTGGTACAGGGAATGCACTTGTCTTACATGTCTATTATTTCTTGAACAGATGTACCTACAATTGAAAATGTTTTAATTGCTCTCAGGCAAAATGACAAGGAACTTTAATACATTTTAAAATGATTACCTTTCTCTTAGGTGTAGCCTTAAAGTGAGAAGCTTCTGTTGCCTTTCTTTCTATTTTAACAGAAATCAGAAAGTCTAGTTAGCAAGGAAGAAAGCAAGTTAAATGAGCTTTGATAACACAATTAGTAAGCAAGAGCTTCCTCTCTGAGCACAAGAAAAAAATTGATCCAAGTCTAGTTTAGAAACAGTTTAAGGTGACTCTACCCTTAATTCATCCTCCTGAAGTTGAGTACAGTGTGTCTACAAAGCCCTTACATACACTCACAATACAACTACTGTTCTCATCAAACAAGATCTGTTTACACCAGTGTTGTCCAACCTTTCACAGCGGTGGGCCACATGTTATGGTTATGATGGACGAGGGGCCGCATTCTATACTCGTTTTTTTTTTCTTTTCAAATTTTCCCAACGCCCAAGGCCACAAAATGCAATCACTGTGCGTAGGGAACACTGATTTATTTTTCGTTTTTGATTGAACAAATAAATACATTTTAGCAAAAATTGATGGTGTTGGGCAGAATATTCGGACAAATATTTTTTCACATTCCTCCTGAATCATTTTCAACCCACCCCTGTGGACAACACTCCAATGTAGCTACATGTAGCAGACATTTGAAATGAATTATATCATTCAAAAGTAAACATGCAATAGTGAACGGTCATCAATTAATCTGCTTATTGAATAATTTTGCAAAATAGATTATTTCTGACGGGCCGGACGCAGCCTTTTCACGGGCCGGACTGTGGTCCGCAGGCCGTAGGTTGGACAACCTTGGTTTACACTTACCTAATCAACCTCACATGATGGATAATCTTGCTTGTAGACAGTTTTAAAGGGAGTTCTATTTGTGAAACTGGTTATTAAAAATTATTATTTAAAATTTTTATTTATCCAAAACAGACAAAAAATTTGTAATAAGCACATGCCAGCTTCCCATCTGAACAATATTTGAGAACAAGTTTGCAATGCATCTAGGAGAAAATAGCATTTCAAAAATTTACACCTTTGACCTCAATGACCTTGAATGACCTCAGATAAATAAGTAAAGTACAAGATTTAGCAACCACTATCTGAGGAATATTAAGGCCAACTTTCAATGACATTGAGCACTATTTACAGGAGAAGTGACATTTTAAAAAATATTCACAAAACAGCCCCTAATGACCCCTAGATGACCTTTGACCCCAACTTTTTGAACACAACATGTATCCCTGTGTCCAATGATCTATGTATCCAAGTTTCGTTACAATTCGTCAACAAATGTGGCCCAGAGAGCATTTAAGGCAACTTTGAACAGACATGATAGATAGACAGACAGATAGACACAGTGACGGTGGAAGATCACAATAGCTCAAACAGCTCTTTGAGCTGGTTTGAACTAAAAGTAGTAAAACTTGGGTCAATTTTCACAAATTGTTTTTTGCAAATAATGGTTAAGATAAAAGCAGGGTGGAGGACATATGCTGTGCACCCCCTTTCCTTGTCAAAGCCACTGCTTTGACTGAGAGCAAGTTCAAGAATGTAGAGTACTTCAGCTCATATTACACAGCATCTACTGTACCAAGGGTTTTGATTAAACATCAGGGTCAGTTGTACACTACCCAGCAGAGCGGACTTTGGTTCTTTCAGCCTCTTATCTTCCAGATCCACCGTCTGCCAAAGGGAAAAGGACTGCGTCCAGTTTTAGACGCAAACTTTATTACCGTAATATAACTTATTCATGTGTGCTGTCATGGTTTTTGAGTGAGTGTTTGTACTCCTATAGTCGTAAAATGGAAGTCTAGTCTGAAACCTGGGATGCCCTACAATTATTGTGTTCCATAAACACTGTTCAGTGGGCACTCCCACGACGACGTGGGTATTGCAGTAACAGACCAACTCCGTGGGTGGTATGGGTTACTACCCGGGAACAGATGTTGCCTTCTTGTGAATATTCACAAACATTCAACCCGTCTCAAGGCCACATTTTCCTATGAATATCCAAAAGAATTTGTTCGGTGTTCACTTTGGCAGGCGTTAGGGATATTCCTGAAAAAGGAATATGGGGTACAGCCTGCTACGCAGGTAAGTTGTATACCAGCAATAAACTGAGTAGTGTGTCTGAATGAGCATTTGTTTTACAGCAGATAGTTTTGGGAGGAGGGGTTTAAGTAAGTAGGCTAGGAGGGTTGGAATTGTTAAGGGTAAGAGGATTATGCCTTCATATAACAACAGGAACTGGGAAGAAAACTTCAAATCTTTTTTCATTTGCTCTTAATGATTTAAATCAAACTGTGCAAGTATGTGAACTTTAAGCAAGCATAAAGTTCTGGCCTGGTACTTTTCAATAGATCTGGCCGGAACCAGAACTTAGCAAAATTTGGGTTCTGGCCGGTTAGTTCCAAGCAGATCCTAGTTCTTCCAGTGCAGCCCTAGTTGCCACCCCAGATTATAAAAAGTAATAAACGGGCAGAACGAACAAAATGTAACATTTTCGTTCAGTATATAGTTATGACCTAAAAGCGTTCAGAAAAGAACAGTTTGAATGTGTGTATTGTCAAATAAATGTGTGTGTGCATGCAGAGATGTCAACCAGTGGCCTATGGTTTTCTTGTATTTTGTACAGATTTTAGTAGGAAATATGGGTGTACACTTTGTGTGGTAAAAATACGGAAATACCATTGCTAAAGCACCGTAATATTGATCTCTAGTAAAATAACCACATAAATACAAAAAAAGTGCAATCGGAGTTGGAGACTTCACAGTAGAGGTCCCATTATTATGATTCAACCAGCACTGCTTTCAGTACAAAATATGGTACCTTCCTAGTATACACTGGATTTGCACAAGCACATCAACTTACATGGTACTACATGTAGACTAGTAGTGCTATAGGAGTATCGTGCTCTTGTATACATCTGGAGCTGAGCTAGCTAGCTCTACAATACAGTATGCTGTGCATGTCAATGTAACCGTACATAGCATACTATGAATCATGTGGTTGACTTGATGGAATACAAAACACAAACTGCTCATTATGGATGAGTTAGAACATTGTTATTTGTTTTAAAACAACAAAATTATTTTGACCAAGCCAAGGAAGTAAGCTTAGGACTTTTATAACAGGTAAAACCCAATGCACTGTAATTATCTGGACAAAGCTGAAATTTGTAGCTAAGGTTATGCCTTGCCCAACAAGTAACGTTAGTTGGCCTAACCTTACATGTTTTTACTTGTTATTAGTGAACTTGAATAGTTATATACTGTTGATGCCCCAAATATGCTTTTTGGTTCCTTGCGGTAGCAAAGAAACCTATGTAGTCAGGTTGGCGTGTGTGTGTGTATGTGTGTGTGTGTGTGTGTGTGTGTGTGTGTGTGTGTGACACTTGCTTCGGTACGCTCTAACTCAACAAGGGAAGGTTGGATGGAACTTGGATTTGGTACATAGATTCGTCATAGGGAGAAGGTGTGCCCTATCGTTTTTGGTGGAGGTCAAAGGTCATTTGGGGTCACCAGAGGTCAAAAGCTAAAAACCTTCTCAACAGGATATTTCTAGTTAGGAAACTTGGATAGATGTCATACGTGGTGTGTGGATGTGTTATGGTGTAAGGATGAAATTGGGTACGTTCGGTGAAGGTCAAAGGGTCATCTGCAGGTCACCAGGGGTCAAACACTGAAAAACGTTTTAACACAGTATTTTAAGGTAGAAAGGATAGATTTCAAATCAATCTGTGTTTGGTTAAGGTCAAAGGTCATCAAGGTCACTGGAGGTCAACTGCTAGAAATGTTATTTAGAAAATCTTGTAGGTAGTTTCAATAGATTTTTAATCTCACCTGGTTTTGCATGCTTACGCACTCAAACACCTTAGAAATTTGTCCTTTTTGTTCGTTCGTTCAGTAATGATTCCTTCGGGTGGTACACATATTTTGGATCATTCAAAGTTTTAAGAGGGCAATAACTGAAATCTGTATATTTCACTGAGCACAGGTCACTCTGCATTAAACTGGTCTCTCTGCCAGTGGAAGCAATGCATGGATTCTACAATATGTCTCTTTAATACTGCTGTGCTCTGTGGGGTAACCTTATCCTCATTCTGTTATCACACTTCATTAATCACTTGCTTTCTGCTTGACTGCTGAATAAACCCTGTTTTCTGTGTAGAGGTAGCAAACAGGACAAGTGGTAGATTGTTTTAAAGTAACAGCAAGTTTTATTTGAGAGCAGGTAGAAATAACTTGTGAGAGAAATACAAGGGGTGTTTTTCATTCTCTGACCACATTGTGTATCATTTATTGGTGATAATATCAAATTTGATTACAAGCATAAATACATATGGAAATGAGGTAGTGTTTTTGAAGGATCAACAAGCATTACAAAAGTTGAATGTTAGTAAGGCCACAGAAATTTAATCTTTGATTTCATGTAAAATTAGTACTAAAATACCCCTTGTGAAGATGTTACAAACATGGAGTATGAACTTTTGCTTAGCTCTATTTCACAGACTGGCTGTACAGTTCTCATAGTATCTAGCAAGGAACCACAGTGCCCATTGGGCTCTTGTTAATGTAAAAAAAATACTGAAAATTATTTTTAAAAGTTGGCATCTCTGTGCATTGTGTTTGTCTATGTGTATACAGTATGCGTGTGCATGCTTCCATTTGTATTAGCGAATTGGTAGTTATTCCAGACTGGGGCACGATCGAGAAATTTTCCCTCAGTCCACTTACCAGAGCTTCCTGTTCCCCTGTATCATATTTTTTTCCCCTACCAACCCCCGTGTTGTTCCTTTGACTTTGAAATGTTTACAACTTGGGAAACATACAGAAGCAGTACACTGGGGAATCATACACAAAACTTGCCTTGTGTTAGTCACTATTTTACATTTTCGTAAAAGAGAAGTTTTGAAGCTTGATCATTGAAGACATTATCTCAGTTTACTGTATAAATTTGCAATGTCTCATTTTGCAGCATTTTATTATGTACATGTATACAGGTGCAGAGTTCTGATGTATTTTCTACCAAAAAAAAGGGAAAAAATGGACTTTAAAATAAGCCAGAAAAAAGATGATAATTTGTAGTGAAAATATAATATATGCGCCTAATGCTTAGGCAACATCAACAAAGTCAGTGGTTTATGGAATAATTTTGTGTATGTAAAGGCTTTAGGGAATAATATTCTCAGCTTCAATGTTTGTAAAAACATAGATTTTCTTGCAGGAGTCAGGCATATGGTGATATATTTTGAAGACAGAAAGGTTATATCCCTGCTTCTATAGAGCTTTAATATGAAATGGAGACAGAAAGGAAGATTTTCTCAGCTTGATCTAGGAGAAATTGGTGAATGTGAAATAGCCATTTAGTTGTAATACTGTAAATTTAAATTGGAATGTCATTTCATAATTGAAAGTCTATTTATGGGTGAGGAAAGCTTAGAAAAGGCCTCAGCATTAGCCTCAAAAGAGGGTAAAGCAAAACATTTGACAAGAAATTGCACTACAGGGCAGCTTTACTTTTATACAAGCTGATACTATTTAGGAGCACTGAAGTGAATTTGAAGGGTGTTTGTGGCTTTTAGCCACCAAATGTGGTCCATGGTGCCAACCTTTGCTGTGTTTCTGATCAAAGGGGAAGGTCTGATACAGACCAGTTGTGCAACTTTTCAAAATTTTAAGTATATTACTTGAAAATTTGGGAAAAAAGTATCCTCCTAAGCAGATTTTAACACTGAGAGGTCCACTCTTGTGGTGGAATCTTGAAAAGTAATGAACTTCTGAAAAAAAAAAAAAAACATTAGATTTCAATTATGTGAATTCCTGGAAATGTCATGGGAGTTTTCCAAAAACGGTATTGCCTTAATTCATAAGTTTTATTGTGAGAATTTGTTCTCAGTCCTGTTATCAAAGTTAATTTTTCTCTTGAGATTAGGGTTAGCTTTTAAAGTTGAAAACTGTGGACTAATCTGAGCAGCTGAAGAAGTCAGCCATTAGTTAGGTCCATCAGCCTATCAAAAGTTTTAGTGTACAACCATCCATGATACAGGTAGGCAAAGAATTTAAAAGATAAAAGTGGACACTATGGAAGACAGAATCAGACCATCACATCTCTGTTCAGATTTGTCCATTGTTGCATTTCTTCTAGCTGAAAGCTTGAAATCAGGACTCCGACGCCATTGGTAATTGACACTTACAGCAATCACAGTGCAATGGAAGAAACTCCATTCTCCAGTTTACAAAAAGTTCCAGTATGCCTTTAAGCAGTAGCCTAAAGAATTAACATTTCATTTCAGGCATTTACGTATGGGGAAAGTTCACAGACTTCCTATATATAGACAGAGCATATTACTTGGTACATTGTTGCTACCGTATGTGTGATAAAAAGCACATCAAGATGGCTGTCTGCTTGATGTCCATGTATACAAGTCCGTGGGAAAGTTACACAGGTGTTTGATGGCATTATCCTTTTAGATAAATTTCACCTATGATGTCAACATGAGACAACATGATGACAACATGAGACTTACGACATAAATGCTGGCCAACAAGAATTTTGTGAGAGTTTTGATATTTTGTTTGGATCTTGTTAAATTTTACATTAAATGTGTCTGAATACCCATCAATATACCGTAGTAAGCATCAGCAGCCAAGCGACTCAGGCTGTCATAATTGTTGGTCAGTTTGGCAAAAGACGTGATCACCTGACTCTGAATCTAGGTAATGTCTTGTTTGTAAATTCAAGTCAAAGCCTAAGATCTATACTCTAGACTCCCAACTATATTCTCGCCTGGTGGTACCAAGATTCTTAGTTAGTTCTTCTCTTTGATTATCATCAAATCAAAAAAGAATGCAGAGAAGCTTACATAACAGAGAATGTACAATATTTTGAGAGTGTTGTATGCCCCCAGATGTCTGGTCTTGAATTTTAGGTGTGCAAGTGGATTTGCACATTCATGTATTGCCCCAAATCTTTGTGAGGAGTGAGATTTTGTGCACACTTTGAGAAAGAAGGGGTACTTATGTGCACAGAGGTGTAAAATCTCTGCCTTTTGGTGGAATTCAACTTTTTCTATTACCTCTTTCAATTGCAGTTTCCACTTTTTTGAAAAACCACATTTTCATCGTTTTAAATTGTGTTAACGTTATAAACGACTGGGTGTTGAAACTGGAAGATTTTCACTTTTCACCTTTTACAAATTGTGTTCAATGACTGGGGAAATCACAATGCAGGTATGTGAGCTAGTTCAAAAACAGTACCAGGGAGCATGGAGGTCAGTATAGTGATTAAGTGTACTGCAGTCAGTATTGAATGCATGCATACAGATATTTACCGTCTACCCGTAGCCTAGTGTCAGAGGTACTGTAACTGGCCCATTGTCTCCTTGCCCTTGGTCCTTCGATCATGTCAAACACTAATTAGAGAAGTGAAATATGGATTCAGGGGGAGAACCGCCCATATCAGGCTGTTTCCAAGGATACCCATTGGAAAGTAGTTTAAATGAGAAGCAAAAGCCTACTCTCCCTGTTTAGTAGTAACTTCACTGTAGTTGTCTTAGCTGTGCTTAGCCTAAGCTTATACCTTCTAGTAGAGAATGTACATGTAGGCTAATTGGAATAGCCAGCCAACTTTTGCATGTTTTCCATGAATGTTTTTGTGTGTCCATGAACAGAAAATTACTCTTAGTAAAAGGAACATGATATCAAATTTCAGTTAATTGGAAATAGAAAGTTGCTTTGTGATAGGGATTGAAGATTGATGGATGATTTGGGGTACACTCTGAGATGGATATTTTGTAGCAGGGTAATGAAGGAGAAGCCTAAGTTTCTGATGCCTGTCAGATGAATGCATTTTCTTCCATACAAAATTGGGAAATTGCATTACCCATGCACAAGCCCCAAAAGTTAAATTGAAGACATCATTTTGCAGCTGACACCTCTATGAAAACCAAAATTTTCCAAATGGGAGGGGTCCCTCTCTCCCAGTGGTGGAATTTACCAAGCTTTCTTCTGCTTTTTTGAGGGACCCCACTCACACCCCTGTGTGCATCAGGTGTATTAAAACAGCATGCCTTCCACAGTCTTTAACTCTCCAAGGAGTGTGAGTGATATAATGCAGTACACCTGGAAATTAATGCCCAAAGATAAGCTTGCCCTTGCCCTTAAAGGGTAATGTTGCATTTAAAATGCTTCAAAATAGCATCAAAAGTAAATAGCTCAAGTCATTTTCAAATCATTAGGTCTCACAAATAAACCCCAGAAAAAGGGTTCATTTGCTCAATATATTACGCACAAAAAAGTGTGGGAAGTTGCATCTTTTGAAATGTTGAAAATTTGGGGGAATATTCTTTAGAAACAACTGAATTTCTATCTGAGGGAAAGTTATTTTTTGAAAGGAAGGCTACCATGATGCCTTACTGTATTTGTAATTATTTATCACACTTTGCCAATAAATATTGCTTTGAAAACTTCAGGGGGTTAGAGAGTAAGTAGGTTGAGAGAGTTGCAGTTTTTAGGGGTGTAGGGTATCTGTCATGGAGGACCTGCCAGCTCGCATCCTCTCTGTTTTGAGGTTGCCCATCTCATATTTCACATACTTACTGTATGGCAGTTTGTAATTTTTTTTAGAAATGGGTGCATATCGAATGAACATTTGTTGTAGTAGTTCTTATGATGTAAGTTTAAAAATGCTTTTCATTTTTTTGCTGCCTTCCCCCTATTATATCAACTTGTGCCAAAGTGTAAATGGATCTGTAATGTTACAATCAGAATTTTCCTGATTGCTTGCTATAATTTTGTTGTATGCATTTTACTAATGCCTTTGTTGGCAAAGATGTTTCTTTTCACCGTAGTTTTCTGCATAATATTCAAAGTGCTGGAATGAAGTGACTTCTGTATAGTGTACTAAATTATGCCATATTTGATCCTCTCTTGTCTAGCTGTACCCTGTATGTTCAGTGACTGTGCATGTGTCATGCTAGTGCTAAGAAAAGGACTTGAATACAATCCAGTTGTAATTGTTCTTGTAGCAAAAAAGGGATTAACAAAGTAATCTTCCCTCCTTTGTCATCTATCATTTACACTGGTATGGTGTCATTTCTTCTTCCTACTGACTGTCACTCTCACTATACTTCCTAGTGTTAGTCTCATATTTCAATACAGCTATCAATCTGTCATGTAGGTCACTAAGAGGTCATGGAAAGTGCACTTTAATATGCTGACATTGCCTATTGATGCAATGTATTGGTGAACTACTAGTAAAAGGCCAGTTGTTATTAGACCTGTTCAACAGCAGCAGCGGACAACATAGTCTAGCCTTCTGTAAAACGCCAACCCTGTTGGTTTAGTCCTAGTTTATTGGAATGTGCAGTGGCATTAACGAAATCCCTCCTAGCTCCTATTGGTGACTTGTCAACAAATGTAAAAAACATCTGTTGTTATGGAGGCATACATTACAATCACCAAATGATGTTGTCTTTATTTACAGTACATGTATACTACCTCATCGTCCTCTGTACCTCTCAGAGGAAGATGGATTGTGCCTTACTGTAGAGAGAGGATTTCTAATATTTGGGGTATGTTGTGGGCTCCACATACTAATGAAGTTGGTGCTGTATAAAGTAGACAGGTGTGGATTGTGAATGAGGCATCTCATGGATGCCAAGGTCAGACATTTGAAGATGTGAGATTATGAACATAACACCTTGACTAAAGAGGAATGTGTTGTGATGTTTACATGTTTGGTTTCATAATGTCCTGTGGTACATTCCTACCCAAGGAAAGCAGTATAATGCTACTGAAAAGGTTAAAGTGTCTAAAATGCTCCAACAAAGAGTACAAAGAAAATGGCTCAGACACTATCCAGCAATTCAATTTTAATCATAAACCCCATCAATATCTACATCTCTTCAAAACACTGTGCTGATGAAGAGCCATGGCAGTTGCATCATTTGAAATGTTAAAAGTTTGGGTGAGCAAATTATTCTTGAGCAACAAACTTACTTAATTTCTGTCTGTGGGAAACTCTTGAAAAGAAGGCTATCATACTGCCTTATTTGTGATAATCTATCACCCTGTTTCAATAAATATTAGTTTTAAAAGGATGAATTTTTCTTGCAAAACAAACACAATATTTCCTTTTGAATAATTAACTGTGTGGTCAAATGTTTTTACTGTACATGAATGCATGCTGTTGGGGTCGCTGTTTGTCTGTGAAAAGTTCTTTGGAGTTATGGAGCTTGGGGACATCCCTATGTTCCAACATCTCTTTGTTCCCTTGTCGAGCTATTTTCCAACAATAACGTACTTTGGTAAGGACAAAGTATACTTTGGCGCCGTTTTGTCATAACATAGAGATGTCAAAACATATAGAGATGTAACCATGGAGTTTATCCCCATGAACTTAGTTGACTGCAGGTCTGAATTTTGCTCATTTGGCTCATCATTCTAAGGTTAAATTTTTGTGCAGAAAAATAGTTAAAACTAGAATATATGCCTATTTTCTATGCTATTCAGTACATATCAAGTTACCACCGCCAGAAAATTTCCAATACTGACTATTGCTTGCCTCTGCAAACTTACACAGCTCAAGGAAAGACTTTGTTATTGTTAGGCAAGAACTTGGTGTCAATGCAACTGTCCAGATGCTGTGAAAGCTAGTCAGCTTTCTTGGTATTTCTTGGTCCTTCACAGTTCTTGGAATCTCATACAGGAAGAATTCTTTGGGGTGGGTGTTATTGTCTGACCTCTTTGTCCATGGTCTTTGTCTGATAGTTGAAATCCATTTGTTGACCACAGAGTTGTGCACCCAACAAACTGTGTTTAGTAGAATAGAATGATACTTTTGGTATTCCTGCTGTCTGTTGAAATCTCCTGTCTTACAGGGTTTTATTTATCCTCTCAATTTTCATGATTTCTTAGAAAACAGTTGTCAGTCAGCTTGGAGGTGGTTGTTAAAAGAATTACAGTAGTTCTCCAAATAAATTCAACATGTTTTTTTTTTGTTGTTGTTGTAATTTGTATGCGATTCACATCCCTGCAGTAGCTCTTCAACCTTTGGTAGGGTTAATAAGTTGTGGGAATCATTTGTTCAATGCACAGCCTTGAATTGGAAGCCAAATACTTGGTGAGGGTGGGTTGTTCTTTGTGTTGTAACTTTGCGGTATGGGTGGGGATACCTTTCACAAAAAGAGGGAGACAAAATGTCCCATTGGTCCCCTGAGAGCAGTTCTTGTCTTAAAGTGTACCTCAAGTCAAAAGGTTAAATATTTAACAGCATGACAATTGAATTCTAACAGTCCAACTTCCATCTTTATAGGAAATTCCTGAGCTGAGATAAAAAATGTTGAAATTTATTCACGTAAAACAAATTAGTCCATTTGGCAATAATTTGTGACAACAGTAACACAAAAAATTGTTGGGCTCTATTTGATTCCAATTTTCAAGAGGGAATTAACTTTCATTTTACATTTCAGCTTAAGAGTGTCTCAGGACATGGTGAACAGGATGGATGTGATGATACCCAACTTTAATGCGTTTTGATAGTTCTCCATTACTGTGGTCTAATGTACCCCGCACTGGAGGTAACACTGTGTTACCTCATGCTTGAGTAATGTGGGACTGCAGGTTAGTGTGGGGTAGGTGTTTAACCCTTCACCGTTGTTTGGGTCCTTTTGGACCCAGACGGAGAGCCCGATGGTCACCCATCTTTACTGTTTCACGCGGAGCTCGAAACTGCAAGTAGCTACCTGACAATTCGCCACAACAACGAGAGAGACAATAGTTTAAGGTCAAGGGGGTCGATACCCTACGGAAGCTGATGCGGGGCCTGCCATGTCCACTTTTCTGCCCACTCCCAAGGTGCGCAAATTGCCCCGATTGGAGCACAACGGTAAAGGGTTAATCTAAAGTATCTGCATCACGGGGCTGTGCACACATGCAGCGAAAGCGACATCAGCTTTGCAGTGAACACACTCCACAGGCTTATTTTAAGCCTCTACTATTGTTTGGGTCCTTCTGGACCCAGACAGAGTGCGCATCTGTCACCCATCTTTACTGTTTTGCGTGGAGCCTGAAACTGCGAGTAGCTACCCGAAAATTCGGCCACAACAACGAGAGAGACGATAGTTTAAGGTCACAGAGGTCAATAGCCTACGGAAGCTGATGTAGGGCGTGCCACGTTCTTTTTTCCGCCCACTGCCGAGGCGCGCAAATATGCCCCGGAGCACAACAGTAAAGGGTTAAATTTCGATCTACCTCAAATCGCAGGGGTAAGCAGTTTTAAACACTGTGTTTGTTTTAATCTAGCAAGGTCACAGGTGTTTGTGGCACTGATGACAGGTATTTTCTTACATTTTACAGTAATCGGTATGTGAAATATTTGACCTCGTTACTATGGTAACACTACCCAATCAATGAAACATGAGGTATGTGAGAACACAGACTGGAAAACGCTGGGTTAACCTAGGGTTTTGCCTGATTGTAAACATGAGGTAACACTGAGTGTCACTGGGTACATGAGACCAAGCCCCATGTTTTTATGGTTTTGGTTTTTCTTTGATAATTGGCATAGGTTTTTAGGTCAATCATTGTTTAACTATTTCATACTGAGGCAATGGGTTGCTTATATGGTGGGTAGACTGAAGTATATTATTCATATTTAGTAAAAATTAAGTGTCATTCCATTGGTATTAATAGGTTCAGTACTATAGCTGTCCTAGATTTTTATTTTTCCTAGATGACCTTGATTTGTATGTTTACGTTTATGCATGGTATACCCTGTTCTATTGCTTGCAGAAGTCCAACAGAAAGAAATTTAGATCTGGCTGCTCATGCTGGTTTCAATTATATCTTCCTTTGTGCTGTCTCCAGGTCAGGCTAGACTCCAGTACAGTTTCAAAATCATGACCGAACAGTGTGTGCATTGTGGCCTATGTTGTGCCGGCTCTGAACACGTGAAGTAAGGGACAGGGCAAAAACCTCAAGCAAGACAATATTACTTCCTGTATGAGAATGGTTAAAATGGGGTTTACATGTGCTGCTTGAATGAGTCTTGCAAACGGTTCATATTTTCTCACAGGAAGTTGATTCTGAAGCAAAGAGTATAAAGCTGGCAGGTGTGTCAGGAGGCCTAGAGGCACGTCATATTGGTTGTGCAGCCTGATTTCCGTCCTCTATTAAAGTCATGCTGGGCCCCTTTCCAAAGATAACGAATTATTTCTTTGTCAGTGAGGGTATAGCTTTGCTGTCAATATTGGTGTAATTTGTTAGTGAAACATTGCACATACTCTAACTTAAAGGAGTGACTTGTGTGGTGCTGTAAACCTCAGTGGGTGACAGGCATTTTGTGTAATGTGCAAATTTAAGGCAAGAAATATAGTTTGTGTGAGATTCAGATAACTCAATTCTTTAAATCTGCTTGTTGAAAGTAAAGGATTGTTGTGTTACAGCTAGGACTGTGTTTCTTTCAAGGAAATGGAGGGCAGGGACGTAAGGAGAAATTGTCCCCATAGACCTATTTCCAAATAGCAATTACAATGAATTGTGGGATAGAGTTTTGAGTGTGCATCATTTTTCACCACAGTAAAATGCCATTGACAAAGATGACAAACACCAAAACTCTATCCCACAATTCTTTGTAATTGCTCTCTGGAAATAGGTCTATAGAGAGAAGGAGGGTGAAATCCCCCTTTTCATTTCCATGAAAGTACAAAAATTGTCAGTATATTGGTTCAGTATAAAAGGAGAGCACACCTTTGTCGCAATGTTTAACCTTACAAAATTAATAACTTCCAGAACTCACTAGATTACATCTTATAGGGTAAAATAGGGACTTTGAATCAAGCTTTTGCCCCCTTAACCTACCCGTAGCTTTGGCCAAAGGCACCATCAGTCTGTTTAGACTTGAGACTGCAATAATAAATTCACCCATAATCCTTGTAGGATCAGGTAATTTTTTCTTCAATCATGTTGACATGAGATGATGACTCCTGAAGTTTTTAACATACCTACAAGCCAGATCAGAAGTTTGACATGCTGTGTTGTTTTCATGGCTGGGAGCCACACTTTGAAGTCTCGCTGCTGTTACTATTTTCTTCTGGCTCATTGCAATATGGTCGGAAACTTCCCATCAGATATGGAGTGACTGCCTCTCAATTGTTTTAGTACAACAGCTGTCACTGGTGTTCCCTATAGGCAGTCCCTCTTCTTTCTCAAATGCCATCAAAATATTTACTGTATCTGTTGTGTAAAGGTATTTAGGCCTAATAGTTCTAACAGAGCACATGATTTTAGTTGTCAACCCATTATGCAAGATGAATACAAATAGCATGGCTTTGTCAATTACAACTAGCTGTGTGGGAGTGAGTACCCACCAATTACAGAGCAATCCCTGCTTTTAAGCTATAAATTAACAGGAACAAGTTCAAGTACAATGTTAAGGATGCGTTTGTCATTGTGGATCTTGTAGTGGGTGTAATATTTGTCACTGGTAGAGTAGAACTTTACATACAATAAGTGAACTGGTATACATGTGTTGGTAAATGACAGCTCAACATTGTGAGAGATACTCAACTTGCCTTAAAAGTGTTGTGTGACAGTGTGGAGTAAGTAAAGAATTTTACCTGGCACCAAGAAGCCAGTATTTTGCAGGTGTGACCAATATTTAAACATTCAAACCCACTAAACCTGCCTGACCCTTTGGAATTTACTTGCAAACCTCAACATTGCAATTACTCCTAACTTAATACCACACAAATTTACCAAATTTCCTTCAGCTGCCTGTCATGCAGTGAATGCTTCTTATATGTATATGTGGGGTAATATCTCTATTTAATGCGATTATTTATACCTAGGCTTTTCCAATGTTACAGTATATGTGAGCAGGAAGTATAACTTTACCCTATGCAGTGCAACTTGTAAAACCCCTAAATACCAGTTTTCCATGGGGTGGGACTTGTCTCAGAATTTTAAACCCATTGAACAAAGGAATTGAATAATGCTTTAAGTGTTGGACCAACTATGTCAATCAGTAATTGCTATGTCCAACTGCAAAAAGACTGTTTCCTTTGATGCAACTGAACTTTGCTGCTTGAGAAATTACAGAAACAATGGAGTAACTAATGGAAGAAGAGTGCTCATTATTTTTGGGGCAACTGAAAGAAATCATGTTGATTTGCTAAAATAGTGCTACCAGTTTTCCTGTAGATAAAACTTTCTTGGTCAATAATTCAAAAATTTGTGGAGAAAGAGGAGGTCCTCTGTCTCACTAATGACCCCTAACCCTTTGAGAAACATTTAGAACAACAATTTATTAACACCTCTATAGATTCTCTTTTAATGTTTGTAAACCAAAGTAGATATTGCAATTATCAAGTTGCAAACTGTAAAAACACTCCTGTTGCCCCTGTCACATGCAGAGAGTTTGGTCCCCCGCAGGGAGAATCAGCCTATGGGGGGGGGGGCATCAAGAAAAAAAGGAGGTTGAAGGTGACCTGAGGCCAATGTGTTCTTCTGCAGTGCGCCCTTCCTTCCATCTCAGGCCACACAAACTTGTGTTTAAACAATCATTACTTGCCACAGTATGCAAGTTCTGGTCTCAGAGTGTCCAGGGTTCAAGTGGGAACACAGCCAACAATATGATCTGAATAAATCCCCCTTCCTTTGGAAATTCTGGGCCCCCAGGGTGTTTCATAGCTCAAAAAAAAAATGAAAATGTATGTGATATCATGTACATCAGTCATGAAGTTGATATCTATCTCATTTTGACATGCACCAGAGATTACAGTGACACCCCCACAACTTTTGTTTCAACTACAAAAAAAAAAAAAAAAAAACCTGTCCTCAACAACATCCACATCAAATGGTTAAAAACAACAACCCAAAGACCTCCTTTCATTTAAAAAAAAAGAATTTTAATAATGAGTGGATGCATTGTTATCAAATTATTTCATTTACCACCAACAAGGTCAGTTAACTTGATCCACTTTCAGCCGCCTTATGACACAAACTTAAATAAAAAATATGCCACTGTAGCAGTCGCACTAGCGAACTTTTACAAAATCAGTTGAAAATTCGTTTTTCAGTCTGTTGCAGACATGCTGTTTACAGTAGAGAGTTTAGTGTAGCTTACGGTTTTGGCATGCAACTATCTAGGTTCATACACATGACTCACATTGTATCATTAAGTGTCATAAACACAGGAGATGTAACATAGGTGAGTTCATTACACATGAAGTATGATCCCCACTAGAGTCATTCTGGTAAATCATAACAATATACCAGCATGACTCATCTTTCTTTCATGCTCTCAGTGGTGTTTTTTGTCTGCTTTTGATGACCAGTGTGAGTTTTTTCATAAGATCTGCTGTTTGTCCCCCTTTTTTGCTGTTTGTTACACTGAACATATTGCGAAGCTAAATTGCAATGTCACAACCGCAACTTGACGCTTTGTAAATGTTGTGTATTTACAGATAGTTAATTGTTATCATCATAGCAGAATTTTTTCAGAATTTGAAATTATAAGATTACAGTTGAGGGATATTTAATCATTTATTTTAACAATATGTTAATTTGGTGTATGCTGTGTAATGAAGTTTCTTCATGCATGCTGTTTCGTTGTGCACTAAAACAAGCAAAGTGCAGATACTGTACGGACAATGTTTTAGTTCCTTTCAGTATGGAGAGAGTAACGTACAGTGTAATGGCAGAGGTCATTGCTAGAAGGGGTTCTTACAAGTAGAACCACTCTTTCATGTTGTGTTTAACAATTTATGAAGAGGTGGCACTCTTTCACAATAGACAGTACTCTCTGGTAAACAGTTTAATCAATGGAAGGACTGTGCTTTCTTCTGGTGGTTTCTCTGTATCCTAGAATTGTGAGGTAGGCCTAAATTTATTGTATGCATGAACCAAGGCACATTGGTCTAATGAATATTCATGGATACAGAGACAGTCATGGCCTCTCAAACTTACAGTGTCTGAGGTGGTAAATGGCTTTACCTTAGTATCATTCACAAGGGGGCGAGGCATGGTCTTTACAAGTTCTCCATAGTCAGGGGAAAATCAGTCAGTTGGGGGTAATCTGCTTTCAGAAGCAGTTGATTAACCAAGCCTGACCCAGCAACAGGTACATACTCCTCTCTTGCCTCTGCCTTTGCTGAAGTTAGGTGGCTCCTAAGTTCCTGGATACTGTATAAGTAGGGAATGTGACGTTTAATCATCTTGGTATCTGCACGAGATAGTGGCCCTCCAGAACCGAGGAATTAACAATAACCAACCAGTCTTGAAGCAGGATTTATTTTAAAACAATAAGGAGTTAGGCAAGAACAACCAGTGCAAATAGACACTATATGGAAGATAGCCTACAAGGTACAATATTTATACAGTATCTAATATGCCACAAGAAGGAAACTATACATTAACTGGAATTTTATGGGGATACACCTGGTCAAACACCATTTTATGGTCAGGTAACCTTGCTGTAAAGGATGCATACTACCAGTGTGAAGAATTTTATACCTCAATGCTTTCATATGGCCTGTGTTGATTCTGGTCTGTTGTACCCAGCACATATTTCAGGCTATTTTTGATTTGATTGAAGACAGCTTTTTCATTTTGGGGTTTCAAAGTTCAGGTGCACTGTGGTGTGTATTTATGTGGCTACCACACTTGAGTAGTGCTAATGATACTGCCACAGATGAAAAGTAAACAGCTGCTGTATATGTAGTGAGAAAGAATGCAAGTCATGATAAGATGTTGTGTTGAACTATTGTAATGTTCACAATGCCATAATTTATTTTAAGATTTTGGAGTTCATTTTGTCTGATTAAATTTTGTTACTTATGAATTATGAAAGTGAAACATATTTGAATACAGTTCTTTGATATAATGTTGAAATCAAAGACCACTGTCCCCAAGTTGAATATTCCAAACATGTATTTGCAATGGGTGGAGAGGTACTTAAAGGTACGGTGTAATGTCAAGTCAGTAAGTATTATCAGGTTTTAGGTGTAAGGGTTAAATAAACAGAAGAATGGTTTTAATGCAGTGACATTAGTTCTATGCAAACATGACATGCAATATGAAATCATGCAAGAATGCAGGGGAGTACTCACATGTACTGTACTGTAACAGGATTCCAGTTTCATCTTCAATCTAATTATTGGACAAGTTGTGATATCCTGTTAGTTTTCTATGAAGTAACTTGCCATTAATGTTAATGTCAACATTGCCCTCCAGTGTAACTTTCATTGTAAACCAACAGAAGAGGAGAGAATAAGAGAGCCCTTAATAGAGTGCCCTCAATTCTTCAATGCCCCGTCAAAATTTGGTTGGAAATTGATGAGCTGTAAAACCTCAACTTACTGTACTAACCAACTATTTACCGAAAATCAATGTTGCAATTTTTCACCGGGCTAAAAATTTAACAGTTTTGCAATCGATAATTTTGCAGTTTTCAGCAGTTTCTTCCAGAATGTAGCTTTAGAACTCTCACCATTTCTTTTAGAGTGGTTGATGAATTAATCTCCTTTTCCCTAAAAGATTTGGTTGAATTAAAATAATTCCCTCCTTGTTGGGAAGGATATATCACATATGGCAATTCCTCTAGTGCCAGCCTTCCATCAGGATCTTTGCAGGTATTGAACATTGGCTTAAAAGCAGAAATAACTCTGGGTAACTACCGTATTTACTCTATTAAACTCTCCCTCTCTAATAAACGCCCCCCAACTTTTTCATCACATTGCGTAAAGTGAAATTGTTAATTCCAAAGACAATATGGTAAAAGGAAAATGAAATAGTCCTACCTTGAAGCCACGAAACCTCCTTAAGTCCCATATCCTGAAGTAAAAGGCACGTTTCTGCAACTAATTTCTGTTGATATCCATCAAGCTATCACATACCGCGAACCTGTGCTGCTTCGTTTGCGGTTCGAAAGTGGTACTGTACATACTGTAGGTATAAAAATATTCGCTAGCCTATCCGAACAGCCTAACATGAAAATCCAAATTCACCACAGGAAAACTGTTTAACAGTGAAATGCTGTGAACGCATATGTACTGCTAATACATACGTGCATGGTGCTACTCACGGTAACTATTATGCAATCACCGTATGTACGTGCGTATAGCCGGCCGGTCAGTATAGTAACGTGAGGCCTGGCCATACTGTGCACAGCATGCATGCATGCATGCCACGGGCTTGTAAAAAAGTCACTTGTGTAACGTTACATATCAAGATGTCTGTGCAAGTTGATCACACTTGCCAAGTTTACAGTGTTGTTCGTGGTTACCATATTTATAGGAAAGTTTGGTTGCCGATTATTGGGGAGGAGCTCTCAGCTGATTGTGAAGCTGACAACCAAATGGGCAAATACGCCATAGCAGTTTATCAGAAGGGCTCAGATAAGAAACAAGTTGTGTGGCACTTGCCTTCTAGAGAGAAAAGTCACGTAAATTTGACTCTAATAAACGCCCCCTTTAATGAAAATTTCACGCCCCTGGGGCGTTTAATAGAGTAAAAACGGTATTCACTGTTTTTAGCTCTGTATGACAGTGACATTATAAAGATTTGTAAGTCTGGTGCTCTCTGCCAGCAGCAGAGGTATACAGTAATAGGGGAGTTTAGTAGGGTTAAACTGCATAGACTACAAGTACAGTACTGGTTCAGTTTAGGACTTCCACCATAATCGTGATATTTTTGATGTAATTTTGACCCACGATGTCGACCATGTTTTGTCAAAATGTGTTGTCTCAACAGAATCAAATAATTGACTACAGCACTGTGAAATTTCTGATTTTATTGTCTTTAGTCAGGAACCTAAAATGATCATGATTTATGTTGTCACGAGAAATGAAAAATGGCACCTTTTTCAAAGGCAAAGGTGGTAAAATGAATATAATTGTGATGAAACTTTGACCTTCAAACTGTATTTTATTGGCTTGGTTTATGTATACTGCATGTATATGTCCATGATACCGGCACTGTATACAATTATTAGCATGCTGATGGCAAATGTAAAGATTACAGTTTTAAAGTGCCTGATATCCTGATATCCTCTTGGAAAATGTGGGGATACTGTATATTGATAAATTTTTGAAAAATGATTATTGTGGCAGTCCTAGTTAAGTTCAAGGTTGCAGTATGTTTGCTCACCTTTAACATTATGGTAAACTTGTATTACATCTGTGACTGCTCTGCACAGCTATCAATTTAGGCCTGGAAGTCTCTTTTGATACTCCCTTACCTCCTATCACCCTTTTGTATGAACATTGATATGTGGAAGAGGATAGTCCAGGGGCCATCACCTCCTTGCCGTCAGGGAGTGCCACACAGCTAGAAAACACATCTTAAAATGTGAGCTAGAAAGAGGTATAAATGGTATGTATACATAGGTTATAGGTGTTGCCCCTCACAGACTCCCAAGCCAGGGAGTTTTAGGATAGTTTGGAGCATGCAAGCAATGGCAATCCCACACCTTCATCACCTCAAATCACTGTTGAGGAGTGTGATATTTTACTCTCCTTTATGAAGATTTGGAGAATACATAAATTTTAATAAAACAGCACACCTACCACACTCTTTAATTTTCTGGGGAGTGTGATTTGCAGCACACCTGAAAAATCTAAAATTCAAGGCCTTTATTGAAAGTCTATCAATGAGCAAAAATTAAGCAGAATATGGAGTGAAAGGCACATCAATTCATCTGCTCAGCCTTAAACTGAAGATTCAGACTTCTTTGACTATATGCACGGTGCCTATATCCTTCTTTAGACTAACATCATATGCTTACAACTTTATAACATTATTCTCTGGTTGAGGCACCCTATTAGAGAAGATTGTAACATTAGGGCCTATGAAGGTATCATGAGTTGGGAAACCATTATTTGGACTGGGTACCTTTCTCATTATCCTGTCGGTAAGAGGTAGTTTAAACTTGATACAAACCCTGAAAATTGTGAGAAAAGCTGTTGTCTGTATGACAGAGTATTGTGTTTTGATGTATGGGAGAGGAGTTCATGAGGATAATGATGCTTTGACCCGTGCATTGAGTCTCTTTAATGAAGCCTAACTCATAATTCATTGCTGTAGAGAAGAAAAGAAGAATTAGTATATATCAGTACTTTTCAAGGGAAAATTGTACCTGCTGTGCTGCATTAATAAGCAGGTAAATGTCTTTGCTTTGAATCAGAGCTTAATTAATCTTGCAGTGCATCAACTAGAGTTTGGGAAAAAGCAGGTTTGATTTAGAAAATGAACAAATTAATTGATAATGAAAATTAACAATTAAATGGTTAATTATGTTATTTTCCTTGTTGACAATAAAAAAGTTGGATGCCAAAAATCTCCAGTTTAAAACTGCAGCAGTTCAGTTAGGTGGGGTTTAGATAGAATTTAATGGCCAAGTTTGTAACCAGTTGGTTTAAGTGATGCTGGCGACAGCCCTTTTTGCAGTCCTGGCTCCCTGGCTTGTTTTCCGTACTCCATTCTTCATGCTGAGCACCAAACTCTAGATGTCCCGACTGCAAGTTTGGATGCTCTCACCACTTGACCATGCATTTGGACTCACTGTGGCAGTTCAAACAAAACTTTTTGGGTTTCCTCTCAAGTTACCTTGTAGTGCTGAAACAATGGTATAGCAGCTTGTATGTAATGTATGTGATATTAAGAACACCTATACACATGTTTTGACTGCAAAGAATGCTTTTAGTTTCAGGTAGTAATAAAAAATGTGTTACAAAGTATAGACATCATTTGCAGCATTGTTAAATCTCAAGCAGGTTTTCAAATTACTTGTCATTTTGTATGACACTGATTGTAGAAAATGCTCAGTAGTAACAGTAGCAGTGTTGTGTTGGGTACATGTGAATCCATTTTGCTTGCAACATCATACACAAAGGCTGGCAGTTTCAGTTCATTGTGACTTCTTCATCTTGTGACAACATTGGATAACATTGAACGTTGTTATGGATATTGTTTAAGTCTGTCTCAATAGATTTTTCTTTTGCTTCTTTTTGAACAGAGTGGAAATTCAGGCAGTGGAAGTCCTCTTTGTTTCATCTGTGGGAAACAGAATACAACCATCAAGCTGGTGTCATGCACGGAGTGTAGCAGAAAAGGTATTGGCAAATCTAGGATTTGAAACCATTACTGTTGTATACAATATATCTATATCACCCTCATTACCTCCTATATAGCTAGGTCCTTAACTGCAAGGACTCTTTGGGCAGGCAAGCAAGAAAAGATGACGTCATTGGGCCACCTCTATTGGAAGTCACCCGGTGCCACTGCTATTAGAAGCTTGCCAGGGGCTTACTGCATTTAAGTAGGGATTACGTATATGTAAATAGGAGGTAAGTATTAGGGCTTGTAGATCCCCAAACCAGGGAGTTTTGGGTTTGGGGGAGTTGAATGCAGTGATTTCAAGGACTTATATTAGCTGCAGAATTTCTATTTTTCAGTTCTGACTTTTTGAGATATCTTTTGGGACTGGTGGAGTTGCAGACTGTTATGTCCACTTCACATTGAATAATTCTTTGTTTTGTTTTTGGTCTAAAGGTATTCACATCCAATGTTCGCTACAACAGAATCAGCAATTAAAAATCAACACCTGTTATGTTTTAAAACAAAAAAAGAAAAATACAAGCCAAAAAAAAAACAAATAATAAAACAAAACATCAAAATTCACAGTTAGTAGGTTTAATAAAATACTGGAAAGTTTCCATTAATTGCTTCTCTTACAACTTGGAAGACACCAAAAAATTAAGACCATCTGCTAACTCTTGTGAAACTGCCTCACCTTCCTTAGATTGCACAGCAAATACTTGGGCAAAGGTAGGTGCCTTGGTTGTCATAGCTTTAAAAGTTAGCATTACCCACAGTATATACTCAGTCACTCTCTCCAAAGAAGTCAAAGTACAGGGGGGGGGGGGGGGGGGCAGAAAAAGGAACATTTCCCTGATAGTCCGTGATTCATTCTAGTGATTGTTATCAGGGGTGGGGCTTGAGCCTGTGTCTCTGCCAACATTGCAAGACAGTGGGTCCTCAAAATCATTTTCCCCAAAGACTCCCAAGTTTCTTTCTCTTTTCCTGTTGGCTTCTCTGCTCTTCCACTTCTGGTCTTCGGGTTTGGTTGGCTCCATCTATTACTGCTTTGATTTAGAATTACAAGTTTCAATGTTCGTGCTGTTATGGTCTGCATCAGCACTAATGATAGGCCTTATATTAAGCATGGGTTCATCTTACTTTGGTCTCTCTCTAAGTACCTTGCATGTTACATGCAAGTGTGACACTAGCATTAGGCTCTGCAGAATCGCCATCAAAAACTGCTGTATAGTCAAGAAAATTTAGTTTGGCATGATCCAAAATTTTGTCAGAAATGTATTAAACAACTTCCAAGAATGCAATACTAAGCTTGCATATATCGTTAAAAGATCAAAATAGAAGCAATAGGAAATTTCATGGAAATGTCTGTCTAGTGCAGTAAATTTGGCAAAATGAGCTGACTAGGCATGTGTGAACATGATCTCATATTATTTAAATGTAAATAAAATTTTAATGAAAGTGGAACTTTAGGTATGAGAGCTGTGTAAGTCAGGTCCGAGTGTGCGATGCTCAAATGGCCCCATGCTTGGTTTGTACACAATTAGGACCATATAAAAGCATCAGAGCATTGTGTGTTCCAGGCTCTCCAATCAAAACTGGTTTAGGTTTCTAAACCACACGGTCCAAACTGACTCAGGTCGCTCTCGACCAATTCAAAACATGTAAAGCAAGCTTTTCTGAAACAAGTATGTAGCCTATGGTTGATGAGACCTGGGCCATGGTATTCAAAGAAGCACCAACCATACTAAAAAAAATAATTTTAGAATCTAGAGGGATATCAAACAACATTTACTCCCAAAGTGGGCCTTTAAATAAGGGATATTAAAACTGCAGGCTTGGGGCAATTACATCTTAATGTAATCGATTACGATTGCGATTACTTCATATTTTACGATTGCGATTATGATTACGATTACAGTTAAAATTGAAAGTAATTGATTACGATTGCGATTACATTGCAATGTAATCATGATTGCAATCGTGATTACATTTTGTTTCCACATACAAAATGTAGTAGGCAAAACAATCCAGTGCCCACAACTGGAAAAGGGCCATGGACATTGCAATAGATAAGCCTGGAAGGATACAGGTTGAAGCATAAAACCCTATGTAACTACCTACATTTTGTTTCTAACATTTTCTTTACAAAAAGTATACCTCTAGAGAATGATGTACCTAGACAAAGTTAGAAACTTTATGTTCCATTCAACTTCAGTGTAATCAGAAATGAAACCACGGTTGCGATTACTTTGCCATTGTAATCGATTACGATTGCAATTACTTTGCGATTTTTACAAAAGTAATCGATTGAGATTACAACTGCTTCAAAATGTGTAATCGATTGCAATCGATTACGATTAGTGATTACGATTACCCCAAGCCTTAATTTAAAAGTATACCATGAATAAGAGGCATTAAATTAACTCCAACTAAATCATTGCTTTGTGGAGTTTCTCTTAGGCTGGGTCAGAGGCAGACAGACCACCCAAAACATAAATGTTGTTGGGTCACACCATCCAAATTAAAGCAACTTTACCTTCTGTTTCAAATGACTTTGTGTACTGTTGTTGTGTTGCACTGTTTTGTTGCTTGAATTACAAAGCACAAGTGTGTTCATGTACTGTTTGTCTCGCAGGGTGACACCATTTAGGCCTAATGCTTGAGACGGGCAAACAAAAAAACCATGACTGAAGTCGTAACATATACGAGGGTGAAAGTTGAAAGAGTCAATCAGTAAGGAGTAAAGAATTAGAAAAAAACAAGCTGCATTTTGAGAAAAATGGTTGTCTGCAGGACAATCAGTTTCTAACCCTTGGGTGTCTGTATGGAATTTTAATCTTCTCATCAACAAGTAAAATCAAGCCCTGATCAAATTTTCTTAAAGTTTCTTAGTAGCTGCTCTGGTTGTGCATTGTGTCAGCTTTTACATCAATGTCAGAGTAAGGACTTAATCCCCAGTTTAGTTGACAGGTCTCCTAATGTACTGTGAGTTTCAAGCTTTTCATTAATTTTTGAGCAAGGCAAGAGTCTAGAAGATCAGTCAGTACATATCCTGTTTGGTTTTCTTTCATTTAATGTACATGTAAGAATTTTGGGAAGACACATGTCCCAAAGACATGTATCAGACTTAGCTTATGTGTGCATAAAAGATTTTCAAAATTCATTGCACACAATCCAAGAAACTAACCAGAGTGAGTTAGTATTTGTAGAATCAGAATGGATTTTATTGCTAGAGCTAAGTAGAAATTGAGCATTTAGCGAGGAAAGAAGTTGAGGGTGTTGGTAATTTTAAATCAAAGTATTCATTCAACCACAAATGTGTGTTATTTTCATTCTGTAGAAAAGTGTGGACCAATACTTTTTACCTAAAAATGATTTCTCTTCTGGTGAAAAGCATTTCTGTTTACTGTTTATATATGTTTCGCTGTTTCAGATTATGAGTTATCTTGTTAAATAGCTTTAACATATTTAGCATCCATGAGTCATTTCTAGTCAGCATTATTAGTTTAAGCCTATCCAAACCGCTTTCTTATGTATGATTCAGAAGCTATGCCAAGATAAAATGTGATTTTTTTCCCTCTTTAACTTGGACAGAATTTGACAATTAGGTAAATAGTCATCTTGTTTTCAAAGAAACCTTGAGGATGTGTTGAAAGAGTTATGAGTTTCAAGTGTAATTGTTTTTTGCCTTTTGGATGCAGGTAACTTTAGAACAACAGTATACAGTAAGCAGATCATACCTATTGGAATGTAGGTATTTGTGTCACTAGGAAGACAAATGCTCTATGTTTGCTTGTTCACAGTTGCAGTCTGCCCTGCCTCTCTTTTCGTCCACCCTGCCCATGGTTGGACAAATCCCCTGCCAGACAGCCTGGAACAAGTAAAAAATGACTCGGACAAGTGAACTGCTAAATACTGTAGCCTGCCGGGCAAGCAGAACAGAAGTCTTCTTCGCATAGAAATTCAATGGCTTGTACTAGATAATTAGATATGGACTAACTGCATATTCTTGCGGACAAGTAGGCTTTGGGAATCCCCAGCCTGATGGACAAGTAATGAAAAACGAATTTGTCAGAGCCTGACCCTTCCCCTTCTGAAGGTGTCCTTACCTTGCCATATCATGTGGCCTTGCTCCTGTTTCAAATACCCTAGCTAATTTAGTCCCCTTCCAGCCTTCCAAAAAGAAAAAACACTAAAATAAAAAGTAGAAGCAGGAATTGGTTTGCAAGTCACTTGTGCTATCCAGTGCTGTTTCTGCCCTGCCCCTTTTTCATTGAAGCTAGGCATCTTAAAGGAAAGCTATTAAATTATAACATACAGAAGAGTTGGATTAACTAGATTTTTTTAACTTAGTTATTCTAGTGCGTGTGCGTGCTACATTCTTGGCGTTACATGACAGGCAGGAATACCTTACATGGACGAACTTTGAGACAGGAAGTTGTCCACTGTTTCGGCCCATTTTTACTATCAGTACTTTCTCTGTGCAGGAAGCTAATGCTAAACATGTTCCCAACAAAGGACTCATTCATTAGCATAAACAGCTTGTGATATAGAGTGAAATGTTACTATTAAAATGATGAAATGTTGACAGTCATTATTTCAGAAAAAATTTCAGTGAAATTTGCACTTACTTTCTCATTACCAAAGTAAGGATACAAAACATGCAATTTACAAACGAATCAGCAGATGAATTAATCATATAGTTTAGTGTCATGAGAGCTTGATATGCAGCGTCACCTTCAAATGCGCACAGTATGTACGGTACTGTACACACTGCGTGCACAGGTCAGGCCCATTGGAACCTCAACCTTCTAATATTTAAAAGCCCCAGCCCTAAACCTTGCCCACACACTGACACTTCAATTCTCTGTTTTTGCAGACAAATGCAGTTCTACAGTACTGTGCATTTAGTCTTGCACTACGTATGAGATACCTGAATTGCCATAGTATTGTATCCATTGTGACTTATGGCTCTATAATTCATATTGCTTTGGAGGTTTTAGCAATGTTTCATCTGATTCATTTGATATATTTTACTTACTTAATTGTAAAACAAAATTCTTTGCAACATTTATTAAAACAGCTTAGTGGAAGTTATAATGTATGTGAATATTAGAAGCTGCAGGCCATTTCCTTGACATCAATCATTGGAGTGAAATGTTATTTTAATCACACTGAACGTGTGTGTCATTATCCAACAACCAATTGTTTTAAGGAACTCAACTATCTGCATGAAACTTAAGTGCCCCCCCACCCTCTCTTTGCATTTGGTGGCAGCATTTGCTAAGCAACATTGAAAAATAATTCATTTGCATCCATTTTATGGGCTTTGTGATTCATTATAAATGCCTTCTGTAAAGTCTATTTTTGGACGAAAATGTTGCATTCATATAGTACAGTACTTTGAAAGATTATTTTTAAAATCACAAACAACTATTTCTTATAGACCTATCAGTCTCCACATAATTTTGTGATTTGTCTTCATTTGCATTCAAGGAATTGCTATATTGCATACATGGAATGGTTGACAGTGATTCAAAGCATCCTTCATGTTGCTTACTTTGTCATTTATCAATGACGGAACGAAGATACGTCACCTATGAGGGTAATGTCTCTTACTGTGTCATGTATTTAATGACAGCAACAGAACTAAAACATATTTCATCATCATGATCATCATCATCAGACATTGTTTAGCTTTCAAGGGAGAGATGTCAAAGTGAATTGTTCAAAAGATTTGCTTTGTGATAGTGGTTGTAGACAAATAAAAGACATTTCTTTGGTGGTAGGGGGTAGAGGAAACGTTTCTTATCCTTAAATTTTCTATGATTGGCAACCATTCATGATGCAAATTTGATTTCATCTGTACTTTGATAATGGTTACACTAAATTCAACATTATGGAGTACAGGGGGAACTAGGTGAGGAGAGCCTGGGCGAGCTGTACATACTATAGCCTTCCCAGACCTCACCTCAGCTGTGTGGTATATGCTAAGAGGTACACTGAAGTTACGAATTGCCTTGGTAGAAGACTTTTAATCCTAGTAAATTGTGGAATTACTTGTCAAAGTTGGAAGTTAAAATGTCAGACAGAGCTTTTTCAGCAGAAGCCCATCAACTTAGTTCCATGTTGATAGCAGTAAGCAACCTAAACTTCTAGTATTATCCCAGGGTTTCTGCCAAAATTTTGAAAGGGAAGGGGGGAGGGACAAACATCAACATCTGTAATAATGGTTACAGTCCATGGTTGTCTTTTAGGGAACATATAGTATGTAAGTTGGCTTAGAACTACTTTATAATTTCATGAACTAGTAGACAGTGTGATTTTTTTTCTTTTGTAAAAATTTATTTAAAATGTGCACCAGAATACTTAATCATACAGTACCCTAAAGAGAGGAAGGGGAATTATTCGTCCCTTAATTTCGATTGGGGGGGGGGGGGATCTATCATTTACCAATTTAAGTGGAATCAGTGCTTTCCAACTGGTATGATATATTTGGTATGTTTGACTGTACTTTAAAGTTCAAGAACATTCGCCCCAAAATTATTTTCAAACAACTACCAAATTTTGCTGTTTTTCTGTCCTTTTTCTTCTAGGAAGTTTTCAGAATATTTTAAGGCTTAAACATTCAATCTTCAAGGTTAACCAAGGTATTGCTACTTGTGAATTTCACAATTCGGTGAAAAACACATTGTCACATGAGTGTCAAGGGCCATTCACAAACTAGTATAGACTGCTATCCTTGTTCAAATTGGGGTGACTACATATGCCCTTTTTAAGTCTCAAGCAGATTTCATCATTAAAATAACACTGTACAGTAAGTTGTAGCTGCCAATGGCTTGTATACATACTGTAAAACTAAACCCAAACATTGGTTGGCTTAATATCTTGAAATAAATGTTTCAGAAGTATCTGTGGTTATGTTGGACCACAGACTTCCTCTATGGACAGGGCATACTGCACGGTACATTTTTGCTACCGTGCGTGTGAGAAAAAGCGCACCAAGATGGCCGTCTGCTGTGGTTTTGTGTGAAAGCTTGGACTTGCTCAAGTATATCTCCATATTTTGCAAGAAAGTTGATATATTTTTAAAATATGGCAAAGTAAGGTCAAAATCCTTTCATGTATTGCAGGAATATGATATTATTTCCCATTCAAGTTTAACTTTTGCTTAAAATATTACAGAGTCGTCGTCAAATCAGACGATTTATAAGTTCACTGCAGCCATCTTGGTGCACCTTTTTTGTCTCAGTCAGTGGCAACCATCTACGGATAGGACGTACACGTTTCATGCTCTGTCCATGTGTATAAGTCCATGTGCTGGACACTTTGACATTGGTACAACAAACAGTCCAAAAACACAGAAAGGTTCGAAAGTGCAGTTCATCAATACAAGATTTCTTTCATTTTCCACAGTCAAGACTTGAAAGTAGTAATGCTGCTGCTAAGTAATTGGAAAAAAGCTTGGCCATTGCCCTAATATCTATTTTGGAGAGTATCATTCATTCTTTTGTGATCTTTCATCCCAAAATAATTTGGATCGGGAGAATTTCATATTTAGAATTGTGTCATTTCCAAGAATGTCACGCTGTAGTTTTGAAATGGCATTGTCTAAATGACCCATAAATGTTGAATAAGTAACACTTTGTCATGAAAGGGAAGTCAACGTAATTATCCAGGAACATAGTGTACATTAAACTAATCAAACTTGATGAGAAAGATTTTAGGGCAGTATGTGAGGGGTTTTCCCTTTGTCCAAGTGAGGGAAGCATTGTTTGTACAGTATCATCATCAATCAACAAAATTGTGCCCATTTACTCTGTTACAGTTAACAAATTGACTATGTGTGAGCATTCAGGGAATTCAACATGATGGTGTCTACCATTCAGACTACTGTAATTGTAAGTGAAACCCTTATGGTACTGTTAAAAGACTGCAGATTGAGTTATGTGAAAGTACTTTAACCTCATGCAATGGTTGTAAAATCATGTATTGTGCACATGTGAGGAAAAATGTGCAAGGTGAAAGGTCAGAGTTTGTGACTAGGTTAGGGAGGCCTATCTTTCCACTATGTGGCATAGCAGATCAACTTCCTTGCAAATACCTATGAGACACATGGTTGGTTCTGTACTTTCATGGAATCAATAGGAATGTATTGTATGTAGGCCTTCATCATGCACAGTTGATGTTGTAATATTTTTGCTTCATGCAAGATTTTACGTGGCTAGGAACCTTCGTAGGCTCCAGAATGGTGCTTGCCTGGTATGAACATTGCTTCCAGATATGATGGTTGCAGCTGGTTTTAGAGGGAGTTTAACCGGTTTAACTTTTCTATGGTATTTCGCATTTTATTTGACAAAAGATCCTCATAAATGTAGGGCTAATTAATTAGGAATATACCCCACTGTCTCCAACAGTTACAGTGTTTAAGCCAACATGCACTCACTCCAATTGTACCATGGAGCTGGATGTACGCTTAAGTACAAGCTACCATAAATTTTGAGTTAGTCATAGCTTCATCTGTGCTTGATCCTTGACAGAACAGAAGTGTCGAAGCAGACTTAGTATACCTTTTTTCCAAAATGTATTCTAGACCTGTGAATTTTTCTCTTTAGAAAATTTAGGTCAAGGTCCCATGCACTAAGTTTTCTTATAATAGGGCAAAGAAAATCATATTACCACTGCTGTTATCTCTTCTCACAGTTGTGAGATCGGAACTGTTCTCTTTTAGGAGAGGCTGTTCCAGGAAAGTAATTATCTCATGTGTCATCCATGCAACTATGAGTAATACAACTTGTTTAAGACTGAACGCATGACATGCAGAATTGGCATTTACCCTTTTTATGACTTTGTTCTTCATAATAATGCACAAAGGAGGATAGTCATAATTTTTCTGTACATTTTCATGTGATGGTAACATGTTGGTACAAGCAAGGAAAATTGTGCAGACTTTAGATTTGCAGTGCTCAAGTGCATACATGTTTTTGAAATTTTGCACTGCAAAAAGTTTTAAAAACTGGGGAAATCCCCTCTTTTTCATTGATATTGGGATTTCTGACATATCACTCATGTTTGCATAAAATAGAATTTTCAACAGTTCTGTAGTTGGTGAACCATTGACATTCGAGGGTGCTTTGTGAAAAAATTGTAAAATCCCACGCTCATAAAAATAAAGGGACAAAAAGTTTAACAATTCACAAGGAACTAGTAACTACACTGACCAGCACTCGATCAGGTCAAGGATACTGCAGAAGTTGCTACTGTACACCTCTTTTTTTTAAATAATGCTCTTATTTTCTAATCTAACTTTGTCTGTCTTGCACATAGATTATCTTAAGCAGTAATATTTCAAACTGCCTCAGTGCATAATTCCTATTTTTTTTTGTAACCCTTGAACTACATCCAAGTCCAAGCTACAATATCTCTGTTTGGTATCTGAGATGTTATTTTGAGATACAAAATTTTATGTTGCTGTGAATAAGTGTTATACTGTAAATGAAAGCTACTGAAACTGTACAGGTACTGTAGTTAAAACACACTCTTTCCCTTTATACATGCACTTTAAAAGAAAATGGTTTCTGAGAAAGTTAATCACCTTAAAATACAGAGTGAAAGTTTGTACAATTGTTTACTTTAAAATTTGATGTGAGAGCCGGTATGAATGAACTTCCTAGTCCTTTCACAATAATCTTGCTCTAATTTTAATTCTTCTTCAATTGTTGTGTTTTTTGGGAGATAGATGGAAAGGATGTGTAATTGATGGATATAGTTATCTATAATGAAAAACATTAATTGATTAATGAATGCCATTCTTCTCACTCCTGCAGTTCACCCTCCATGCCTGAAGTACACTCCAGAATTAACGCAACGCATCCCGGGGATGCACTGGCAGTGTTCGCACTGTGCAAAGTGTGCAATCTGTAGACAGCAGTCTAATAAGGTAATAACATTTGTAGATAAGTTAATTTTGTGTCATGCCTTTTATTTGGTTGTATTCAATAGATTAAGTGGAAAATTTGTCACTTCTGGGTGGGTCACAAGGTCATCTGTTCTTTGACAACTGGCACACCACACTGCTTGGAGGAAGGTATGTTCCTGCAAGTTTGTTAGCTACATTGGTAAAAGGAGTGACAAATATAAATTCAATAGAGTGCAACTGACAACTGCCATGAACTGAATGTAGAGGTTTGCAACATCTTAAATCAGGTATTGATTTTGAGAAAAAAATTGTGGTTCTTCTTGCGGCAACCCTTTCACTAATTTTAGATGTCCACATGGAAATTCTGGTTTCCAAACAGTAATTGTGTTCAACGTATTATTGGTCTCGAAGAATAACAAGATATGACGTTTGAGAGACCGAAACGCTTGAAGTCTGAAACAAGGTATGATGGAAAAAGTTGAAAGAGTTGATCAATCAGGAGTATACTATTTTAATCTGAGGGAAACATTGTTGTTCATTGGACAACTAACCTTTCACTTTTGGTTGTCCGTATGGAATTTCAGTTGTCTCGGACAATCAGACAACCGTGAAAATAAAGACCTTCCATTGACCTATTCCCTAGATGCATTGTGTGCAAGCATTTTCCAGTTTGTATATGGTAACCTGTCATATTGCAATTTCCTGTTGAGATGTACATCATTCCCAATAACTGTTTGATTAGTAACATGCAGTTGACCTATAAGGGGACAGTTAGTATGCTGATGGAACATCTTGCCCATAAACCAGCAAGGAACCAAACCAGGGATCACCCATCACATTACCTGCCAGATGCACTATGCAGAAGTCAGCCAACCTCAAGGTGTGGTAGTAACAAGTGATTTTAGAGATGAGTACTTAAAAAAATGAAATGGTTAAAAAAAAAAAAAGAAAGAAAAAAAAAAAACATAGATCCTAGAAGCCCCAACCTCAATTACTTCATTATGCAGAAATATGAAACCATTAGGGACGAAGTATTAATTCGACATGCATGGTTTTTTCTATGTAACAGTGTATATATATATGAAAATAGAGAAAAAGTGTACACCAGATTTAATCAAGAGTTGGCACACAGCACAATTTCAGGTGGTTTATGGTGGACTGGCTAGGTACATGAAAAAATGGAAACCAATAGCTATGGTACTGTACATAGCCAACTTGTGGGGGAAGTGCCTGTGATGCACACTTTACAGTTGTAAGCTTTCAGTCATTAAACTAATTTGCATTTTAGCTTGTAAGGGTTTGCAGTTAGTGAATATCAAGGTACTATTTCATTTTACAAATGTATTATAAACACCTTTGATAGATGATTATTTTAGATTTGATGTGTGAGGGTGAGAGATGTCCTTGTAATATAAATACCTTCTGAGTTAGTCAAACTAGCAGTAACTCTCAGATTATGTGAACAAAGATTTTGTATAATTTAGTCTTAACTTACAGTAGACAAATGATTACACATTAAGAGAATAAAATCGAGATCTTGAGATTTCAACTTAATCAGCAATTCCTGTAATTGCTGCACTGTAATAGAAAGGTTATAACCAGGTTATACAGGTTGTTTATTGGAATTGGGAAGAACAGTTACATAAAGAGGTGGCTTGTAGAGGTTATTGGGAGGGCTGTGGTGGTATCTGGAAAAATTTTAAGTTTGTATGTTTTTTTTTTTTTTCATATTTAAAGGAATAAACAATCTGTGTGCTGGGTATTAAAACTGTAAGGGCCAATTGCTCTTGCAAAGTCTTGTGCAGGGATCTACTGTAGTTATTTTCTATTCGTGAGAGAATCAAATTTAAAATACTGCTGCTTACTTTTCGTGCTCAGCATTTAAGACAGCCTGTTTATATCTCTCAGCTTCTGTCTCCTTATACTCCTGCTCGTGTTCTTCGTTGCTCTGGGAAGGCTTTCCTTGCTCTTCCTAAACTACAATTGAAATCTTATGGTTATGGGTGCTTTGCATATGCTACTCCCTATTGTGGAACCAGTTATCCAACCATATTTGGTTCTGTACTAATTTTTCTACATTCAAGTGTAACCTCAAGACTCATTTGTTTGCTTGTTTCTTTGATTGAAATGAATTTGTTTGATTTTATTTTTTGTCAAGCGCCTAGAGCAGCTACACTTTTGTCCCTGATTTGGCGCTGCATAAGTTCAATGTATTATTATTATTATTTGGGCAACCTATTCAAAAATAAAATCAAGGCAAAAGTGAAGAATTCAAAGTTTCAAATAATTTACAGTTTTGATTTATTTGCTGATTTGTTCCTCCAAAAGAAGTATGAGAAATTAGTGACTGGCAAAAAATAGATAAAAAAAATAAGATAACATGCTTTGAGGTCTGCTGCACAAGAATTGAAAGACAAGTGTGTGAGCTTCAGGCTTGGCCCCTCAAATTTCATGGGCTGCAAAACTTTGGGAAACTGCAGTCTGTGCTTGTTTTAAAATGGTAATTCATCCAAAAATTGAATAATTATATATCCATGAGAAGGCTGTAAAAGGTTAAATTGTCCACACCCTGGAAAAATGGGATACAGCATTCATGTAGAACTAAGATGTGGAGGTTTGTCATGTACATCAGAGACATGTGACAGGCTCTGGGAATCTAGGACAATGGGAGGAAGCTCTTCTTGTTAACAACAACAAAATGGTGTTTCTGTATACTACATGAAAGTATAAAATGGTTGCATCTTCAAATTACCGAAAGACTGAAGAAAGAAAGCATGTAGGGTGGAACTATATGTTACAAGTCATTATGGTGGTTTTTAAAACACGGAAAAAATTCTGTTTATAAAATTGTGCTCAAGGGAGAGGTCATTTGTGCAAAATTATGAAAGAAATTTGCAACATTTACAGTACGAAATATTGTTAAATTGCATCTGCTACACAGGCCCAATGAAAAGTATGGAAACTGGCACAATAACATGAACAAAATTGATCAAAAAGAATGGATGACACCTTAATTTTGCAACTCACAAGTTCACATTGGATTTTTTTTGTATGTTATTACACAAATCATAGCTCTATGACTTAAGTTTCTGTCTGGGTGGAATTTTGATGATGTAACAGAGTTCTGATATCATACTTTCAATTAGTCATCCATTATTCAAAGGCACTGCAGTGTGTTTTACTTTGAACCAGCAAAAGTTGGTGATTGCAGTACTTAGGAAATTATACTTCTTTAAGCTTTTAATGACGGAGGGTATGGACTGGAAGCGGGTATTATTGGAGATGATGGCAAGATAAGGTTAAGGATTTGCTAGGATCAAAAATCATTTCCCAAATTATGCATTCTCTTTGCCAAACTTTTGGATAGATTTGTGATCCATATCATGAGGATTAGAAAAAATATGCACTGTCCACCAGCTACTAATAAACGTGCAGCCTGAAAAAACAAAAATGAAAAAATAAAATCATGTTTAAAAAAAAGACCAATTATTTGTTCAGTTCAACGTATCATTGGTAATCTCGTCTCTCAATTTAATCAGCATGTTTTTGACTGTCTTGCTAATTTGTTTCAAGTTTAAAACTTGCATGCAACCTACTGTACAGTATGCATCTTGTATTGACATTGGTTAATGTCAAACTATTAGGACATGTAAATGCATACATTTACACAACATAGAAGTGTTTGTTTGGAAGCAAAACAGTTCAACAATGTCACGATGTGTCAGTGTTTCAGTTGCATTTGCTGCCAAGTTCATTGGTATCACAGTGTAAATATTTCACAAAAGATACACCCTACAAACCTAAGCAGCTTCAGACAACTGTTATAATCATACATACTGATTAGGCTGTTCAAACTGTAGCAGCATAACTTGCATGTAGTCATGTGACTGCTGCAGTAGTCTTCCTATTGTTAAATAGCAACTGTATGAATCTAATACTAATTATGGCAAATGTGAAGTAGAGCTCTCACTCATGCATATCACAGAAGTTACTAGGTTGTGGACTTGCAAGCTGGTTAGTCGGCTACTTGACGGCATCGAGATGGGATTAATGTAGAGCCATCTCTGTATGGTAATTTCAATTTTAAGTTCAAGCTTATCTTCCCCCAATGAGTAATAAGGTTACATTTTTGTATGCTATGTTACTATAAATAACAGCCAATAGTGAAGTGATTTGAACTCATTCATTCTCTCTGTCTTTCTCTCTCTGTCAGCCTCTCTTGTGTGACTGTGTGTTGTAGAGTGGCTTTGGTATGATATTTGCAGGGTTGAGTCAACAGATCAAAACAGGTCAAAGCCTAGCTTCCAGGAAACATGACATTTAGATAGCTGATGGTAGTTAGTATCTGTCTGTGTGTGACAGGTTTGTCTGCTTCATTTGATGGTGACAAATTGGTTGAGATGTAGCTTGGGGCTCACTCAGTGCAGATGAACTATAGCTTTTAAATACCCTTAAATAAAAAAATAACAGATGAAAGGAAAAGAAGGGGATTTGTACAGTTGTTTCATGGTTTGCTGGTTAACGGGTCTAATGAAATTGCTGGTTTCCATGTGCATGAGATATTCATTTTCAGAAACTTAAATTGTTTGGAATTTTCTATTATTATTATTATTTTTTTTTTTTGGAATTCTAGTGAAAGGTATGCAATATTAATAATTGTGGTTGTACAGCTTGGTTGACTTCTGATATAAGAATAAGCTGATTATGTACGAGCTGCTGTCTTTGTTTGCTTGAATTTTGTATTTATACTGGAAAAGAGGCTTTGTGGACACATCTCTGAAATCTTATTTATGGATCATGACTGGAGCAGATACTGTGCCTGCTCAAATAATTAGGAAGTCATGAGCTTCAAACAAGTTTGTGGTGTGAATTTTTTTTCAAAGTGTACTATTGCTTACAACTTTGATAACTTTCTTAAACTTGAAAGACTGAGCAGTAGCCTTCAATTGCTCTGAAAAGTAAGCAAGCTGTTACAGACAAGTCTCCTCTTGAGTACTTCTAAAGAGTGAAGATGCTTTTACTCACATACAACTGTTATCCTTTACCAAACAAGAGAGTAAAATTGATATTTTCTAATGACTCAAAACAGTCATTCATGAATTATGATACAACCTTGGATGTAATAATTCTAATTTCCCAGGAAGGGAGTTTACCACAATTCTTCCTATATTTTCATGTTCAGAAAAGGGAAATTACCCTTTCATTGCCAAAATTACCTTCCAGATGTCCAACTTTCCTGGAAAAATGCCTCCCACCTTACCAAATTTTTCCACCAAGGGTGACTGCATTTCTGTAATGGAACAAATATGTGTTGAGTGGGGATACTACCTTTCAAACTGGCGTTCATGCAAGTTGGCCTTCATGCAAAGATTTGTTGTTGTTTGTAAAGCATTGAGCTCTGAAAATTATGTAAAGATGCTTAAAAAAAGAAAAACGAAAATAAATCTTCAGAGTGGTAGAAGCACATCTTTGCCAGAGGTAGCTACATTTTACCTGCTTGTCTGTCGGAGACCCAAAAGATACATTCTTTGTTTAATGAATGTCTTGAATTCTCCCTTGATTGCAGGAGTTACTTGTCTGTGATACCTGTTGTAATGGCTATCACCCAACCTGTCTAAAGCCTCCTGTCAACAGAACACCTAAAGGTATGTTAAACTTTATGGCATGTTCATTATCTAAGGTAATTTAAAGGGATGTTAAGAGGTTCTCAATGATTCCATATTTTCTTGCTGATTCAAATAATGTGACTATTGTAGTTTTCCTTTTTAACAATGGTGACTGTCTTGTAGTGCACATCAGTGGGTGGTATTCTTTAAAGGTAATAATTAGTGACTTTGTGAAAACAATTTTTTGGGATGCTCTCTGTGAACAATTACCTTCCATTATTGTTGGAAGTTGTCATAGATAATGATTACCTCTTAATAAGAATTTTGTAGGGGTGGAGTTGAGAGTGGGAGGGGCTCATTAGTTGCCAGGGAGCTGATAAAAAAAAATTGCCCTGATGAGATTTGTTGGGTGCAGGGGCAGGGAGTTGACTGAACTAATTAACACAAGAGCCAGCTGTCTTACCTCGACAACTTTTTACAGTGCAAGCCGTCCTTAAACATGGCAGTGTAACAAAGAAATATCAGTGTTCTCCATGGAATGGCAGGTTTGGTAGGTCCTGAAAATCATGGAAAATAAGCAATTTTTAAGAAGGTCCTGGAAAAAGTCTGGGAATTTTAGGAAGTGGACTTACTGTTCCAATTTTTTCGTTGGTCATATACATCATTTTGTAAGAAAAAGAAGTATGGGATCTGGCTGTTTTCCGAAAATATCAGTCAAGGCCCTTGAAAGTTGTTTAGAAGTGTTGGAATTTGTCTTTTTGAATGTGTGCAAACACTGAATGGACCATTAAACTTTCCAGATTGTCATGTAGCTGTATGTTTGTGCTGTGTAGTAATAATTGTTAAGGTTGTTGAGATTTTCAGCATTGCTTACTTTTCAGGTCAAAAGGGTAAGAAGAAAAAGCCTTTTTATGTACTTTCAAAATAGAAGTAAATACAAACAGCTGGAAAGGTCAACTGGCATATAGGCTAAGCACTTTAAAGCGGCTCATTGAGTTGGTTCATGAAATTCAACAAATTTTTCCATACCTATTAAGTTTTCTTCACATACTAATGACAAATGGTCAAACTTAGACAATCCCAATATCCTACATACAAATAATTGTTTTATGAGTGAGTACTTTGAGGTTAAATTCGGTTTTCAAAAATCCGTGACCAAACTTTTTTTCAAAATAGGCACAAAACCATTGCAAGTCAGGACATCACATCCCAATTCAAAGGCTAGGGAAAAAAAGTCCTGTTCTATTTCATATAT
This sequence comes from Holothuria scabra, assembly GCA_037179385.1. Taxonomy (NCBI): domain Eukaryota; kingdom Metazoa; phylum Echinodermata; class Holothuroidea; order Aspidochirotida; family Holothuriidae; genus Holothuria; species Holothuria scabra. The sequence continues at coordinate 34,672,129 of CM074198.1, forward strand.
CTCATTGGCAATTTCCCAGGACAATATTTTCCTACAAATACCAAACTTTACCCAGGTGGAGCTTCCCACTAGGAAATGTCTCTGAAAGAAACTGAACATTAGCTTATATGCTAAAACCTGGCACCTGGAAGAAGTATACCGTGAGACAACATGTAGGTTGGTTTTTTCCAACCAGTTTTGGTCACTCTATCTGTCAGCCACAAATGTGGATCATATGATTAAAGAAGACCACTAGGGGCACCCTTGATATAGAATGAAATTATCATGTTGCACAACAAACTCCTAAGTACCATTCAATCGTATAAAAGTAGGGCACTGATGACTGTACATTCCATACTGGGCAAGGTTATGACTAGCATTCCGGAAATACTATCATTGACATCTTGAAATGTTTGACAAGATTTCCCCTCTTTACTTTCAACCTGTTAAATGTGATATTACTTACATCATTGAATGACCAATTAGAATGAAAAAAGCACAAAGAGGCCAGAAATTTGATCTTTGTTGGGCCTTTGGCTATCACATAATAGTGTGTTCCTCTTTGTGTTGTGGTATAGACATTAAGGTTGCCTCTATGCTTGGGGCCTTCTCTCTGTGGGCCCATATTTTTAGAATTAGCAAAGGACCACAAAATGTTAGTCAGCTGAAACAGCCTCATGACAGACATCAAATTACATTTAGTGTGCAGTAGTACACTTTAAAAATGATTCAGTAATTCAAGCAGTTCTACCTATGTGATTTTGAAGTGAAACTTGCCAGCGTGTAACACACGAGTTAGGGAACATATAAATATTGTAAACAGCATTTCTAAGAATTTTACTCATTTTTGTAAGAAGGCAATTGTAAAACAGAATGGGGGAACTGTCTCAAGAAAGGAAGTATGATTTATGATTAACTGTTGTAGCAACCCTACTCCTTCAGAAAGGACGAAAATAAGGATGAGGAGACTGCCCCTCACCTGAATAAAGCCCCGCCTCCACCTTTTCCCCTACACAAAAAAACAAAACAGGGTGGCCCTTTTTGTACAGTTGGGATGAGGAAGTTATGGCGAGGAAGGGTGGGGGTAACAGAGGGGTGTAAGAAAGGTGTTAATAACCCAGGTTTTAATGGGACCAGTTAAAGCAGTTTAATGGTGACAACTGCATTTTACCTTTTTAATGCATCTAGAGTTTGGTCCATTTAGTGCAAGGATATGTTCTGGGTTCCTGTTATCGGTTTCTATCTATTTTACTAGCATGATGAACTTTAAAAATTATTCTCAACCTACAATCTTGTGCTAATGTAATTTATTTTCTTTCTTTTGATTCCCTTTAACAGGTTCATGGACCTGCATAGCATGCAGAACAGGGAAGGGTCTTGGTGGAGTGAGGGCAGGTACAAATAACATTGGTAGACCTCCAAAACTGAGCTATAAAAACAGGTATGTGTTCAAAGATGGTGTCAGAGACAGAATTGCCTGGCCTGTGGATTAGAAAACCAAATACCTTATCTAGGTTATACTTTGTTGTAATGATGTGTTCATTAGGTGAAGTTTTACAGCTTATTTTCTAACCAATTGGTTCAAGTCAGACCAGTCTCAGCCCTTTTCCAGTTGTAGGTCACTGGCTTGTTGTCCCTACTCTATTGATGGAGTTAATGTGACGTGGTCAACCTGATATATACATAGTACCTAGACATTTTTTGGTTATATCAGAATTAAGTCTTATCCTTTAGACCAAATGTATGGTCAAGTGGTTAGAACATCTGAATGAAACTGGGAGTTTGACTCCTGGCTGGTTCATACCAAAGACTTGAAAAACGGATCCTACTGCCATTGTGTTTGATGCCCAGCAGAAGCAATGTAGTATGCAAAACAAGCTAGTGAGCCACAACTGGAAAATACTTGGTGGCCTGACTTAAACCGATTTGTTAGGAACAGAACTGTAAAACCTCATCTAACTAGCTTATCCTTTAGGCCTTGTAAGGTTCCAAGCTGTTTGGTTAACCTCTGGTGCATTTAGAGTTTTCATTTGTCACTGGTCTTTCAGACATGCAGAAGTGTCCCCCATATCATGAAGTCCATGAATACCTTGATGGACGGGAGGAGAAAGGGGGAGGGGAAGGTCCACAATGGACCACATTTCCCGGAGCCCGCACTGAGAACAAAATGGTGTACAAAGTTAGGTAGATAAGAGGATCGCGAAAATCCTCAAGACTTAAGCTAAGACCAAAAAACCCAGAAAAAAGGCCTAAATGAGAAGGAAATACCTGTGGTTTCGGTAGAAGGCATCAAGGAGCAATCCACGGCATAGATAAGAAGGACTGGTCAGAATCAGGAGAATCAAAGATGAAAATAGTGGAATTTTACCAGACGATTTTTCCACACGTGTAAACACGATTAAGCGAAAAGGAGAAGGAAGTAGCTAGGGTATTGCACGCCTTCATTAGGTAGGGGTTACTACAGTGTCATTAGTAGGGGTTACCACAGTGTCATTAGTTGTTTGCCAGATGGTTATTGCTGGTGATATCAATATAAAAAGGTAAATGGGAGATAGGTATCGGAGCTCATAGACTCCAAAACTAGGGAGTTTGGGGGAATATCTCTGCGAATAGAATTTATTATTTAAAGTAGGTCTTGCAGCCACTTATTTGAGCAACATGAAGTATATTTACATTCTGGCATATAGTAACCATTCTGTAGGATTGGGGTGGGAGAGAGGGGTTGTGGTAGGATTGATGGTATGGGAATGTGGATCAAGCTTCCTTGAATGTGGTTGTGTTTTCTTGGCATGGTCCTGTGACATATTCATGTACTTTAATTTGTAAGCACAATTACAATATCAATGGCATCCTTATTATCCCCACTTAACAAGGATAAGGTGATTGGGGAGTATTTCAAACTGTTTACATGATATATTTTTTTTTCTTTCAGTTGAAACTTATTCAGACAGGGAAAGCACCAATGGGAAAGGCAATGTTTTGTGATGATTGCATTATTTATTTTTGTGTAATATTCATCATTTCATTTCATGATTTGTGGACGTTTCTCTAGTATCTTTCTTTTCTTTTTTCCTCCTTAGACTAACATCAAGAGGTCTTGGAGTAACTAGAAAGATCTCAGGGAATAAGAATGTTGCAAACTTTAGCAGAGACTCTCACTTAACAGCTGTGACCTCCACAGCATCCCCCCTCCCAAATAGGACGTTAAATCATGGCAAAAACGCTGTTCATCAAGATGGAGTTCTCGATGATGAACGTACTTTAGCCATATGCAATCCTATCAATAAGCCCAAAGGTCTTGTGGATGGTCTTTCACGGTTTTTCACTCCGACGAATGTACGGAAGTCACGGAGTTCTGCTCAGGCCAGCTTTGGTTTCTACCCTATAACGTCATCATCTTCATTGTCGCTGTCTGAAAAACTCCAAGAAAAAGCCAAGGATAAAGAAAAGGCTAAGGAGGCAGAAACATTCCCAAAGCCAAAGGAATCTAAAGTGGCTAAAGCTAAGAAAGTCAACAGATTAGAAAATTTGCCCCTTGTGCAGAAACTGACCCCACCAGCAGCTGATGATGCACGGTCCCATTCTAATTCATCCTCTCCTCATTCGCAAATGATGAGAACAGGTAACGCACAACTCAAAGGACTCTTTGATGGACTTTCGCATCTCTACGCAGCACCTTCGTCTCCTCGGAAGAGAGGACTTTATGGCCTTCCTCCAGTTTATGCTCCTCCAAAGAGACCCCGGAAGATGTCTGCTTCTTCTCCCGAGCCACCAGTGTTGCCACCGTCTCCCCCTCTCCCCAATCCCCCAGTGGTAGACCTAGTGGAGGAGAAAGTTGTTGAGGAAACCAAAGTGGCAACGTCTGTAAAGAAACCATCCAAGAAAGCACGCAGTGGACTTTCTGCTAGTGCTTCACGTCTGGTCCGAAAAGCCAAAGATATTGAGAAAAAGAAGAAGAAAAAGAAGATGAAGGAAAAGGCAAAGAAGCTGAAAAAATTGAAACTGAAGGAGAAAAAGTTAAAGAAAATTAAGAAAGATGAGGAAATGATGAAGAAGAAAAAGAAAAAGAAACCATTACCAGAGACAACTATACCTCCTCCTTTAAAGTTGGTTGCACCTGAAAAACCGGAAAAAGGTAAGAAAAGAAAATATCTTAGGATTGCAAGTGGTTATTAATTATAACAATGAACATTATTATTTATTAATGATGTTCATTATAAGTCACTTCAGGCTGTAAGATAGGTCTTGTTACATTAAGCCACCATCGATTTGGGAGAAGTTTATTGCAGGGGGCTCCCAGTTCAACCTTTTAAACTCAAATACTGGATCATTTCAACATTTCAGGAAATTTTTAATTGCAAGAGATTGAAACCCTGAACCTCCTGCAGGTCTGGGTGTGATGCTTCAATTCCAACTTTTCAGTGGGAATTGAATACAAACTACATTTGTCTAGCCTCATCACTTTAAATGCAACCAGAGACTTGGTTGAGAATCTAACCCTTAAAGTCCCTGTAAAAAGTCCTGTCATTCAAGTGTAATCAGAGACTTAAAAACTTTATGAATTGGCTAGGAATCTAACCCATATTGCACCCATTTGCAAAATGCCTCATGCTTGGATTTAAATCAGACTTGTGCCTTGGCTGGAATTCAGTTCAAACCCCCAAACCTTCTTAATTTGCAGGCCCAGTCCTCTCACCCCAAACAGTACCAATTCTCCTAACCCCCTTAATTACTGAAGCCCCTCCCACAATTGTCTGAAATTCATTCTCATCCAGACACAATCTCAGTTTTTTGCTTTAAGGTGAGTATAGAAAAACTCAGTTTATATAATCAAAACACTCTCAGTACAGTTTGTGCTGTATAATATAAGCTTTGGTACTCTTCATTGTTTGAATTAGCTGCTAATCAAAGAGCTGAGCCAGTTGAGAATTTCAGAACCCCCATACCAAAATTGTAGTTTGGGGTGAGAGGTTTGGCCCTTTAACATTGATAAATCATTGCTTAAAATATAAGCATCTTTGTCCTTTATTATTCATTACTATCTTCCAAGGGTTTTGTGGTTGTGGACTAGTGACTTGGTAAGTAGTCTCTTTGCAATCATTGGACAAAAGCTTTTGATACAAGAAAGTGCTAGTCAATATTAATACGCCTTGAATAGAATTACCAGGAGCTTGATGGGTCCAGAATCATTTCGACGTTTTTGTGATACCAAGTTATAATCACAATTGAGAAACTGCAGTTAAAATGAAAAGACTAGAGAACTTTCAGTTTATGGTTGAGATTCAAATGAGCACTTCCCCTTCTCTTCATTATCCTCTTTTGCTTAAAATTTTTAAAGTGTCCCCTCCCTCTTTGTATTCTATGCATATGATTAACTTTAGAAAGGAACTGATAAAAGGCTCTGTGTGATTTGTGTTGATTAGTCTACAGTTATTTCTTTCAGCTGGGAAACATTGTAGGCCTGCTCTTTCTCGAACTGTATACCTTGCATCAAACATTTGAATCTATACATGGCTTGGAAGGTAGTGAAGATACTGAGACCACATTTACTCAGTTTGGGTTATGTTGGGCCATAGTTCTGGTCAGTGTTTGATTGTATCCTTATTTTGACTTAGTCATGTTGTAGTATGAGCGGGGGTCAAAGGTCAGATTGCTTCGAGAAGTGACTGAGGAGCAAATTTTATAATCTACATAGATTTGAATACACTAATCTACTTACCTGGTGATCTTTGGATTTACTTGTCCTTTTTGAATTCCATCTCCTCATTTCTTACATCTTCCAGGACTGTGAATAATTGTATTCAATTTAAAATGGTAACTTAAACTGCTTCTGTTTTTTGCTCCTAATTACCCCTTTTAAATGTGTGGTTTGGGATTGTTTGCAGTCATTTGAGGTATTGGTAATCAAAATAATAACTAAAATTAATTTAGGCTGATAAACTCCAGCAGTATTTCTCTTCATTAATTGCTGAATTTGTCTGTTAAAGTGACCCTTGAATCAGTTAAGTCAAGGATGAATACTGCTCGCCAATAAATCAAACAAGGCACCCTTTTGCGCTAACACCACTCTACAAACTTGATATTATCAGTTCATCTTGCAAATGACAGCCATTGGTTGTTTGTTCACATGCCAGTTTTTAAAGTGTCAAAAATACTGAAAGGCCTAAATTGAGTCTTGCTTTAATGTCAGCTAGAGTGTGGAAAAATGACCCTTTATAGGCACTTGAGAGGATTTCTAAATTGTACCATTGCAGCATACAGATTGTTCAAAATGTTGAGTATTATGGCAGTCAAATCTCTCCTTGAAGTTTACTGCTGGTGTTATATTTCATGTATGCCCAGTAGGGCTAATTTTATTTTGATTCTGGAAAGGTTGGCTTACTTTCATTAAATTAGTGAGGCTGTGATTGTGAAAGGTCAGAATTTATGAGAAGTTTTGAGAAGAGGTAGAGAGAGGAAATGAAGTCAGATTTTGTTAAAGTTGAGTATAATGCTGCTAAAATGGAAGCAGTTTTATTCCATAGGTAGGACTGGCTATTATAAATTGTGAGTTATGATAAGTGCTTTAAGCTGTACATGTATTTGCTGTAGAAAACATTTGAAAGAGGTTCAAAATGTCAAATTCTTTAGTTTATTGCATTGTAAAACTTTGGATGTTGAAGTATATGTAGAGGACATCGATAAGTTTTTATTTTGTTCTTATGAAGAAGTGTCAAGGTCAAATGACTCAAGTGCAGCAGACCTTTTCTTAGGCACCTAGGTCATTTTTTAGGGGTGTCCACCTTGATTTTATGCTGTTGATACTTCCTACTGTATTGTTAAAAGAAAAATCTTTTGTTGGTCTGTCAGAGAATTTTTATTATATTTTTAAAACCAGCATTCACAAATAACTGTTACCTCAAAATTAGGCGGTTCTGTAAGTTTATTTTCAATGAATGAGGTTCACACAGAAAAGAAAACAAGTTACTTGTTGCTGACGAATCATTTGTTGGCCCAAACTTACTGTACAAGCACATGACGCAACTCTGGTAATTCTTGTAAATGCCATGTATAGGCCTAATATTTTGATGACATAGAAGTTTTGCTGGAATTTATTGGTGAGAGTGAATGAATAATTGATGATTTAAAAGCGTTGGTTCCCTTTAAGCCTAAGTGGGCGAAAATAGATGCTGGAGTAAGTAGGCCTTTAATGTGCCATTAAGTTTCAAGGCTTTAATACCAATTTGGTTGATTGAAAGCAGCACAGTTTAAAATCATAATTGTTGTATTTTCATTTGAAAACACCTAAAAAACTTAAACAGTTTTGTGTAAGTAGAGTATAGAAACAAATTTAAACTCCCACCCAAAAGTATGTACTATCTCAAACAACTTTTTGTTCAATTCCTTAACATTCTTATCACCCAGAGTTCCCCTTTTAGTACATTATGTGATTGTTATTAAAGGGGAAAGAAAAACAACTGACTGACCATGTAAGATGTGAATAGTACTATTAAGGGGAAGGACAATATTTCAGTCTAAGCAATTAGTCAAGTGTCTTTAATTGATCAAGTATATGACATTCACCTAAATTTTGGGGCTTGGGCTTTTAGATGTCAGTATTAGGAAGCTTTTATGTACTTGGAAAAAAAAAAGATTTGCTTGGTGTTAAAGGAGTAGTTTTGGTAAGGAGAAGCAGGTCAAGTGAAAGGAAATATCTCACCTATGTAGCTTTTGAGAAGTCAATTCATTAAACATCCCTCTCAATATCTGCTTGTTCAAGCCTTGTCACCCAAGCCGAACAGTCAGACATTGAGATATGTGAATGGGAAGTCTATTCTTGGCCAAACAGCTTTTTTGACATCAGTTTTAGAGGCTCATAGAGGGCAGTATCTAGAGGTTTAATGCCTTAATGATCCTCATTTTATTTCTTGGTTTGTGATGGGATAGTGCTTGCCAACTGATGTGAATGCTCCACACGTACCTTTCAGGACTGTGGCCGACCACTTTAATCATTTTTGTCTTTCTCTAAAATGAATACTGAGTCATGAATTGTGTTTATAGATGGCAAAAGCATGAAGGGGAAGTCTGTAATGTGTTTGTTGTGAAATGCTCTGAGAGTGTTACTCTTCGATTCATTGACAAGGGCCTCTTGTTGATGTGAGAGCAACAAAACGGCAAGTCTTGAAATGTTCCGAATGGGAGGATTCTGGCGCTGACAATTGGCACCAGGTGTTGCTTTTTTCATGGCAGGGCTGGTTTGCTGTGAACTAGATTTTGAGTGGCCCCCCGACAACCCCACAAAGATGTACTTTAGTGATGTAAGCCGTTTATCACTTGCTGAAAGACAGCGGCAGAAATAGTTTGGAGTGTCATTGTTGATTAAGGAGAATGAAGAGACAGGGTACAATAGTCTTGAAAGGTTTTCTGTAAAGAGGGTGGAAAAGTAAGTGATCCATCAGAATTGTTTTTGTAACAGAACAATATTTGTTGTCTTTGTGGATAGTTGTTTTAGTTATTGACACATTTCACAAGATGTGGTGACTGGATGAAGGGTTAAACATAGCTGGAAAAACATGTTTTTTTTTCTGGGAAGCAGTTATTTCTTTCTTTACTTCAATGTCCAAATAAGGTGTTAATTCTCTTTCAAATATTTCAGTTTTCCTTCAAATATGTAAATTTTCCCCATACAAAATATCCACATCTGCCCAGAAAGTAGTTTTCCAGATTGCAAATTTTTCCATCTGTGTTGTCAATATTTTTAATTCACTTATCTGTGGTGGCATCTTGGCACTAGGTGTATCACAGAAAAATTCTCAATGGTGGAAAATATTGTGAAGCTGGGAGGCGTCTTTTTGGGAAATTTCGACAGCTAAAGGGAAATTTAGCTGTTGGAGTGAAATTTGCCTTAATTCTGCACATGAAATTATAGGGAGAATTGTGGGTTTTACTCCTTACCTGGGAAATAATGTTACCCTCTTCTTGGGAAATAAACATTTTCCAAGCCCTGATTTTAGTCTTCCATGAAGCTATGTGAAGCTTTACAGTTTTCAAAGTCATGTGATAAGTTTTTCATCCCTTAACTTTGCAAATATCAAATTGTAATTAATAATCATGGCAACAAGATTTTTTAATGTAGTCAGCATTGTAGACAAACTTTCCCCTTTCTCATTATACAGCATGATGTTTTTTTTTTTAACTGTGCTGTGGTTTATTGAACGACATCTTCAAAAAGGTTCAAAGCCAGTTGACAACACCTGTTCATTGTGTTTGTCAGATAAACTGACTTAATTAACAATCACTGCCCCTCATGCATGTAAATTATAAATGTTTCAGACAGTGCTCCAGTTAATTGGAAGTAAATAATAAGCTCCATTAAAAATTGAAGTTAAAAATATAATCTGTTGAAACTGTTATTTGCTGTTATCACTGTGCTGTAATTTCTTTTTTCCCAATGTAAAAAGAAAACAAAGAACTTTGGAATGGGGCATGAGAATATTTTGAGTGAAAAATGGTTTTGTATGTAATGCTGGAAAGGAAGAAATTTTACAATGATTTTTTAAAGGAGTTGCTGAAAAACAATGTTCAAAGAAAGTTTCCCATGAAAGAAGTTCGAAAGGCTTTGACTGTCCATTTCACGGCATGTTAAAGTATTCAGGAAAACTGAGCACTTGCCACCCGGTATGCCATTAGCGTTGTTGTTTGGTCATTGTAAGCAATAAAAGGGCATTGGTATTACCTGTTGAAAGGAAGTCAGTTTTGGGCTTGGAGACTCTTAAATCAAGATTCTCTGCAGAATTTGTGTAAAATAAAATTTCTGTTTGCAGTAAATGTCCTTATCAAGTTGTGAATTTTAATATAACAATTCAGATTTATGCACACAAAATATAATGACTGGTGTAATTCTGTCAGTTCAAGATTTTACTTCACTTTACAGAGAGCATAAAGCACCCATAGATTAAAGACGCACAACCTCAAGTCTACACAGTAAGACTCCTCAGTTTAATCAAAGAAATCATGTGTATGTAGTTTTGCTGGATAGGTTAACGTCCGTCACAAAATTATCTATCTCTTTTAAGTTGACCTTTTAATAAAAAATTGCTTATCATCATTTACATGTAGATAGACTTATCTTGTGCCTACACATCCCATAGCTGTGCCCCTCAAAGCATGCCTCCGTGACAGATTCCTCAGTTTTTAATGCTATCAGTAATCCCTCATTAGACAAGTCTGCATCATTCAAATGTCTTGTCTAGTCTACAAAGATTATCATGTCTCACAACTTTCTACTGACATATATTTCTCATATTATTGGTGTATGTAGCAGAAGAGAAGATAGATGGAGAAGGGGGATAGTTTTGAACGGTACATTTTTTTATCTCTGTTGGTTAATAAGTCAATGAAATGTGTGAAGCATCCATGACAAGAAAGGATATATTTTTCCTAGGCAAAGAACAGAATTGAGATGTGTTAGATATTTCATTCACCTAAGAACATAAGAATGTTAAACATAGTTAAATACTTTGAAGAATACTGGGTCATTGTTCTTGACCTTACCAGTGGCTTCTCTGTTATGGTGTGCAAGTTATATTGCATTGTTGCAAACATATGGCCTTTATCCACTTTGCCCCAGCTGATGAAAATTTAGATGAAAGTTTAGTATCACCTACCAGCCATTATCTCAACCTTAAACTGTACTTTTTGATTTACAAGTGAATGTGAAGAGGGAACCAAATTCTTTTAGTAATGGTAGCTTTGGGTTAGTTTTTAACAACCAATATGTTGTCATACAGTTCAAATATGGCGTCAGTCCTCCGCTAAGTCGCCTCTTACAACAGGTGGGAAATACTTCGGGCATTTTGTACAACCCCCAGCCCACATTGGGCCCAACCATGAAGGGGCTTTCTCTGTTTTGTGGTGCGGACAACCTGCCAGTCATGGGATTAGTAATAACTGTCTTATGTGCGCATTTTACAGGCGATAGTCAGGGACAAACTACTCCCAACACGAGACCTCTTCAGTCTATCTGAAGGAAGTTAAACATCATACCTGGTGGTTTTGGGAGATGAAATTAAAAACCAACTCTGTGGTAGTCTCTGAAGTGCAGCCACATGTGGAAGGTCTTGTCCATGTAGCCTATCACTACTTTATGTAGCATTTGCCAAGTTCAAATGAGGATGCTTGTTATGAAGGGTAAGGGCTCAAAGATTCTGTTAAAGGTTGCAAAATGCATTGAAATGGAGATGGGTTAGACATTTGAGGGTAGTGGGCCTACTTGTGGGGAATCATGCTTTTACATATGATTGCCTTTAAAGTCTTTTTTAAAGGTGTAACTAATATGCATCTGTAAGGGATCAAAAAATGTGAGAGAGTTATTTTCGTTCATTGCTTATCAGAATCCCAAATGGTCTGTGATTGACATACAGTATAATTGAAAACAGAAATTCAAAGCTTATGGAAATAGGTTAGTAATTTAAGGGATATCTCCCCATGTCAAACTTATTTTGTCTAGTCTTTGTGTGTGTTTGTATGTGTGAAATGTTTTGCGGTAAAAGTTGCTTCCTTTGTTCAGGAGAGTGGACACCTGAAGTGCTGTTTGTTGACAGATTTATTAAAACTTAATGATTCTTAAATTTTGCCTGAAAGAAACAGGAAGTAGTTATAAAGATAATATCCCTAAGACAGGAATCATTCGTCAAACTGTGTTTCTCTGTTGATGCAGGAAGTATTTGAAACAAAAAGAAAATGAACCATGGCAGTTTTTGTACATCTTGTGACATTAATTTCATCAGGAAAGTTAGCTGGTACTTTTAGGGAAAACATACAAAAATAAAAAGTTTCCTGTTATTAGGTGTTCAAGCTTGTTTAGTACAATTTTAAAGGTTAACTTGTGCAAACATCCAGTATCTAAGGTATTGTCTTTAGGACTCACAGCCATCCTACAGTCGTGGGAAAAGTTGGACAATACTTATCCTTTGTTCAATTTCACAAAGATGAACTCATATGTGGATTGCCATGTGACATTTAAAATGGCAAAAATGGAGAAGTTGGATTTTTTTAAAAAGGTGTTGGCTTGTAAAAATATTAAAGGAATTGTTGCCTTTTCCTATTTTCTTTCAGAGTGCACAATGAATAGTGGTACATTTAGTTTGGCCCCCAAATTTGAACCTACTTCATTGACAGGGCCCCTGTCTTATCTGTTATCTATTTACCCACCTACCCACAAATAGACCTTGTAAACTAATAGCTTATTGGAGATCAAAGATATACCCTTCCTCAGAGGGTGGTCTCACACCTTTTCTCTCTTTTGGGGAATGTCTCACATGAGTGTGACTGGGTGGGATACATTAAAAGATGTTATAGAATCACTTAAAATTTGGCATGAGGATCATATTTCTAAATAAAATTGATACTTAACTTTTGACTGACATCTTGCTTGGTGCTCAGCATAGTAGAGAAAACAAGCCAGTGATCCAAAGCTGCAAAAAGGGCCATGGCCAGCTTGGCTTGAACTATTTGGTTGGAAACTGGGCTTCAAAACTTCATCTAACAAATTGACAGACATATGAAACGGTTACTTCACAGTGGTTGGTGCAGGTCGCTTGGTTGTTGAGTGATATCAGTAAGTAGCTCCTAAGCTTACCCATGGCATGAAATTGTTTGAAATTTTAGCTCACTGCAAGCCACTGCAACTTTAGGAGGTAGAAAGAGCTTAGAAGGATGAACATCTTTTTCCTGGGTAAGTTGTAGATTATACTAAGTTTTTTTTTTTTTTTTGAAACAGTATCAAGAGTAGTAGAAAGAAATGTTTTTATTTTGAAAAACATGTAAATGATTAGTTGTCTCTCCTTTTTGTTTCTTTGTACAGTCATCGTGAAACAAGTAACCACCAAGTCTGGCCACCCACCCGGTGTAACGGATGACGATGTAAAGATGTTCAAAGCCGCTCAGGACAAAGTCCTGGAGGTAACTTGGCTTTTCATTACTGGGAATGCTGACTTGCATAATACCAGTATCACTTAAGCAGACTAAAGTACATTTCCAGTAATATGAATGTTTCATACATTGTAAAGACAAGGATAGCTAGTGACTTAGTATGCAAATATTGAATTGATGTCTGGCCCATTTTTATCAAAAGTAAAGTTCATTGCCCCAAATCCTTCATGTGAGTCATGACTAAGTAGGGTCGATAGGATATAGTAGCATTGTTTAGCCTGATGAAAGTAGGCTGAGGGTTAAGTATGGTTTTAGCAAGAAGAAAGTTGGATGGGACAGTTGGATGGTGGCTGTCATAAAACTGCAACAAACAAGCATAAAGGACAACTTGCAAGCTGTTGGTTAGGAGCACAATAGATTTAAATAGAAGTTATCCATTGGTGTTTTGTCAGCATCATCTTGGAGGAAAACATTGAAGCACGTAGTCACCCTTCCTGTTGTGTGTAGTGGACTTGAGTGCATATCAAGTTGCCTAAGGGACCTCAGTGGATGCAGGTCTAAAAGACCTCTATGTCCCCATCTTCATCACCGTATGAAACCTCCACAGAGGATGTAGCAATAGCAAGCTATGCGCAGTCAGTTGTTGGTTGACAAATCAGCTGTACGCATTTGTTACAATCCAGTCTGGAAAAAGTTTTCCGAGGAAGGGAGAAAAATTGTATTCCCAGGAAGGGAGCAAAAGTTCTCAAAACTCAGTATTTTCATGTGCAATAAAGCAAATTTTTCTTCCAATTGCCAAAATTTACCTTGAAATACCCAAATTTTCTGGAAAGGAGCCTCCCAGCTTCTCAACTTTTTCCAGCCATGGTTACCAGTGTAACTTGTAATGTAATACACTTTCCTCCAAACAATAAAGCTTTTGTTGCTTTTTGACATCAGATGGATAAGGGTCTATTGTATTATGGATACAATTGGCTAAACAGAATATTGAAAAGAGTCACTTTCTCATTTTACTTTGCTTTTCTAGATGATAAATTGTAGTTCGGTGAGTAGCAGTAGATTAAATAGAACATGTTACGCTTAGCTTGCCCTTGATGGTCTCGGCTTGGCTCTGCCTCAGTTTTGTAATGGATGTGATTTTTTATGCAAGTGCATGCCCTTCTAAAGTCTACCTGTACCTCTGAGATCTATAGGGGTCACATAGGCTACTATATCATTTTGGAACAAGTGTTGGGAAGAAAATTAATATTTCCTTTTTTATTTCGTGGTCACTTTTGTGGTACTGGCTAGTACACAAGCTGTAACCCAAATGTGTTCTACCATTACTACTGGATAGGACTAGGTAGAACTTTGGATGATTTTAAAATGCCAGTGCATTGTTACGAATTTTAGCTCTTATTCAACTGCACTGCAAGCCTGATCTTGTACCACTCAAAACTAGCATGATTATAGGAATGTGTAGGAATATTTTAATGGGGAGCTCATAGATCCTGAAGGGGGCAGATTTTAAGGGGAGGAATTTGCTTGTGATTATGAAGAAGAGCAAATGGGAGAGACATTGCTCCTGCGAAGTGGGAAAACATGCAGAGGCGTGCCTTTAATTTTGAGGAGCCTGATCGCACACCACCACTTGTTTCAAGTCATCGTAAGGAGTACATTTTTTTTGCACAGCTAGATAAAAATAGGAACTCAGACAAATCTACTAATGTTTAGTAAAACAGCACACCTAGCACACTCTTTTATTTCCTGAGGAGTGTGATTTGTAGAACACCAAGAAAATCTAAAACTCAAGGCCTGCAGAGGGCCACATGATCATGTTGACTGGCATAGACACATTCCTGTATTGTCCTTTTTTCATATGAGGTAGTTTCCTTGCAACTTGAAAATTTGTAGCAAAAATTGGCACCTGCACAATGTTTGTAGTTTCTGAGGTTAGACTTTTAAACTGATTTTGAGCTTATTGATTTTGCTGGCACCTGTGTAAGCTGTTGAAAAGATATATTAAAATTTAATCATTCTACCTCAAGCTTTGCAGTCACCTTTGAAGAAAAGAGCTGCTTGTTAAATCCATAGCCATTACATTAATTTGGTCTAAAAATTGGAAATCATATTTGGGTGACAAGTAATATATACAGTAGTTAGTTAGATAAGAGTTTTAAGACCCAGTTTCCCACCTATTGGTTCAAGTCAAGCCATTCACGCTTTTGTTTAAGGTCTGTCAATCAGTGCTGCAAAAAGTTTTAACAGTGAAGTTAAAAGGTGTGAAGCCAATTTTTGCATTTTGTATTCCTTTGCACAAATGCACATCATGCTCATACACTGTATCAAGCAAAAGTTTGTATGCAGCATAATACTTAAAAAAAATACTACAGTTTTATTGACTAACATGTGCCAAAATCATATGAATGAATTGTCCTGAAAACACTGTCTTTGCAGCTGGTCCAGCCAAAGTACATAGTCATGCCAAAAACCTTAAAAAAAAAGAAGAAAACATTGCATTAATGCTTTGTAACGTATAGAGCTCATACTCCAGAAGAATATTTCCCAATTTTTTATACAGACTTTTCTTAAAAGCTAAATGTATCATTGAGAATAAGTAGTGGCTAAAGAAGAGATAATTGCAACTGTCCTGGTTTAGGGTACTTTTAGTTGTTTTTTTTTGTTTTACTTTTCCATCCCACCAAATCCTAATTTTTCTGTTCTCTGTCAATTCATTGCATAACTTGTTCTTTTTTCCCGATCTTTAAGATGCTTAGTCTCTAAAGGGAAATATTGCATTTGTTTTACTGGAGAAAAGGATTCATCCTTTTAAAACTGTTATTTAAATTCACTCAGGAGTTAAGCTTATTACAAATAGGTCAGTACGGTAGGCCTTCTTTTCAAGAAATAAGTTCCCCATGAATGGAAAGTTACATGTAGTTATCTGTTTCTTTCAAAATTTCAAATGATGCAATTTCCATAACTCGTTTTGTGTTAAAGTCTAGTGTATGAAGGTATTGCTATCTTGTATGGTTGAGGTTAAATGGTTTGTCAAGGGCTAGAGCTATTCTCTATGTGTTTATGATGGAGCATTTTAAATACAATGATTCCCTTTAAGCTAGTGGTTGCAAGACTGGTTGTGAATTTATTTTATTCCATTCAATAATTTGGATCTTTTACAATGTATGTCTCTATTACTTCATGTTGCTATGTATAAATCTTCGTTTAAGTTGTTGTAAGGCAGGGGGAAGGCGGGAGGGGGTGTTAATATGTAAATGTTGAGTAGATAGGTTGGCAGTTTGTTTTTCAAACAAGAAAGTGGTGACTGATTGATTTCATCAGACTGATTGATTTCATCTGAGTTTTCAAGTTGGGTAACCCTCCAGAACAGCTTCTATACTTGTCAAAACCCTTGCAGTGATATGTAGTAATCCCTGTACATTAGTTCTTGTCGATTGGTGCATGCTGTTGTTGTATTTCCATTTCATTGTGTTCTGCATGTTCATATTTCCTTGTGCTTTCATAGATTTGAATGTAAACTGGTGTTTGACAAATAGATGTTTTTGTGAATGTTTAATTTTATATTCTAAAACTGACATCCCCCTTTTATACCTCTTATTTGCATATGTAAATATGAGGATAGAATTGGGGCTCTTACATTTGTGAACAAGTTTGTTTTCATGGACTGTATAGATCAGCATAGTAAGTGTGGTAATTACTGAAGCACTTTTGTCTGTGGATTTAAAAGGAGTATCAAGTTATCTGAAGAAGAATGAGTGTGCTTGATTTGATGTAGAATGATTTTGAAGCCCTTAGCTTGAAGTGTTATGAATATGCAGTAATATTAAAATGGAATATGCATCATGTTAGAGAAGTAAATTTCACACTTCTCTGTTGTGTGTCTTCATATTGTTAACATAGACAACATTGGTAAGACAACTTAACAAAACACTTTGTCAGTATTTACTGGTTAGGGTTCTGTTCCACTCCTTAATTGTGTAGATTTCTCCAACACAATTCATGAAACAGCAACTTAAATGAAATACTGCTTGAATATCTTTTGGAACCTTTCTTGGACTCAGTAGAACTGTAATTTAAGTCTATTTCCCTAATTCCTATCTCTTAAATTAATAGTGGCAATATTAACATCAAGGTGAGGTAAGTATCACGGCTAACAAAAAAAAAAAAAAAAAAATCAAATCAAATAAAAACTCCCAAACCGGTGAGTTTGCAAGAGTATATTCAGGTGTGTAAAACCTGAAGTAGAAAGGTGTAAAATTTTAGTGTATTTATACATGTTCACCCCTGAGAAAATATCTCCTAAATTTTGTGGTATTTTATCATTTTGGCAATGCTGACTGATTGATGTTTATTGCTGCATTATATAGTTGAACAATATAATCATTGGTGAATTTCTTTTTTTTTTTTTCTTAATTTTGTGTAATTGTATGGTGAATGTCATCATTGCTTCAGCCATGCATTTGTTCATTACTTTGCTCCCACTGTATGTATCAAGAGCCATTGCCCAGGGTAATTACTTGTCATTCATTGCAACCCTGTAGATGTCACAGTGAAGAAATTTGTTATGTTGCTTAAAATTGAGATACAGACATGGACTTATACCTTGATAGTCTTGAATGATAATGCTAAAGAGAAACAAAAAAAGGAAAAAAAAAACTGGTGTAGAGGGAAAAAACAGGAAGGGGGAAAGCAGAAAGACAGATATCCATTGCTATCAAAACTGAAATTATTTCCAATTTTATGTCAGTAATTTACGTGCGACATGATTGTTTCACAGCTGATGTAATTGTATAATGAACAATTGAAAATGGTGGATAGAAATTAGGAAGATTGAAAGGTCAATTATAGATCAAAAGGGTAAAACTTAGAAAGGTACCTCTCAAGTTCTGTTTCGAATACAGTTCAAATACTGTACAGTGCAAGTCTGTATCCCTTTGGCCACCTCTTGTGATGGGGGGGGGGGGGGGAATATTGAGGTCATATTTGGCAACCCCCAGACCAAAAAGGATGGGAGATCTGACACTTGTTAAAAGTAAGATGGAGGTGAAAGGTCATTCATTGTTTTATATGTACTTTACCAGTACGAAAAGTAAATTATGTTTTCAAGCAACCGTGAGTCTAAAGAAAAAAGTGTGAAACTGATTTTAAGTCATCACTTTTAACAGATTTTGATAAAACAGGTTTAACCCTTATTTCAACATTTTTCGTTTAACCCTTTACCGTTGTTTGGGTCCTTTTCGACCCATGCGGAGAGCGTGGCTGTCACCCATCTTTACTGTTTCACGCGGAGCTTGAAGCTGCAAGTAGCTACCCAAAAATTCGGCCACAACAAAGAGAGAGAAAGTAGTTTAAGGTTACGGGGTGAATGGCCTATGGAAGCTGATGCGGGGCGTGCTACGTCTGCTTTTCCGCCCACTCCCAAGGCGCGCAAATATACCCCGATTGGAGCACAACGGTAAAGGGTTAATGATTTTGTCTTTTCAATACTTCACTCTCTAACTGTCCACTTGTTCATTTTAATGGGATCTTTCCATGAAAGCACATTATTTCTACCGTTAGAGGAGCTGGATCATGTGTAACC
Source organism: Holothuria scabra (assembly GCA_037179385.1). NCBI lineage: Eukaryota > Metazoa > Echinodermata > Holothuroidea > Aspidochirotida > Holothuriidae > Holothuria > Holothuria scabra. Next base: position 34,690,601 of record CM074198.1, read on the forward strand.
CTTTGAACCTGAATGGACAGAATGGGTAGAAAATGTACACTGATCATAATTGTTGCTTTTTTTCACCCAAGGACAATTGTCCTTGATCACACCTTCCTCATAGTTGGACTTTCAAAAGTGATTTGAAAGTTTTTCAGAGCACCCCAATTATAGGACCTTTTCCTTCTTGATCCCTCTTCCACAGCTTTTATTAAAGGTCGTACATCATCAAGAAACTGAATATTTTAAGATTTTTCTTGTTAGTTGATTATGGGAATATCCAAGGTGTATTTGTGAGTCTATTATTGTACAAAACAGTCGTTTTCATTTGTCTAATAAATTCAGTCCTGAAGAAAAAAAGTTCTCTGGATTGTGTTGGACAATGAGTTATAGTTCTGCTACTACTAAGTAACAGAAAGGTATACAATTACTTCCAAACCATTCTTACATTTTCAAAGGAGATTATGGGATAGCCCATACGGAGATGTTGCCTAGAACTTAGTAGGTAACATTTGCTTAATGTTTGGAAAAAAAACTTGTGGTTCAAAGGGTTAAACATGCCTTTCAAGTCACATGATTCTTAGTTTGTTCTATTCAGATTTTCACCTGGATGCACATTTCTCAGTACTATCATTTCACTTGCCAAGAAAAAAGCTAGCAATATCTTTTTCAGGAACTAAATAGTTATACATACAAAACAAAACAAAAAAAAAAACCTGCTCCTTGCATGCTCTTTCGGTTTTGCTTGTTTTCCAGCTAAATAGTAAATATATAAACTATTTACAGGAGACCAAAGGCGGTGATACCCAACCGGGTGAGCCTGTGTCTCGTTCTCCAATGTGCATAGAGTTTGGCCGCTATGAGGTACAGACATGGTATTCATCACCTTACCCGCAGGAATATGCCAGGTGAGTGGTTACAATAGCTGTTGGGGAATATTGTACTTTGCATATTTTGGCATGGAAGAAATTGCAGCCTTCATTCTGTTCTTAGAGTTTGTAGAGAGGTTTATCACCGACCTTTCACTGGTCTGGCTGGGCATCTTGCTTTTTATAGCCAGATGTCCTAATTTAGAAAGATCATTAATAAGGTACTGTCATGAACATCTGATCCTGTAACACACTTAATGTTTGTAATCAGTGATGGTCAGCAAATCATTAAAGTGGCAATCAGAGTTTATCTACACAAGTTTTCCATGACTTCCATTCTGTCCCACAATTAGGTCCCCCCCAAAAAATTGACCTTTCATCATAGCCTGGTATTGTCTCAGGTCACTGTGTGGGTGGGGCTTGCATTGCTAGTCTTGCATCTGTCTGGAATTTTTGTTACTGAAACAAGATTACAAATTCAAATTCAGCTGTAATAAACAGAGATTGAATGTTCCTTCTCACTTGAAGGCCTCTTTAAATGTCTGTTGATTGTAGTAAATAATCCGGTATAAAAGGAAAAAGCAAAGCACTGAAACAAAAGATTGATATTTCCTGTCAAACTATGACTTCCCCTTTAAGAGATGCTGATGTCAAGTGAAAACCATTTTCATTACCCCTTCTATTTACAGGGTGTAAACAAAGGGATTCCACTGAATGATATCCTTAGGTTGCCCTCTTGAAAGACCCTGTCTACTTTTGTGGCTGGATACGTTTAAGCTAGGTTAGAGAGAACATGGGGGAGGGAACCTGCTGAGGAGAAGGGTTTAGGGCATTTACAGTGGCAACCTCTGTATTGTAAGAACCACTCTTGCTGACATTGTCTTGACCATGAATGAACCATGAAAGGGGAATTGTTGCCACCACATTGTGAATACCTTGGTGTCCTGATCTATGTGGGCTATTCTTATGTTATGTAAGATGATGCACTCTCCATGACCTTTAGCAGATGCCATCTTGTTGTTTACGAGCAACTCTCCCTTCCTTTGTTCTAGATTCCCAGGGCCCTTCCTGTTTCCCATCACGTGTTACCGGTGGACGTGACATATTACATGGCATTAGTTCCACGTGCACACTGTAACCCATATTTTTAAGGTGTGGCCAATTTCTCCCTTTGATAAAAATTTTGATAAATTTTCTCTTTCAGTTGGTGAAAACTACATATCAATAGCATATTGCATTCCAAAGATATTAATTTTTAATGAAATGCAACTGTTTTTTCTTGGGGTTTTAATGCGTTATGTGAAACTATGATGTCACTGCGGCACATTAGTACAAGGTTTATTTGTTTACAATTTTGATGCCAGTACAGGGGATATTAAGCAACATTGTTGCTTACACCACACATATGGTGTAGGGTAGTGGTAGTGTAGGTCGTCAGGAAAAGGTTTTCAAAAATTCCATCAGTATCAAGTTTCAAAGACAAACATGACATATAATTATAAAGAAAAACAAAAGAAATGTGCCCACATCACATAAGTGTTTGCGGCTGTGTTGAATAGTGGAGATACTTTTTAAAAAAAAAAATAATAGATCTTTAAAAAGAGAGATATCTTGCTTAAGTTAAGCAAGTAGAATTGCAAAAGGGGTTGGAGAAAATGATTTGGAATATTTTTGTCTTTCTTGCAAGACCTTTAATGAAAAGCCATCTGAATATGCCTTTAAACAATTCCTTCCTGTGGATCAACATACTTTGCAGAAAAAACTTTACCTTGATAATTTTTACTTTCTGAAAGCCTTTTTGAATTTTCTGTGAAGACATTTTTGTAAAACCTTTGCTTGGACATACATTTTATGGTAAATGCATGCAGTATCCTCAATTATTGCAGATTCTGAATATCACCAGAGATTTGAAAACAAACCTCTGGACTGTTCCTGATGATAGTATCATTAATCATGAAATGCCAATGTGCTAATGGCAAGCTGTCTCATCGTCATTACTGTTATGTTTCTTGCAGGTTGCCACGGCTTTATTTATGTGAATTCTGCCTGAAGTACATGAAGAGTAGGAATATCCTCCAAAGGCATACGGTGCGTTTCCCTGAGATTCATTTTCTTTCAAAACATTTCATATTTTTTCAAATATGTAATATAAAACCATAATATTAGCTATAAATGTTGATGATTTAAGCTACAGCTCATTCCTTATGGGATCTCTAAGATAAGAGCCAGCTCTTTAAAAAAAATGGTATTTCGTGAAGCTATTTGATTATGTATTGCTCTTCTTTAAGTGGTACAAGCCATCTCCCTTAGGGAAACAGTATTTCTTAAAGTAGGAGAAATTTGATGTTTGTGTTATTGCGCAGCTTTGGAATTAGGTTTGATTGGGTATGAGCTAACTCTTCTGGTAAGATCACATGATAGTATTACATATTTTTTCCTTGTTGTAGCTTGGGCAGCATTAAGAAGGAATTTCTTCAGTTTTTCAACAGTTACTTGCAAATGCGAGGTCATTGCTCATTATGAGGTAAAGATGGAATCAAACCTTCAAAGTCTCCCATGTTATATGAAAAAACATGGTCTGAGTTGGCCTTGTCACGGTTTTGTCTAAAGGCACCTTCCTTAATATTCAGTTACCCCTTCTTCCCTCAAAGCCACGGATCAATTCATTGTGGCATTTAAACAACAAGTTTTGTAAGTGTTTGCCTTAAAAATCCCTGACCTACACTTAATATGGTTATTTAGATGTTGTAAATCCATTCTTTGGGCTATTTTTAAGTGATTGGGAAATAACAGTCCTGGTAACTCACATAAGTGATGCTCTGATATCCACTAACTCATTTGTAGTCTGACCCTAAATATCTTTGGACCTCATTTATGGGAAAGACATGTAGATTTTACCCATACTTGACAGTTTAGGACATTCAACAATATACTTGCACAAGTGATTTTTTTCATAATGGGAGGGGGGGGGGAGGGGATTTGTTAAAATCTGCCAGTGCAAATAATTTTTGAGCAAGTCTAATGTGTTCCTCACCTTCCCTTTGTCAGGTTTATGTTTGGCTTCACACTTTGAATTTTGAAGCATACAAGTGCTACAGAGCACCATCGTCATCATCATCATCATAGGAGGATTGTCATCCTTGCATACATGGATGAAAAGTTTGGACCTCCTATTATTCTATTAAAGTTTAATAAAACAGACTGGCCACAACCCATACCCAGTCTTGAAAAATCTGAAACTTACGGCTTGTCACTTGACATCATAAAGTTCATATCAAAAATTTAGTTAATGATTGCAAAAATATTTTTCTTGTTCATTGGCAGACAAAGTGCAAGTGGTATCACCCTCCGGCCAACGAGATTTACAGAAAGGGCAATCTCTCAGTCTTTGAGGTGGATGGGAACATCAGCAAAATATATTGTCAAAACCTTTGTCTCCTTGCAAAGTTGTTTTTGGATCACAAGACCCTCTACTACGATGTAGAACCATTCTTATTCTATGTGCTGACTGTCAACGATAGTAAAGGCTGCCACCTTGTAGGGTATTTTTCAAAGGTATGAATGATTACATGAGTGTCATTTGCACATCAAACAAACCATAATTATTTTCAATGCAGTCAACGGTTGATCCTAAATGCTTATCTTCCTATTCGATGCGAAAAGCATGTGTTATGCACCATCAGGGTTAATGCAAGCACTACATGAGGACTGCTCCCATTGTGCATTCAGCAAACTGAACTTTTGTATTGTAATGTGAAGGTCCAGAGTTGCTTAACCTCACTCATTTATACACAACAATATTTTAATTAAAAAGGTTAAAATGAAATAAAATTTCATTTGTAGTTTTGACTAACCACTTTAAAGAAGCACTACCCTGAGGAAAATGGAGTTGTCTAAGGTAAGTGTATTATCCATAGTCCTTAGTTTATCACAGGATAATGCACGGTCACCTGACCATAACTGACCAATAGAAGTTGAGGATTATTACTAAATATGAATGAATTGATATTTCGTAGAGGATAATTAAGAGAAGATCAACCAATGTGTGACACTTATGAATCTCCTTAAAGGGGCTCATTGAGTTGATATGGAAAACTCGATGAGATTGTTGAAGGGTCACTACCACATGACAATGGATATAGTTAGCACAATGAGTCAAGTTTCATATCCAATAGTTACGGCAAAAGTTGAAATTTTGAATTTTGTGGTGTCCTGACTTGTAACGGTTTTACACAGAAAAGTGTCTGGTCACAAATTTTTGAAACACGAATTGAACCTTTAAGTACTCACTCATAAAGCGGTTATTTGTATGTAGGATATGGGGATTGTCTTAGTTTGACCATTTGTCATTGGTATGAGAAGAAACCTTAAAGAGGTTTGGAAAAACTGGTTGAATTTCAATTCAACCCAGTGAGCCACTTTAATTTTTGCAAGTCTAATGATAAATCTCTATAGTCAAAACCTCAGCAGGTTCATTGTGGTAGTAATGAAAGATATTCAAAAAAGTTTGACAGATTTTTCATTAGGGGCTTCTATTTCATCATTGTTTTGTAAAACAACTGTTTTGGCTACATTTCCACTCTATCTGTTGTGTACTTCTGTAAAATGAGAGGTAGAGTTTGTTTCTTCATAATCTTTAGATTGATCAAATACATAATTTATGTATCATATTCTTGGAAATGTCAATGCCATTGTCAAAAAGATAGGCCTGCTTAAGAGTACTGAAAAGGATAGTTGAACTGGTCATGTTAAAAACAAGGCACTCAAAGGAAAGCACTTCGTAAAGAAACTTGCTTCAATTATTTATATAATCAGGAGAGGACATGAAAGTTGGTGATAGGTTTTGAATTTAATGAAGAGTGGAAAAGGCTGTAAAATTGCTGTGATTTTAGTTCGGAGGATGTGAACCTTATGAAGGAACATTCATAGAATAGAGGCCTATAAGAGGTTCCTACAAAATAGTTACTGCCTAGAAGTGTGACATGAGCAAGTGAAATGAATCTTACACACTGGTGTCATCATATAAATTAGAGGGAAAAAAATAACAAATGAACAAAATGTCAAACATTTCTGGAGTGGATCATTTTATTCCAGTGTAATAAGATTGCTTGCCACATGTATTTGGTAAATAAATCATTTCCTTTACTAACTTTGATTTTGTTTGAGTTAGACAAATTAAAAATTATAATAAATTTGACCTTCTGATCAGATGGAATGGTTGAACGATATGGAATATGTAACATAAGAGAATAGTGTGTTTGTAGGGAGAGGGATTAAACAGCTGTACAATTTAGAGTGTAACATAGATAGAAGCATCCATGCAGAGAAGTTTATGTGAGAGGTAGAAAGGTTGAATATTTTTGAGGAGAAGAGGACAAGGTTTCATCTGAAGATTTCATCCTTTTGAGGGGAAATATTGCATTTGTTTTTGAAATTGTTTCCTACTGATAGAAATGCACTCATTTGTTGCTCAGAATCAATTTGTTTACCCAAATTTTCAAAATTTCATGGGCAATATTTCTCTTCAAAAATTGTGAAAACAGTATAGGAAATGTCTGTCCCTCCATGGGCTCATTCCACAAAGAGTTACGCACAATCTTAAGTTTGATTCCCCATACTTAAGTCAACAGTAAATCAAACTTAAGATCGTGTGTAACCCTTTGTGGAACGGGCCACTGGACTTGAGTTGGCTAAGTTGGGACTTACTGACTGATATATAATTTACCCTTCAGTAAATTTGAAACATTGCCACTTTACAACAAATTGGTTCTTTTGGAGGCTATTAAGGAATTTGTTTTGCTTTTCTCTTTTTCAGGAAAAACACTGTCAGCAGAAATACAACGTGTCCTGCATAATGACACTACCCATGTACCAAAGAAAAGGATATGGCAGATTTTTAATAGACTTCAGTAAGTATTACTAGCAACCCACTCCCTATTTCACATTCTACTAGGGCAAGCTTTGTAGGTGTTATTCATTTGTTTCATCATTCTCTATTAAGAATACCCTTGCCACCATAAAGCTTGGTTTCACAAAATGTTAACCCACCACCTTTTGGGGGAAGGGGGAGCCTAGTCATTAATGTGTAACAAACACATTTACTCAAAAACGGAAATAGTAGTAACAGTTTTTGATCCTCCCACAGATTTATGTTTTGTAAAAGTGTTACAATGATTACAAGTTGTTAATCTCTTTCACATAATTTATCAAAATTTCTGTAAAATTTATCTGAATTTGATCCTTTTTGGTTCCTTGTGTTAACAAAGGAACCTATGCAGTCAAGTCGGCGTATGTATGTATGTGTGTGTGTGTGTGTATGTGACACATTGGAATGCGAGGGATGTGACACGGTAACTCAACAACCGAGTATGCAATTTTTCTCAAACCTGGTGTATACGTGTATCATATTCAGGAGATGTGCTCTATCGTTTTTGGTGCCGATATCTTGCATATTAATGAGTATACAGGGCTTAATGTGCGCATTGGAATGTGAGGTGTGTGACACAATAACTCAATAACCGAGTGCTCAATTTTCATCAAACTTGGTGGGTAAATGAACTCTATTGAGTAGATGTGCGTATTGTTTTTGGTGGTCATAGCTTGCATATTAATGAGTGGGCGGGGCTTAATGTAAAAATTCTTAAAATGACAATATCTTGCCACTGAAACATTTTAGAGGGGTGGTGTAATGGAGATTTGTGTTTGTCTGTTTGTGAAGTAAATGTGATGACCCAGCTTGACCTCATTTGACCTTTTGACCTTTGTAAATTTTTCGAGACATATGGATTCATCTTGATCAGACAAACCAAAAAGGCAATTACACTACCCACCTAGGATGTTCCTAACTTGAGTTATTGACAACTATTAAAGTGACAAGAAAGTTAGTGTGTAGGTCATATGCATTGGAATGCGAGGTTTGTGGTGCAATAACTCAATAACCAAGTAACATAGGGGGATGACTTAATGGAAAGTTGTGCTCATCTTAGTAAACTGCATGTGTTGACCTACTTTGTAACCTCATTTGACCTGAAATTGGTGGTAAAAAAAATCAGGCTCTGCCTTAGAAGCAGACTTGTGCCTTTGCTTATTTTTGCTTTTGAGGCAAACATGTAGGTAGTCCAAAGGACAACTATGGCATACAGGGCTAACATTAATCGAAGTCCACGAAGGCCATGGCCTTCGTATTTTTGGCAATAGCCTTGCTGCCCTATAAAATTTAATGACCATCGAGACCTCTGTGCCCTACCAGTGAGATTACATTGTGGTCAGTACAAAATCACTTGCTTGGCCTTGGTTCCCTCTCAGTTCAGATGACATGCCCTCAAAACCGATGGAAAAATGGCCTTGCCCCACTGGAACCTTAATTCCAGCCCTGGGCATAATTTCTAGTCCTCCATCATTAATTTTAATTGTCAGGGATGACCAGATGATGACCAGATTTCTTCCCTGCACAAGGGACAGTTGTGTTAATGTAAAATGCTGTTGACCTGCTTTGACTATACAGGTATTTGACCTTTGTGACTTCTTTGTAAGGTCTGAATTTGAATTGTTGAGATGGACCAAACGGCAATTAACTACCCTCCTATACTGCCCCAAACTCAAGTACATGGCATTTTAGTAAAGGTGGTGAGTGTATGTAGTATTTGTCACATAGAAATGGAGGTATGCAGCGTGATAACTTGAAAAACCCAAGTGTTCAATTTCCCTCGAACTGCAAGTGTTTGTATGATTTTGAAATTAAATGTGCCTCTACATTTTGGGGTGAAGGGCAAAAGTCATTGGGGATTAAGGTGCAAATTATGCCGCACCTTGTGACTCCCTTAATACAAAATCATCTTAAATGCAAGGAACCATAGTGCCCTCTGGCTCTTGTTATACCCATGCCTTCATAAAGCTTGGTTTCACAAAATGTTAACCCCCCACCTTTTATACCTATACCACCTATTCTTCGTGTTTGGTCTAATGGTAAGAGCATCTGCCTCTCACGCGGAAGGCCCGGGTTCGTTTCCCAGGTGAAGTCATACCAAAGACTCTAAAAAAGGAACCTACTGTACTGCTGTTGTGCATGATGCTCCCCATAAGCAATGGAGTAAGGAAAACAAGCCAGTGAGCCACAACTGGAAAAAAGGCTGTGGCTGGCTCGACTTGAACCAGTAGGTTGGAAACTGGGCCGTATAACTACATCTAACTAACTACAACCTATTCTTCACAGTCTCTGTTGAGCACTTAAAAAGATTTAGAGACTGAATTCACCAGATAACATTTATAGCAGAGAAATAGTCACAAATTAAGTGGTGCACTGATCTAATGTTTGTGACGGCACACAGAATATCTCTGCTGCATTGGACATGTGACCTATAGAATGAAGGGTTGTATTTTTGGTTATATATTATGAAAAAAGTAGCACCTTGAAAAAATTGGAGAAACTCAAGGAAGATAACATTTTGCAACCAGAGTTATAAGTAGATCTTAGATTTCATGGAGGCCATTCCCTTTCAAACTATTCAAGGTAGGATTTTGGGTGCAGAAGTTTCCCCACATGAAATTTTAACTTTTGTAGGTCTCATGTGACCCAGCTTCTACTGGTAGGAGGAATGTGCTTTGATATGTAATGTATAGCTGCTAACAAACCTTAAACAAGTGTACAGTGTTTGTTGTGTAATTCATACATGCCAGAGGAAGCACTGTAGATTTCAAAACTTTGTTTGATTATACCAAAGGAAGTTGAGGCAAAGCTTGAACAAGCATTTTGATGTGTTGCTGCTGTGATGATACTTTTCTCTCTTGCACTCCCTAATTTTTTTCTTGTGCTATATTTTCTTTTTATACAGGTTATTTGTTATCAAGGAGAGAAGGCCAGACAGGAACCCCTGAAAAACCCCTTTCAGACCTGGGAAAAGTTAGTTATAACTCTTACTGGAAGAGTGTCATTCTAGAATACCTCTATCGTAATCAACATTCAAAGACCATTACCATTAGAGGTAAGACTGCTTGGTGAACAGAATGTAATTTAAAGGGTTTTCTATTAAATTTATCATTTGCATTTTGTAATTGTCCTGTATGCAAGAAAGAGAGGAAAATTAGTCTTTGTTCTTTCAACCCTTACTCTACCATTGTTACCAATCTGGGACAATAACAAACTCATGTGTACAGATAGCACACATTTAACATGTTTGAATACAACCCCCCCCCCCCTTGGATTTTCATTAGTCATTTTTATTTTGACCTGTATCATACTCATACACCCCCCCTTTATTTCCAAGTTATGTCATAGAAAATGAAGTAATAGTTCATGTGGTATATCGCATAATGTTCAAGTTTTGAGTTTTTGGCAAAAAATCAGGTTGAGGTTAGCATCAGTGGCCTCATGTGAAGCCATACCGATATGTCCAGCTCAGAGTTTGAATCTGAAAATGAATCAAGCCGTGATGTGGTGTGGGAATGTAATTGTCATGGCTATTAAGTGAATCAAGTGAATTGGGAGTTAAGTTCAGAGCAGTTGGGCAGTTCAACAAGAGCCTGAAATTACTTTTTGTACTTGAAATATGATAAGATCTCCCAAATACATTGTGGTCTTGAGATATGTTACCTTGAAGTGCAACAAATCTTGCCCTAGAAAGTAAAAATAATCTCAGCAGAGTTTACTTCTTGCCTCCTCCTATCTGGAAAGGAACATTTTTCAGTGCACTTTCCAGACAAAGCAACAATAGTGTGCCCAAAAAGCTTTAATTGCTAAAGGTCATATTCAACACTACCAGCACTACTCAATACAGTTACTGTACTTATTTTTTGGAATTAAAAGACATACTTAACACAGCAAACACATGCCTTTCTCATGTAGCACTTCTAGGGTGGGAACTCCAAGTATATCTTATGCAAATTAGACATACTAATGGGTAGATGTAAATGATATGAAGTAGGGACTAGGTAGTCTCTTGTAAATACCCACATCAAAGCGGTGTGGGATTTGAAGGACAATTCTTCCCATTCTTCTGGCTGGAATTGCTTCACTATAAATACATATGGGTGCTCTAACTGAAGTGAAAACACTGTTGCAATAGGGTAACAGTCCTTAGTGAAAATATGGGGAAATTGCATGGTATTACATGATACGAAAACACTTTTGCCAGTAGGATTGGGCGGTACTGTGAAATTTTTCGTACCAGTGTTGTAAAACACACAAAACCGGTATTGAGGCAGTACCGATTCTCAACTCTTGGATAGGGGAGTTGGGTGGGAAGGAACCTAAGCCATGCATGGCCCCATGTTATCCTGCACATTAATGCATCTGGGTGTCTGATTGGGTTTATTACTGTGCAGGAACCTCTGCTCTATATGTTTGTGTAAATATTTTAATCATCCACACATCCTAACAGTTATTTTAGTAAGCGAATATAATGAGTACTGGTAATTTTTTTTCAAGTACTGGTATTTTCTCATAGATCGGTACTAGTACCATACCAAATACCTTCGGTATTTTCATTACCTTTACCTCTAGTACCGGTATTGACATCAGTACTGGTATACCCCCCAACCCTATTTGCCAGCAGCATTTATGGTCCCATGGAAGGTGTTGTATTGACCAGGGTAATTTAAGGCCAAAGACTCAAAAAAAGACTGTGTTGCTGTCATTCAATTGAGTATTTTGATAGTATTTAGGTTGAAGTTTTTTCCAACAGATTTGAAAAAATACGCTGAAAAAATTACATTTGCATTCTTTGATCAACATGTTAAGTGTAGGTTAAGGCCTAAAAATTTTTTTTAAGTGTGTGCTTCTAATCATTTAACTTTATAGTTGTCAGTGGTAATTGGATTGTAACTAAGCTATAAACTTACACAGATCACTAATGTTATTTTATTTTTATTTTTATTCCAGCAATCAGTAGGGCTACAGGTATGTGGCCTCATGACATTGCATCCACACTGCAAGCTCTTAACATGATAGGTGTCAATGGAAACAAGTAAGTTGATTGTATGGAACAATAACATAAATAGGACAAACAATGATGAACTGTGCATTAGCACAGGATAATACAGGATGGGTCAGTGCAAGTGATGCATGGCAGCAAGGGAAAGCATTTACAGCCAAGAGTGCACTAGTCTCTATAGTGCAATAGTAAGAGGACTAAGAGTGTGATAGACGGCTAAGCGTTGCATTGGCCTACATAGGTAGTTATTAGGTTCACATTGATCTATGTTGCTGCGAATCCATAATAACGTTGGGAATCATGCATTGCATATAGGCTATACATAGTAGTATGTTGCAGACGGCAGACATAGGAAAACAAATCCAGTTACCGTGCCATAAAGCCACCTTCGGCCACTACCTAGTGTTACAAAATGGTGGTTGCATGGTTCAAATTTTGTGCTCCTAAACAAGGATGAACTTGCCCAACTTCGGAACTCTAGGGATTCTTCAAACAAGGTACCCAGGTGTTATGTAAAACAAAAAGTGAATGTTTTCATTCGTGACATAGTGTTGAATTATTTCATTAGTTGAAAGATTAAACCTATTCAACTCGCCTTTATCTTTCTGAATAGGAGTGCAATATTTCAACTCATGAAATATTTTAACACTATCACACTCATAAACATTTTGTATACTAATACCAGAGTTGTTTAAACTTGCTCATTCATACGTAACAATATGTTAATTTAAAAGGTAAAAATGAAAGAAATTGCCCTTGTAAATAATTATAGCATTAAAACAGCAAACCCTAGTAAAATGACAAAGCCTAAGATAAATGAGTTTGTCCAATCCCATGAGTTTATTATCTTGGGGCAATGCTTGATTACCTCATAGTATTGAACTTTAGAGGGTAAGGATTGTTGCTTAGTATGAATAAATTTGAGGTGACTTACATCGAGAATGTACCAATATTCTTGCATTAGTTCTTGAAGTTCTTTCCAATTTCTAATTTGGTCTGATTGAAGATAATGTTAATTTTAGTTTATATGGCCCCCTTGTCATAGGGATTCCTGCAGTGTTCTTTGATTTTTCCAAATATGGAACCTTACAGCAGGCAATAATGGATTACATAGGTAAATAGGAGGTAGGTATCGGAGCTTGTTGACTCTCAAACCAGGGAGTACATTTCGGGAAATTTGCATTACCAAGCAATAAATTTTGATCACTGTGTTTGTCGTTAAAAGTGTCGTTATTTCTCCTGCAGGGTTGTGCTAAAGATCCGGACCAAAGTTCTCTCCAAGCACATGGAGAAGTTGGAAATGCTGAAGGAGAGGAGGCTGGACCTTGACCAGGAGTGCTTGAGGTGGACCCCATTGGTAGTTAGTGGTACTGCAGTCCTGGAAGAAGAGAAAGAGGTCAAGAAAGAGGTATGGATGGGTACTTCTATTGTTATTTATTAGTAATTCTTAAACTCTTGATCTTTGGTGTAGAATCATGTATATACTTGACCCTTACAAATGTCATCCTTGCAAGCTGGAAATGACCATAGAAGCATTGGACGTTTGGCATTTGCCCTCTCATGTGACATCCTTTTCAAAGCCACCTCATTTCATTGCGATTATTTTACTTGTCCTCCTAAATACTTACAAATGCAATAATTGGTACAGGCAGAGAATGAACACAGAAGTGTCTAACAAAGGAAGCAACTTTTAGAAAAAAAAATTAATCCACCAGATTACAGAAGAAAATGCAGAGAGTGAAAACAGAGTGAGAAGAAGGGGAAAGAAAGGAGAGCTATCCAGATAGAGTTTATCCTGGGATTTGGAGGTTTTTATGTGTTACTAGATCATATCATGTCAGGTCAGACAGGAACAGGAAGGGAGAACTATCATTACTTCAATAGCTAGTACAGTACAAGTGGCAATTATTACAATCATTTGTGTGGTGTTAAGTAGCCTCCACAGTGAATCAATACCAGCCGAAACCCAGCGAACCACAAAACCCAACATGGACTTCCTAACAAAATGTAGCCAAACATTTACCAAATAAATGTATCCTTTTCTCTGGCATTGATTCCCCTTCAGAAACATTTAATGAGCCGTAAAAGCTAATGTGAAAATGGCACTGCCTTCAAGACTTCTCATTTCCACCCTCTGTCCTTGATAAATTCCCTAATCAGTTGGTTAAACTTTGAATGCATTTCATTAGTATCATTGGTCAGAAGCTTTCAGGAAGTGTTGATTATTCATGAGATTGTTAAAAGTAACACCCATTCCTCACCAAAGAAATGTAAAATAGTAATTCTTGAGACATTCCAACTCTAACCAAGCTCATCTCTTTAACTCTAACCTTAGAATTTGAAATATGTCAGGCATGATATACTTGTCTTGAAACATGAATGTGACACCTTACAAACCAAAATGTGACCATTTAGTGAAACTAAGGTAGACCATCGGTTACTGATTAAATGAGCTGTACATTTATTTGTCTTTTAATATAGGTCCAGAAGATGGGAGCTTTGATGAATGACATGGCTAAGGATGACATGGTTCCATCGTTGCTGAATGAACTACCTTTGGTCAAAGCACCAAAGAGAGTAAGTAGAACTCATTTAAAATAATTGCTACAGTCCATTGTCCATTCAGTCATAAGTTTCTACATGTTTCAATTATGCTAGGGTCAGGTTTGCAGTTCATGTGAGACTGTTGGAAAGTAGGAAAGCATTGGAAAGTTACTTTCTGTGAAATAATAAAAAATTCTTAGTATTAAAAAGAATGGGGAGTGGGAACTCAGTGATACATACTCAAGTTATAGTTCAGATTTGAAATGAAAGAGTAGCTTTACTTGTAGCAAAGTTTAAGGAGAAATTTCCTGTTGCCAAAGATTAGTTCACATCCCTTTGCCTAAATAATTGTAAATGTGCATGGAGGTCATATTCTGCAGTGACTCAGACAAGAAGTTGTATTCAAAGATGTTAGAGTTCAGGGAATTTCCTGATTACAAAAAATTAGAATTCTCGAGAAAAATTCAAGGAAATTAACTTTGCTTGAAAAAAAGTTTTGGACAAGGGTAGTGTGTAATTTCTACTTCAACATCATACTTGAAAATCAGAAAAAGATAAACATTTTGCACCAAGGCCTGTTCTGTGGAAAGTTTTCTCAACTGAGAACCTTCCCCTTAGACTGCTGACAATCCAAAAAATCAAAGTTTCAGAAAATAGACATCTACTTGGCTTTCATCTCTGTGTATGTACTGTTTCAATACAAAGTTTGTCCCTTCATGAGTCATTTTAAACAGGAATTATGCATGATCATTGCCTTTACGTTGGCTGTCAGTTTCAAAAATTTAAATCATACTTCCAGCATTTTGTATTGTTGTTTCTTCATATTCTTTGTCTCTTGTTTGGTTGGTATTTGAAATTTATTGGTCATCATCAGTGGGCAAAAGATGCAATTAGTGTCGAAGGAGAGAAGCATTTCTTTCTATGATCTGGAAACAGGGTGTTATTTGTAACATAACTTTTTTAAAAATAGTGGGAAGTGGAAAAAAAATCATCTGGAGAAGCCTATGGTTGTTTTTATCCCAAATTTGTTCCATATAGAGAAAGAGAGAATTGAATGGATTTATGCTCCAAAGAAATTCTGTCTCTGTCATGTGAGATATTTTTGTTTTGCTAGGCAGTTTGCAGGATCTGCTGAAGGCATCTCTAGTTAGCGGCATATCAAAATTACAATATCAATTGACACTTTGCATTGTGTATTTAAAATGACAGGCAACAATTTCTGAAAGTTACCATTCCAAATAATTGCCATTGTCCCATTGTCTGCTTTGTATTCATATTTTTTGGCATCATTGCAATGAAGAAGCCGATTCAATTGTTGGAAAATCATGACGCTGCCACAATCATTGAGGTATAAGCTAGGTTTAGTCCTGTTCCTTCAGAACTGGTAGACTACCGTCCCTCCTTATTGTAGTTTTTGGCACTGTCACATGCTTATTGTAAGCCACAATTTGTCACCCCCCTAACAGCTGCCTGCCTTTGAACACCTGCAGAGAGATTGCAGTGAGAATGCAGAAACATCACCCCCAGAATTAACCAAGGAGGTTAGATTGTCACATTTGTGTGCTATTGTGAATTTTTTCATTTGTGCATGCTTTATATTACCTCTTTGGGTTTTCAGAATCTTTATCATTGGTCTTGGTTGTAGCTCTTTTCCTTTGCACACAACCTTCCATTTTCTGTTCAGTTTTTGAGGGGCTGGGTGGTGTGAAATTGTAGAAGTATTTCACAACCCACCTTGGCTGCCTATCCACACCAGTAGAAGAACTCACTTTGTGTGTTTACCAGAACATTAAGGCAAATTGAGTTTACTGCTACAAATTAGACACCATATCAAAACTTCAGACTGCAGCTGCCTCAGCATGCTTTGTTGTTTTACATATAATCCTACCACTGCAATGTGTACCCTCCTGTTGAAGTGTGTGTAGTCCACAGACTTCCTATGCATGGACAGAGCATACTGCACGATACATTGTCTCTACCCTGATGTGAGAAAAAGTGCACCAAGATGGCTGTCTGCTATGATTTTTGTGTTAAAGCTTGGACTTGCTCAAGCACATCACCATATTTTGCAAAAAAGTTGGAAAATTTTTGAAATATGGCAAAGCAAGGTCAAAATCACTTCAACTATTGCAGGAAGATGATATTGTTTCCCATTCAAGTTTAACTTTTGTCTAAAATATAACAGAGTTGTCGTCAAATCAGACTATTTATAGGTTCACGGCGGCCATCTTGGTGCGCCTTTTTTGTCCCAGTCGGTGGCGACCATCTACGGATAGGACGTACACATTACATGCTTTGTCCATGTATATAAGTCTGTGGTGTAGTCACATAGTATCAGCTGCATCTTGGGTGAGGTAACTGCAGCCTTGTCTTCCTTTAGCTGGTACCTTTATATACCAAACTGTCAATGCTCTGCATTTATAGTTGGAGAGGGGTGTAGGGAAATTGACCAATGCTGTGTGTTGTTCTCCAAAATTTAAAATCACTCACAATATTATAAACAGTCAATATACTTAGTCAGCTGCATGAAAGGAAAAATGGATTTTTATGCCACTCAAGGTACCAAGCATGTTCAAATATTGACCACCAATGAAATATTGACATAATGTACATTGTCGTTTAAAAATTGTAATTGACTTCTTATGGGAGGGGGAGGGATTTTATGAAGCATGCATCCCCAGACAGATTTTTCACATCATGAAAAATTTGCGAATGTGTGCATCCCCTCACAGTGGAAATTGAAGCGCAGTAGTTTGTTAAAGTTCCTGCTTGTACAAGCACTTCTGTTGTTCCATTTAATCTCCAGCGTTTGTACAGGTCCTGACAATCCAGTCAAGTCAGGGAAAACTGAAATTTAAATTTCTGGTCTTGGAAAGTCAGGGAAAATGAGCAATTTTTCAAAAGGTCCTGGAAAAGAAATGAAATTTTAGGAAGTGAACTCATTTTTCTTATTTTCTCAATGTTCAGATGCTTTTTTGTTGTAAAAAGATAGCAATATGGGATGTGACTGTTTTTAAGGTCCTGGAAATATCAGTCAAGGTCCTTGGCAGTCTTTGAAAAGTCATGGAATTTGAACAGTTTCAATGTGTACAAACCTGATTTGATGTTGGGAAGGTGGAATTGGGTGGAAGAGATGGATTTTGGATTTTCTAAATCATCAGCCTAGCTCCTGCATGTTGAAAACAAGCCACTGTGGGAAGTAAGGAATAGTAATGCATAATTTGATAGGTGGGTCAGTTGGGTTGTTTTGCAGTGTCTTGTAGATCTATTGTAGTGGTCATAGTGTTTAGCTAGTTTAGTTGAATAGCATTGTTATGTGTTTGATGTTACTGTAACTTGCATGTATTTTGGTTTTCCTGTGGTTTTGAAAAGTGCAAATAAATGGCTTGATTGAGTGACATGGACAAATGGCATCCTGACCTTTGCTTTAAACTATCAAGTGCATGCCTCTGTGTCAAATGGTCACGAGGTTTCATTAACTCAGGGATGAGCTTTTTCCGTGAATTCGCGGATTTCCGTGATTTTTTTCCTGCCTCCGTGATTTACCTTTCCCAATTTCCGTGGTTTTCTGACAGCATTGTTTTTTAGTGGGTCGTCGCGCTTGCACCGTAACTCGCCGGACTATTACTGGCGTTACTGCTGCGAGCTCCAACATTGCTTATCCATGAATGAATTCTGCTGCCTAGCCTGCAGGGAGTTGTAATACTCCCAGTCAAAGTGAATCACGTTTATCATGCACCATGTGCACGTACGTAAGTTCAGTACGAAAAGCTGTGAATGTGTAGGTTGTTACAATCATCAGCAGTTGACTGTATCAATATCAATGATGCAGTAACCTGTGCGGTGATCGATCGGTAAACGAGTCGGCCGCTCATAAAGTTGACGTAACAGTTTTTAAAATAAATGGAATTGGTCTTGGATAGAGAAAGAACTTCGTCAGATATCGGAAAGTGATAGTCTGAAGTGAACTGGAAATGTGGTGCAATTGTGAGCCATTTCGGCAATTTCATTCACAAGATGAGCAACTTTGAAAGAGCATAGGCCTAGCCTAGGTCTTCTTGCTACATACTAACATGTAGTTAACGTTAGGCCTAATGAAATGCAACATCGTTACGTTAGTTGTTACAACATAAAGTTACAGCTATCCCAAGGTTTTCTAATCGGGATTTATGGACATATTCACCACTGAGACAAGTTTTACAGTGATTGAAGAACTGTTCATCTTGACATACTTCAGTGTAGGCTGGACCTACTTAGGGCCTAGCCTAACGTTAGGCATAGCTTAGGCTAACCTAGGCCTAGCCTATTTTGACTGAAAACTTTTCTTGGAGTGTTTTATTTTACCAATGTACTGATTAAAATAGTCCCCCAAATGATGTCTTGAATACTCTATTTTCTCAGAGCTTCCGGGGGCTTCGTCCCCTGGACCCCCACCGGAGCTTTGCCCCTGGACCCCACCCGTTAAAGTGTCGCGCTTCGCGCTCTGACTGACGCCGTCAGTCATGTATGCCCAGCAATTTTCAGTGATTTTTTTTTTAAACCAGGCTCATCCCTGTTAACTGCTCACCCCCACCCCCTGTAACCTTTCCAGAGAGCTTTTATGAAATACTCATACCTTGCCCAAATTATTCCAAATCTGGTTAGGGCAGTGACCTTCCACAAACTTATTAAACATTTGCTTGGAAAAATGTTACAAATATTTTGCCATTTAGAAAGATAAAGGAATCATGTGCGTGCACTGTTTGACTGGTGGGGTGGTCACTAATTTTCTTGACAACTGTAGAAGATTTAGTTAAAACCTGCCTTCTCATTGCTGTTAAGTGTATTGAGATAAGTAAGAAATACATGATAGGCTAGATTAGGGATTACGCCCCTACTTCTGGTTTAATCTGAAGGTGCCCATGGTCTTTTATCCAGTTGTGGGGCACTGATAAGAAATTTAAAAAAAAAAAATGGAAATTGAAGATGTTGAGGTGTGAGAAGAAATAGTTTTGCAATTGATCATGAAAATTTTAGCTAACGTTTATTACTTGTGACCATTGTCGGGTTAAAAACTTTAGGATAACAGCTTATAAAAGAGTCTAGGCCTAACTCAAATGTAGATATATTTGAGAGCTGGGTACTTTAATATGCTAAGCAGTCATGTGAAATTCCATTGATATATAATATGGACTTCTGAAGATGTTATTAGTTGTAATTGTCACATTTCCAATCCAGATTAAACTTGAACCAGGCACATGTGACATCATATCCTCACATTAGTGAGCTCCCTCTTGTTTTTCTTTGGAACATTACAATTTCCCCATCTGTGATGCAATGTAGGTTGTATATTGTGCAGTCTTAGATTTCCCATGTGGAGTGGCTTATTCCATTTAGTGCCAAGCCAACACAGCAGACTGAAAAAAGGAAAACCAAAGGAAACAAAACATCCCTCATCAATGTGTGGGAGATCCCTTCTTGTCTCACATTCACTTTTGGCCACAAGTGTAGTATCTTCATTGGGTGATACATATTTTTAAATACAATAAGATGTCTGAATGGAAGTTTCACCAAATTGCTAAGATGCAGCTCCTTTTTAGCATATGGAAAAGTTATGTGAAAATTTGTTCATTGCTTAAACCCTTCCTCTCTGTAGATGCATCTACCACAGTCTTTCCTTTGATTTTAAAATCACTTTTGTCCATTTTACTGTGCTTCAAGTGATGAATTGTTACAAATGCAAATATGCGAAGTTATTTTGATTTCAGTTAGTGGTTGGGCTTGTGTTTCTTTATGCTACATTTTGTGTGTGGCATAGGGTAAACATTTTGTGAATTCTTGCATGTAGAATACCTGCATCCTTGATTTTTTTTTACTACCCGTGAACCAAATCCTGTAGAAATGTACATTTTTTGCATAGATTTCAATCACTGAATGGAAAATTGGTGTAACTTATAGCAATTGTAGATGCCACTTGCTAGTTTTTGTTATTAGTTACTGCCAGCATCTCAATTATTTCATTTTTCATGCCTTGATTTTGAATACTTGAATACCAGTTTAAAGGCATATTCTGGAGGCAAAATTCAAGCAGAAACAAGCAGAAACATTTTCCCTTTCAGAAGGTGAAATCTGCATTTCAATAGCTTACAGCATTTGGAGGATACTAACTTTAAAGTATTGCAAATTTTTCTTGGGATTTGATGCATCATGGGAAATGTGTGATCTCATCATGGCAAGTTAATTTGACATTGCATTCAATTTGTTTGTAATTATGATGCCACTGTAGGCAATATTAAGCAATATTGTTGGTTGTACTCTACGTATGGTGAAGGGTAATGCTAGATCTACAGGAAAAGATGTTCAAACATTCCAACAGTATCAAATTTCAAGGACTAACAGGAAGTTCCATTATAAAGAAAAAGGAAAGGAATTTGAAGCAATGTGCTCACATTTCATAACTTTCTGTGGCTTTGTTGATAAGCGGAGGTATCTTTTAACAGAAATAACCACTCTTTAAAGTGAGATACTTTGAGTTAGGAAAATGGTATTGTGATAGGGTGTGGAGGACATTGTGTGGAATATTTTTGCATTTCTTACAAGATGGGTGAAAATCCACCAGAACATGCCTTTAACTAAAAAATACGCAACCATGAACTATGCATTAGCACAGGATAATGAATGGTTACTGCAAGTGATGCACAAGATCACAGCCTCTAGTGCAATGTTGTTCTAATGCACAGGTTCAGAGTTAAGTGTGTCCATTTACACACAGTCGAATTTCTATTTTAAATAAGGAAAAGGAATGAAAAGAAAATGCTCTATGGCACTATAAAAACAAGAAGAAAATGTAAATAGATAAAAATGGTAAAAGTGACAAATGCCAAAAGTAACCTTACAGATACCTCTCTGTGAATAAAAAGTATTTATTCATGTCGGAAAAAAATGAAATCAGAAAAATTTGCATGTACATTTTTTCTTAGAGCTGCTTTTTTTTTCAACTTTTACAAATAAGCCAGTTTGGTTATTTGTTTTGGTGGCTGTGCACATGCTGCGCACATCCAAATCGTGGGGATAGACAAACCAGTCCCGTACCTACAACACATACTCCAAAATTTGAGTTTACATGAAAATTTGGTGAAATCATTCTTTCTTAATCCATCCATAACATAAGGAGAAATCTCAAGTGCCGTGTTGTGCAGTACTGCCATACAGTAGCACTGAGACCCCTATTTTTGTTTGAGTTGGTCAGACACTTGGATAGTGTTGTATGCACATCCTGACGAAAACAAGGGACCGCTGTGTGCTACGTGCTGAGCTCGGTTTGTATATCCCACTGTGCCCCACAATTCCATGCGGCAACGAATTACTGAACTCTTTTATTGACTAGCTACAAGTTAAAGGGGCTCATTGAGTTGATATCAATAACTTAATGAGAGTGAAAAAGGGTCAGTACAACATGACAATGCTTCTAGATAGCATAAAAAGTCAGGTTCCATGTCCAATAGTTACCGGAAAGCTAAAATTTTGAATTTTGTAATGTCCTGACTTGTAACGGTTTTGTGTACAATTTGAAAAAGTGTCTGGTCACAAATTTTTGAAAACCAAATGAGCTGTTCAGTACTCACACATAAAACAGTTATTTGTTTGTAGGATATGGCGATTGTCTAAGATAGACCATTTGTCATTGGTATGTGATGAAAACTTAATGGGTTTGGAAAAATTTGTGGAATTTCGTGATCCAACTCAATGAGCCGCTCAAAACATAATTGAATGATATGCATGATGATATGTGAACTTAGGATAAAAAACTGAACTGCCAGAAAACAGTATTGATTTTGTGGAAGAGCAAGGCATCTAGTTCCTTGATAGTGATTTATGGCATTTTGTTAATTCCCCTTTGTGCCTTTTGGACATTTGCTCTGAAAAACTTCAAGTGGTAAAGAATGGTAAAATTTTTGTGATGTCACTGTACACTTGCAGTCAGGTGGGGGGGAATCCACCACTCACTGTAAGACTTTGACATTCCAAATTAATTAGAATGTCATGAGACAAGTTTGGAATGGTTATAACAATTGCAATTTTACTATATACCCTGTATAACGTGTTGATGAGGTAGCAGTTAGGTCTTTAAAACTGTCATTCAGCTTCATGAACAGTACTTGATTGATAGGTGATGGGTTGAATTAACATTGCCTGACTCTAAGCAGAAATATTGAATATTGAGGTTTTGTTGGTGGAGACTTGAAGGGCTAATCCTCTCATCCCAAACTACAATTTTTTTAGTAGTCCACTGAAATTCTCAAACAGCTCTTTAATTGAGAGCTAGAGTTCCAAAAATACTAAGTACTGAAGCTCATATTTCACAGCATGTGCAGTACTGGGGGGAGGGGGGGGGTTGATTACACATTGGGTCTTGTATGTTTATCCTGGAGCAATAATGAGAATGTGTCTGGATAAGGATGAGTTTAAGACAGTTGTGGGAGGAGCTTTAGAAAAGAGGTTAAGAGAACTAGAATTGTTTAGGGTGAGAGGGTCAGGATCAGTCTCAGTAATTAAAAGGCTTGTTGTTTCAGTACAATGTCATGAGTAGGAGTTAACCCTTTACCGTTGCGCTCCGATCGGGGCATATTTGCGCGCCTCGGGAGTGGGCGGAAAAGCGGACGTAGCCCGCCCCGCATCGGCTTCCGTATGCCATTGACCCCGTGACCTTAAACTATTGTCTCTCTCGCTGTTGTGGCCGAATTTTCGGGTAGCTACTCGCAGTTTCGAGCCCCGCGTGAAACAGTAAAGATGTGTGACAGCCGAGCTCTCCACATGGGTCCAAGAGGACCCAAACAACGGTAAAGGGTTAAAATAAGCCTGTGGAATGTGTTTACTGCAAAGCTGATGCCACTGTCTCTGCGTGTGTGCACGTAAACCTTTAGCCGAGTGGTGCAGGCATTTTTAGCTTAACCCTTTACCGTTGCGCTTCGATCGGGGCATATTTGCGTGCCTCGGGAGTGGGCGGAAAAGCGGACGTAGCCCGCCCCGCATCGGCTTCCGTATGCCATTGACCCCGTGACCTTAAACTATTGTCTCTCTCGCTGTTGTGGCCGAATTTTCGGGTAGCTACTCGCAGCTTCGAGCCCTGCGTGAAACAGTAAAGATGTGTGACAGCCGAGCTCTCCACATGGGTCCAAGAGGACCCAAACAACGGTAAAGGGTTAAGTGTCTATATTAGTTAGATGGGATTGGACAAGACACCAACATAAACATGTTGCAGCATGAGCTAGATAACAAAGCAGTGTAATGGTTGTGGTGAAAATTAACTGAAAAATGGCCGAGTTGGGGTGCAACCGGCCTAAAATGTCAAGACAGAAGCAGCTGTCATAAAATGTCATGTGGTGAGGAAGGTAAAGTTAAAATATGGTGCAAGCCGTGACCTTACAGTATGCCATAGCTTACAGGGGGGGGGGGTTACGGTAGGAATATTCTACAATCACATTTTCACAGGGGGTGTTAAGTGTGTGTGGTGATATGTGCATACCCTATTTCCTGAGTAAAATTAAAATGTTTTGCATTAATCCCAAATGAGCTTTCCCAACATTTGTGAGCACAAGTACCAATGCTTACTTATTCTTGCCTATAGGGGTACTGGAAATTGTAGGAAACCATGGCTACAAGTGCAGGCTTAACACAAGTCTGATAATTGACTTCCTGCTCCCTTGCATCCTGACTTTGATTGACATGATAGTCAAGTTGAATTAATAGGTGCAGAGTTTTAAAATGTGCAGCAGGCTGAATTTTACAGAAACATTTTATGTATGTCACAGAAACATTTGTTACAAGTGGCTTTACGGTATTCTGAACCCTATCTGGGGGTATGAGTTGAGTGTCATTTGAAGGGACGTTGTTATGGCTGTGTTCAATTATTTAGTAAAATTTAAATGTTTGGTGTTAGTGTAATGAAGTCTGTAGAGCTAGTTCCCCTCAAACTGATTTCGACAAAGAGATATGAAGGAAACCACTTTCCTGATGTCAAAATTGAAGATGATTTTCAAAAGGCAGGCAGCAAAAAAAGTTATTAGGGAACTAGATACTTTGTTGGATGATGCCTTGTAGCATGCACCTATCATTTTCCCTACCTGCACTACAATAATTTCTTGCCATAGTTAACATCCTTGTAGAGAGATGCAGTTTAGCAGTGGTGGAATAATTAATATTGTTAAGTTAATCCTGTTTCTATGATGGCATGTCATATTGTTTCTTTTTTTTCCTGAGAAGTTTTGGAAGGTGGGGACATTGATGTAGGTAGGGGTATACTATGGTTATTGAATGTTTGGTTATATCCTCTTAAAAAAAAAAAAAAAAAAAAAGGGAGAAAAGAAATTTGTCAGAAAAAGAAGCAGAGAAGTAGAGGGAGTAGAACATTATGGCAAGTCACATTTTTTGGTTCCTTGCGGTAGCAAAGGAACCTATGTAGTCAGGTTGGCGTGTGTGTGTGTATGTGTGTGTGTGTGTGTGTGTGTGTGTGACACTTGCTTCGGTACGCTCTAACTCAACAACGGAAGGTTGGATGGAACTTGGATTTGGTACATAGATTCGTCATAGGGAGAAGGTGTGCCCTATCGTTTTTGGTGGAGTTCAAAGGTCATTTGGGGTCACCAGAGGTCAAAAACTAAAAACCTTCTCAACAGGATATTACTAGTTAGGAAACTTGGATAGATGTCATACTTGGTGCGTGGATGTGTTATGGTGTAAGGATGAAATTGGATATGTTCCGTGAAGGTCAAGGGGTCATCTGAGGTCACCAGGGGTCAAACACTGAAAAACGTTTTAACACAGTATTTTAAGGTAGAAAGGACAGATTTCAAATCAATCTGTGTTTGGTCAAAGGTCATCAAGGTCACTGGAGGTCAACTGCTGGAAATGTTATTTAGAAAATCTTGTAAGCTAGATAGAGATAGTTTCAATAGATTTTTTATCTCACCTGGTTTTGCATGCTTACGCACTCAAACACCTTAGAAATTTGTCCTTTTTGTTCGTTCAGTAATGATTCCTTCGGGTTGTACACATATTTTGGATCATTCAAAGTTTTAAGAGGGCAACAACTGAAATCTGTAGATTTCACTGAGCACAGGTCACTCTGCATTAAACTGGTCTCTCTGCCAGTGGAAGCAATGCATGGATTCTACAATATGTCTCTTTAATACTGCTGTGCTCTGTGGGGTAACCTTATCCTCATTCTATTATCACACTTCATTAATCACTTGCTTTCTGCTTGACTGCTGAATAAACCCTGTTTTCTGTGTAGAGGTAGCAAACAGGACAAGTGGTAGATTGTTTTAAAGTAACAGCAAGTTTTATTTGAGAGCAGGTAAAAATAACTCGTGAGAGAAATACAAGGGGTGTTTTTCATTCTCTGACCACATTGTGTATCATTTATTGGTGAAAATATCAAATTTGATTACAAGCATAAATACATATGGAAATGAGGTAGTGTTTTTGAAGGATCACCAAGCATCACAAAAGTTTGAATGTCAGTAAGGCCACAGAAATTTAATCTTTGGTTTCATGTAAAATTAGTACTAAAATACCCCATGTGAAGATGTTACAAACATTGAGTATGAACTTTTGTTTAGCTCTATTTCACAGACTGGCTGTACAGTTCTCATAATATCTAGCAAGGAACCACAGTGCCCATTGGGCTCTTGTTTTAATTAATGGATTGTGCCATTGCAAATGTAAAGTTCAACTTTGTGAACTTCATTGTTAATATGGAATATATAAATTTGAAATCAACATTTACTGGAAAGAGTTAACAACTGTTGGTTTTATGTGGGTGGGATTTGACTAAAAGAAGATTACAGTGCATGTTACTGGTATCATTTTTGGAAAATGAGATTTAAAATAAAAAGTCAGCTTCCAAGTTAAGTTTCAATTGCATGAAAAAGATAGTATGTTGCAATGCAGTTTGCAGCAAATAGATGACATCGATACTGACTCAAAGGCATATTTTCATCATCCCAAACAGTTCCAATTCTCCCAACCTACTTACTTCTAGCCCCTCCCACATTTATCTAAAACTCATCTTAATCAAGACACAATCCTAGTATATTGCTTCATGGCTTGTCCCAGTGGCCATACAAGTCCATAAAATGTAATCAAGACACTCTCAGTGCCCATGCTGTGTAATTTAGCTATGATGCATTGTTTGAATGTGATGCCAATCAAAGAGCTGCACCAATTGAGAGTTTTGATATATGTATACTGAAACTGTAGTTTGGGGTGACGAATGACTGCCTTTAATCATAAAAAATGCCAGACGGGGCATCTGTCAATAAATGGCCAGATGGTGCATGTGTCAGTAACATTTGTTATCTTCCCCTTTTTATGAGGCTATACGCATGTCATGGATGTACATTCTTGTTGTATTTTTGTATTTTTTTTTCCATAGACTATTTTCTAAACTGTAGCAATTGCAAAGGATTGTAGGCCAGACTTTTGGTGCACAATATATTTGTCAGGGTTATCACACCTTGGCCAAAAAAACAAAAAACAAAATGCTATCCTACATTCTTTTGCAATTATTATTTTGAAAAGGGCCTATACCTAAATGGCATGTCTACTCTCTTCCCTTAGATCATTGCAATTCATGCTTATACGTTATCATTGTGTTGACTCTTTTAATTTTTTTTTTTACCAATTTGTGTCCACATTTTGAGACTTTACAATTTTTTTTACCCTCATGTTTGCAAAATTGAAGGCCATATCAATAAGTACGCCAAAGTTTATATTTTATTCTGTTTTTGGAATGCATTTGTTTTTTAAGCAAATTTTCCTGTTCCAATTACAATACAGTGCAAGGTGATGATATACATGAATCCAATTGCCTGTTTTATATTAGATTGTGTTTTAACCATTTTCTTGTGCAGTCATCGTTGTTATTCTTCACCTAAACTATACTGCAATGCATTGCCTGAGCAACTGGGCCTGTTCTGAGCAAGCACTAAAGACTTTGTTTTAAACTGTCACATTGGTGATTAGATTGATGGCATCAGATTAGAACGGAAGTTACATGTGGGAACCAAACCCATTAGAAACAAGTCTTTTAAGGCCTGTATACAGGAGCAACAATTTGAAAAACATTCTCAAAACACTTCACCTGCAACAAACCCAAAACATGCTTGTTTTCAGTTTGTTGCACAGTGTAGACAGAGTAAAAACAATTTGAAAACATTTTGAAAATGTTTTGAGAATGTTTTGAAAAGAATTGACAGGACATTTCTTTTGCAACATTTCCAAAACATTTTCAAAACATGCTGTATACCCTGTCTACACTGTGCAACAAACCAAAAACAAGCATGTTTTGGATTTGTTGCAGGTGGATGTTTTGGAAATGTTTTGGGGAATGCTCTGCAAATGTTGCTCATGTATACAGGCCTTAAGTCATTGGCCTTTTTTTTTTGGGGGGGGGGGAGGGTGGGGTAGGGTAACATCCCCTGTCATTTTGCTGTTCTTCCTATAATATTGCTTAAACTGATTCTTGCCATCATCTTTTACCTGCCGCCTCCCTCTTTTTGGTATTTGTCACTAAAATTTTTTCCAAAATAGCTTCCATTTACTCTTGTGGTTGCACTAATTCATGCTATGGCCGTAGGCTGGTAAAAAAATCATTGACAGCATTCAGTCATGACAGATGTTTATATTGTGGCAAACAAATCAGGCAGTTTCTGATGTTCATGTGTTTCAAAAGCATTGTAGAACATGTTGGTGCTTTAAAGGAATGTTGCAGTAACACTTTAACAATCTTGCTCTTTACAGGTTTATGGAGGAAGGAAGAGGAGACGAAAGAGGCGGCAAATACCTGTCTTAGAATCAGCCCTCCAAGAACCTGATGCCAAAAAGCAGAAAATTGATGAAAATGAGAACGAGACTGCAACAGTTGGTGAGACAGAGATGATACCTACTATTGCTACCAATTCACACCAAGATGATGATAAACTTGTCAACAACCAGCACGAAAAAGAAAGCTCAGATCCACCCACGGAAGTCAAGGCAAAGGAGGTCGTCAAAGATTTGCGTCGTTCTCTGCGCAGTTTCACGGGAGGTGGAAGTAATCTAACCTCTAGGGAAACGCAGCTGGCAAAGGAGGTCAAAGCCAGTAAACCTGTTGGGAGGCCAAAAAACGTCACGCCCGCTTACCCCGTCAAGGAATTTAAGAAATTAGGGAGGCCAGCTGGGGTTAAGCGGGCTACAACTGAAGGAGGGCCACCCAAGACAGTAGTCAAGAGAAGGAGAAGAAGGTGGAAAAAGACAGCCGTGTGGGAAAGAAAGAAAAAATACAAGCCAAAGAAGCCAGCATTAAAGCCTTTAGGTCAGAGTAGTAGTAATAATGTTGTAAAGGATGCAGTGGGGTTTGATGGGGCCAGTCCCATTAAAAGTACCTCTGAGAGCAAAGACTCTTACAGTAGGAATCATTTTTATGCAAGTACTGAAAATGCAGCTGAAATGAAAGATAGTTTTGCTAATCATGTTGGTGAAAGCACATCAACACCTTTGGAGAAGAGAAGTAACCATTCCGCTTCTAACTCCAATAGTTCAGATAGCGAAGAGGAGGGGGCGAAGAATAATGCTAAGGTGGATGACACAGTCTCAGACATTGAACAGGTTAGAAAATCTGTGGATGATAATATTGAGGATGATTTCAAGGAAGAGAAAATAGAAAAAATAACTTGCTTTGGGAACGATTACAGAGACCACCATTCCGACACTGACAGCAATCAAGCTAGTGGAGATGACAGTCAAGGAGAACTTTCAGATGATGAGCATGAAACATCTGATGAGGAAGATGATGATGACGATGATGATGATGATGATGACGATGATGAAGAGGACATTTTAAACCCCCATCCTCATAGACAGATGATGTTACCACTTTGTGAGAGCAATTGCTTGGCTGCTGACAAAGGTAAGGAGACTTTGACAGACAGTGAAGACGATGAGAGGGATAAGGTATCTTTGGATAAGGAAGATGCAAGGCACATCCTCCACAATGAGGATGAGGATAGTGATGCTAAGAGTGATGCAGTTGCAAAAGGCAGCACCAAGGAAGATTGTAAATCTAGTGATGAGGACAGCTCTGAAGAAGAGAGTGATGTTGAGGAGAAGACAGAGGTGGAAAAAAGTGGTCCTGAGAAATTAGAAAATGAAAAAATACCAGAAAATAGTGAAGTTGCTAAATTTGAATGTTCTTTACCACAACTGTCTGATTCTGAGTCCTCAGATGAAGAAGAAGAGGAAGAGGATGGAGATAAACATCAGAACAGACCTGAACAAAACAGTGCTAGCAATGATGTTGTAAGAACAGATGGTCAAAGATCAGACAATGAAGGCGCTGCCTCTGCTGAAACACAAGACAAAACAGATGATGCCATTCAAACAAAGGAAAGTGAACAGAAGGAAGAGGCAGCAGACAAAAGAAATGAAACATCAGAATGCCCTCCTCCAATAGTTGACTTGTCCACCAACAAAGACTCACCAGAGGAAGTGATAGACCTCTCGGATGATTCATCTGTTGATGAATTCTCATGTGAGAGGCAAGTAGAAGATAAAGATGAGGAGGTAATAGAAGTAGAGGAACCCATCACTGAGGAAGTAACTGTCATGAAAGAAAGTGATAGAAGTAGTGATAGGAATAAGAAAGCAGAAGATGAGGTTGAACAAAAGCAGGTTGTTGAAGAGAAGGTTGAAGATGAGGTACAGAACCAACATGAAAAGGAGGCTGTGGAGAAGAAAGAAGACCTCCAAAAAGTTGAGAAAGTGGACATAGAAGAGGAGTCAATGGAAACTGTTGAAGCGGTAGAATCTATTTCATACGATCATCCTCCTCCTGCTCCTAAACCAGCTTCAGTCATTGACAGTGCAGAGGAGGAAGAAGAAGATGAGGTGTTACATGAAGTTGATGACGATGTTGAAGTTTGCCACAAATCATCTGTCAGTGATAGAGTGGATGTTGAAATCACTGATGCTGTTGTTAAAAAAACCAGTTGGAGAACAGCTTATAAAGCTCCTCCACATGTGCTGAACCAGGCTGACAGGGAAACAAAAGAGGCAGTTGAGGGAATTCCATCTCTTGACAGTCAACCACAAGTAACAAGTGCTGAGGAGACTGTTGAATCAGTGGTAAGTGAACCACCAGACAACATCCATCCAGATGATGGAGAGCCTGAAGGGGACAAAACAATACAAGAAACAAATGATGAGGAGGAAAAATGTGATGACTCTGAAAGTTTTCAACCTGTGGCTGAGGACATCCCGCCTCGTGACAGTAACACTTTGGTTTCTGAAGAGGTGGAAGAGCAACAAAAGGCTTTTGTTGAAACAGTTGTTCCAGCTGGTGGCACACAAGATAGCCCACTTAAAGATATGGATGTGGTTACTACCAGTCACCAGAATGTTATGACCCCATCTGAGATGACAGTATCAAACAGCACCATCAGTAAGGAATCAGTAAATGCAAGAAAAGAATCATTGACTTCTGCTGTCGATGTCCACATTGTGGTAAGTGAGAATGATGTCACCAAATCAGCCAATTCTGTCACTTTTGTGACCCCAGAAACAGTTGCACCCATGACTCATCAGTCTTCACAGGTCAACCTCTCTGGAATGGATATGAACCAAGGAACTGCCATCTCCAGCCATGGTGTTTCACCAATGGTAGAGCCAGTCAATACACCATCCACAGTTATTGGGCCCTCAGACAGACCAATGGAGCAACCTCTATCAAGTACAGCACCAGTGAATGGGACATTAAACCAAAGATCATCAGGAATGCATCATGTCCCGGCTGCTTTAGGTCAGGGTTCTGTCACCATGAACCAAGGTCCAACTGACTTAGGAGTTGCAGGGAGTTGTATGACACAAACAGCTGGTGCCATCAATCAAGCATCTAGTGGAATGGGACAACACAGTGGAAATACAGGCCAGGACAATCTTGGTGTTGTTAGTCATAGTGGTGAAATGACAGGCAATATAAATCAACATGGTGGAGATATGGGTCAACAACTTGATGGCACTAGACAAGGATGGGATCAGTCTGGTATGACAACAGCAATGCCAAACACAATGCCAGAACCAATGGCAAACTACCAGTCAGCAGCACAGATGCAGCAGCAGCCACAGCAGACAGGCAACCCAGATAGTGCTTACAGCTGTATGGGTACTACCAACTCAATGTTTCCTTGCAGTATGACACAGGCTCCTCGTTATCACAGAAACAGATGCATGGAGATAGCAGAACCCATGTTGGCTAACACTCAAGGGTACATTGATGAGTGTGGTTACCAGAGCCAGGGTAATGTCAGTACAGAGTATACCCAGAACCAGATACCCAGTAATAATACAGGTATAAACAGTGGAGACTACAGTAACCAGATGGGTACACCAATGGACAATCATGCTACCACAGGTTGCAGTCCAGGAATGGCCAGTCAACAGCAGGTTTGTAGCCCGCCAGTGAACCATAGTGTGTCAAATGTCAGCCCTCACATGACTGGCCTCAATAGTCCACAACTTAACATGAACATGAACAGTCCCCATCAGGTTAACAACATACAGAGCCCAGCTGCTCCTGGGTGTAGTCCATCTGTCAGTAGCCATGGAGCAATGTGCAGTCCACAAATGAGCAGTACTCAGACACCTAGTCCAATGCAGGTTGGAACTGTCAACATGCAGCCATGTGGAAATAATCTGGTGGCAGCATCTGCCTGCAGCCCTGTTGTAAATAACCCACCAGTGCACAGTCCAGCCTTGCAGATGAGGAGTCCCCAGATGAATGGACCACCAGTTCAAAGTCCTCAAATGAATAGCCCCCAAGTATGTTCCCCTGGGGTCAGTAGTCAGTCCTGTAGCATGCAACCACCATTGAATTCACCATCACGTACAAATAGCAACAGCTCTATTAGTGGTTCTTACAAGACAGCATCCAAGTCGAAAAAGAATCCATCTAGTCTTGCCAAGTTACAGCAGCTTACTAATGACATATTACCCAATCAGCCCATGACAGTTCCTCGGTCACCAAAACCAACTGCAAATTTGACTCCACCACAAAACCCAACTCCTTCCTCTCCAGTGGAACCTCCGCCTGCTGCTGCTGCTGTAAGACGATCAAGGACCGTTTCAGCGTCCCAGATGCTTCAGAGGAGAACACCGCCAGCTCAAAAACGTCCAATGCCATACCCACGTCAAGCACAGAGTGTACCACCACCAGTTCAACATTTTGATCCCAACATTCAGTTCGTGAGCATGCCAAGCCACCATCAGACACATCCTATGCCTTACCAGTATGCTCATCACAACAGACAGCCATCAGCACCCCATCCCCAAATGCATGTGACCCACTCTACAAGGAGGTACAAGCCCCACTTTGCACCCACCCCACCACCAACATTTGAGCAGCACCATCACCATACTGAGATGATGCAGCATTACCAAACACAAAGGCAGTTTGATTGCTTGCCTTATGGTCCCCCAACGCCTGCCATGAATGGGTACATGCCACAACCTATGGTTCCAGAAACTTACCCTCATGCACCTGGACCTCAGTTCATGGACTCTATGCCCATGCATGTGGGAATGGTGACCCCTCCCCAAGCAGGCATGGCACCCAATCAGTACCCTGCAAGAAGCTTTTATGGCACCTATGGACCCCTTCAAATGGGAGGTCAGCATATGATAACAAGATGACATTACCCCCAACTTTGAGAAGGATCAAAGGGTGGTCATTCTTTTAGAGAGGCTCAGTGCACTGCTGGCCAAGTATTAAAATGGGGCACTGACATATCTCCCAGGTCAGACTGGTTAATTGAGTAAAGTGCAGAATTTAAAATTTACCTAAAATATGTACATATATATTTCTGCTGTCAAAATTTTAAATGTAGCTTGTTTCACAATTATAAAATAAGGTCTTGTCTTCATATCTAATCCACTACTACTTAGTGACATGACAAGACTGGCATAAAAATCCAATAACACATAAATATTCTCTACACTTGTGTGTGTTTTCACAGGCTACCTTTTTTAATGTTCATCTGGTGATTGGAGTTTTGGCACTGTCTGATAAGTATTTTTCATCTTTTAATGTTACCTTAAATATTAATTCGGTAAAAGCAGTTACAGTCACAATAAAGGAACTACTTAACACATCACTGACCCTCCTGGTGACTATTTCTGATCCAAAGTGGTAACTGTTATTTCATCTATCCTTTTAATGCTTCATGTTAACCAGATAAGCATCTGACAGAATTTTGTTTCATTGAAGTCTTTTATAATACATTTACTTCTGGAAGCCAAATTTTACAAGTTCTTCAAAAATCTGTCCAAGTTTGTACTTTATTCATGTTTTATTTTGTAGCAAATGAATGTGGTGTGTCTGTACACACAGTGCATCTTGTCAATACCTTAAGAAAGGAAGAAAATTATTAAGTTGCCTGTTTGATATAGTTTGGGTAGACCTGTGCTTTGAAATTATTTTGACCCGGAAAAAATAGAATTTGACAATACTGTCCACCTCATAGCTATGTATGGTAAAAATAAGAACTGAGAGAGATTTTTTGTTTGAAGCTTAAAACTTTGTCAAGTGTAGGGCAATTTCATAAGAAAGATGGTGGACTACAATGGAGTCTTGGCCAAATTGCAAAGCCATGTGGACCACACTGGTGGCAATGTGAATGTCACTTTGAAATGTCTCTTCACTATTTGTTATCTTACTTGGCCAGTCTAATTTTTAGGAGGTAAGTCGAGAGGAAAAGCAAGGTAGGAAAAACAGTTAATGTGAAATATCTTATGTTTTATTTATAATTGTCAGCTTTTTCTTCCAAGATTGAGCTGGGGTTATCATTGTAAATATTGATGTAAATATTGTGTAAATGGAATGAATTCTATATTCAGAGATCTCTATCCCGCATTTGGATGTGGCACTGTCTATGTACTAATAAGGATGAAGCATCATATTGAGTACGGTTGGTGATGATGCTTTGAAGCCTTGGGATGCATGTATTTTAATAACTCCTTTTGTGATAAATGCCAATTCTATAAAAAGAAAAAAGAAATAAATGAATATTAATGGTAGAAAAGGTTGATATATTCAAAACTTGCATTTTTAGTCTGCAAAGGGTTCATTTTATTTTTGTAAAGTTTCTTGGCTTCATTGTAATCGACATAGATGATTGTGTATGAGTTGTTTTCTAAAGATGTGTTACAGCAATATTCTCTCGTGATTAAATCACTGAATCTCATGAGATAAGTTGTAACATTTGGTAGCATATCTTGGCACTTTTTCAAGCTTGCATACTCCACATAATCTCTGCTTACAGTGGATGTGTTGCCTTCTGTATAGAAATAAATGTGTGATACAAATTCAATGTTGTAAAAGTAAAAACATGATATGAATCACCGATAATGTTGATTCATGTCTCGTGTCGAACAGATTCATTGAAAAGTTTCTTCTATTATTGGTTTATTTGTGTTAATTTTTTTTTTCTATGTTTAGTACAAGTGTTTGGAAATCTTGTAGCTTTCAAGAATAATTTAAAGTGTTTTGCCGTAAACTTTGAAAGATTGGTGTTTGATTTTATGTTGAGGATTAGGGGATCAAGGAGTGTTTGAGGGTTTTAAATATTTTATGTCGACTTTCTTAAGTGGTTTGCTGTAAACAGTGGTCATTGCTCAAATTCTCAAATTACAAATAATATTTTTAATTTCTGTTTAAGGATTTTCATATAGTTATGGCTGTGTTACCACAATTAACATACAGCATGGAAACTGGTGGCTGATTTAAGAATTTGATATGAAACATACTCGGGTTTATTTATGGATAACAGTTTGCTTAATATTGCATCAAATGAAAAAGTTTTGACAACCTGCACATCAGAGGTGACTTGTATTTGATTACATGTTAACTTTTCAGCTTCACTCATCACAAGTTTTTTTTTTTAATATCACAAGGTGACATGGTTTTGAAAGTATTCACAATATCACACCTTTTCAGAGACTAATATGGAGAGAAAAATTAACCATTGTAGGGGATAGGATTTTAAAAAGAAGAAAAAAACTAAATGTTTGGAATCAAACTTTTTTACTTTCACCTCCACCCACTTTTTATCCCACTGAGGTGTCCCTACCCACAACAACCGTAGCTCACTTACACTTCCTCAGTGGGCATCACTAACCAGCAAGGGGCCAAATACTTATCCAGCTTTATGTATATAGCCGTGTGGGGATATTTATGATTGTGCACCCTAACAGCTTCCCATGTGACATGTGGAGAGTATTCTGATTGATCGATGCCATCCAATCTGATTGTTTGTTGTGATGGAATCAGTTTTTGGAGTAATAGAGGAATTTTACCAAGTCAGTTCTGTCACCAATTGTAGGATATTTCATTTATATATTTTGAATTCATCTCATGTCAAAACTTTTCTTTGATTGGACAAATCTGTAACTGATTGAAATAACAGAGTATTGTATGTAAAAAAAGATGGCGTTTCCTCATTAAAAGTCTTATGTTTTTATTTTCTTATAATTTGTGCTGGTTAAGAAAAAAGTGTTTCGTTTCTCAAAATATGTTGTAAACAATTGAATTTTGTAAATATACAGATTGTTTTGTTTTAATTTCATGTTGATGATTTCTGTAGATTTTGAACAGGCAATTACAAGTAGTAAGACACAGAACGGATTAAAAAGATAACATGTACAGTTGTGTCCTTATAAGTTTCTTTTTGCTCTCTTGTAGTTGGGCAGCTTTATGGTTGCATCAGATACTCTATTTGTAAGGGAAAGTTGTGTTTCTCTCCAGTGGCCTTTGTGGACGAGGGAGGAGGACCCATTGGGCTGTGCCCTTCCTCACTGGTGCCATTTTTTTTTTCTTTTGGTAAGATCCTAAAAATATGTACTTTAGTAGCACAGATTTACTTCAAAATGTAGCATATGTGGCACCAGATTTCATGTAAGGACACCCAATTTCTCAAAACTATTTGAAGGCAGAAGTATTGTCCTCCCATGGTCTCAGTGATGCCTTTTTTTTTATTCCTAAAAATAGGCAAATTTTGACAAATTTAAAATTTTGCTTCAAAAGATAGCATCTGTGGCACCTGTTGCTTTTAAAAACCGCCTACCTCCTCCAGAATCCTCAAAAGGGAGATGCTCCCTCTAGACTCTTTTCCTGGACGGCATATACGCATGAAATAAGGGTAGGGAAGTTAAGGTGCTTCGAGCAATAGCTTACCTTTTGATGTGTCATGCGAAAGATGCTGGGAGTAAAATCATTTGTAGTCAGGAGTTCGGACAATTACATCAATTCAGCAGATCTTAAATTTAGCCAAGAGGCACAATAGAGAAACTTAGCATATTTTCAATTCTGTTGTGTAGTTTTCTCCCGAAAAGATTCAAACCAATTATACTGATACTAGTTTTGATACATTTTATGTGGTAATTTTCTGGTCACTTGTATAAGCTAGTTGTTTAATATTTTAGTACTGCAAACAAAAGCTAAACACAAAGACCATTTAGGTCCTCTTAGCAAGCATGATACCTCCGTATTTTCGGCCATCTTTGGGGTTGGGTTGCGAATTTCCAATATTTTCTCTACGCCCCGCCCCAAGTAATGGTAGCCCCATGTCTAGTCTGGAAAATGCTATTTCCGGCAATGTGATAGGTCTGATTTTTCAAAATTTTCTTATCTCTCTGCTGCAACTGATGGTGGTGCGCCACATAAAAAGTGTTGGTGGCAGAATTACATTTTGTGGGCAAGAAAAAACCCAAACCGAAATGCCCCCGTTCGCTTATGCCGATCGATGCTCTTTCATTTTGACTCCTAAAATATGTAAATTTGAAAAACAAATTTTACTTCGAAAGTTAAAGCACGTGACATAAGATTCCATGTAAAGACACAGAATTTTCAATTTTACGCCAATGATCGAACCACCAAAATTTAACTTTCAACACTATTCCAGTTAAAAGTAGAAAAACTTGCAGCATTTTGCATGTACTATCTTGGACCAAACTCGTTGGGACACCCCCGCTCCCCCCGTCACAATGTTGATCATAGTTATCCTGTTCACGGCAAGCGGTCATTCTTGCTGCGCAACCTTTGAATGAAGAGCGGGGGTTTCATGAAAGACTGGGAACTGAGATTCAAGAATATTATGGCAAAGTGTCCCAACAGTATTGTCCAAGATTGTCTGAGAAATTCGAAAAGTTAGAACTACTCGCGACTCACTGTAGAAAGTGTTTCTTTGTGCTGGTTTGATTCTCAAAAGGATGGTGTCTTTTCTTTAGGTGAGAGGGCAGTAACAGAATAATCGGCATATTCTTAGTCCATATTGAAGTTCTTGTTAATATAGTACTAATACCCTCACAGACTCAGTAAAAAATTCTGCCTCTCTGTTTATCTTTAAGAAGGCGATTAAGGAAGGCATCATTGATAATTATTAAGTTCCCTTGGTGAAATTGAAATTATTCTTAATATCTTTCAAGTATGCTCATAATTTTTCCAAATGTGAGTGTATAATACGGAGACATGTCATAGTTATGTATGTACGTTTTTGTTTGCTGTTTGTTTTGTAGAAATTGTAAGTATCTATTATCTTTTTTCTTGGTTATAGGGAGTCATCCACTTTGTTAAGCCAATTTTGGTTTTCTGGATGACTTCCTTTCACATCATATTATAATATGTAATGTGATGAAACAAATAAATGAAATGAAATGAAATAAGGCTAAAAACGTTGGGGAGGTAGCTAAATAAGATCAAAGCGTCTTCTCGTTCAGGAAGACATTTTCAATAGTGACGTATTTTGGGCTTACCTTACTTTCTGAACAGGCACACACAAAAGAGAAGAAAAAAACATTCAGTAGAAGTACGTGTTGTATTCTACCTATTACTTCATGTTAAAGTAATTTACAGAAATAAGTAAAAAAGTACTTGAATGTATATTCATTTCACCTCAACGCAGGAACTTTCATTTGAGTAGCTGAAACTGTACAAAAAATATGCCATACATGCTAATTTGACGAGACGGGGGTGATGGCTAGGTTAACCAAACGGTCTACCATTTGTTTTGAAAGCAAAACGTAAAGAAAGTGAGTCTGTGAAAAAAGGGCATAAAAGATACCTCACCAGCTTCATGTAGCATAAAAAATGCTGTCACAGACCTCAAATCCGCTTCAAAATATGTTTAAAACCAGACCTAATTAACGATCTACCATCGTTTTCGGTTTCGATGATAAGAGAAACCAATGCATTCATGATGGCGTGCGTGTGTATGTATTTGTGTGTGTGTGTGTGTTTGTGACACTGCTTGTTAACACGATATCTCAAGTTAGGAATGTCTGACTGTTTGCAAACTTGGTACATAGATGCGTCATATTCAGAGGAAGAACACTATAGTGTTTGGTGGAGGTCAAAGGTCATCCGGGGTCACCAGGGGTCAAAGTCTGAAAACATTGTTAACGCGATATCGCAAGGTAGGAAACTTGCATAGGTTTCATATGTGGTATGTGGATGCGTTATAGTCAGTCGATGGTCCCCATATTTTTGGCGGAGGTCAAAGGTCATCTGAGGTCACAGGGAGTCAAAGTCTGAAAATCTCGTTAACACAATATCTCAAGGTGGGAAGCTTGGATAGATTTAATATTTTGTATGTGGATGCGTTATGGTCAGGCGATGGTCTGTAATGTTTTTGGTGGAGGTCCAAAGTCATCTGGGGTCACCAGCGCTCAATGTCTGAAAATTTCTTTAACAAGATATCTCAAGGTAGGAAACTTGGATAGATTTCATATTTGGTATGTAGATGCGTTATGGTCAGGAGATGGTCTGTAATGTTTTGGTGGAGGTCAAAGGTCATCTGGGGTCACCGGGGTGAAAGTCTGTAAACCTTGTGAACACAATATCTCAAGATAGGTGGCTTGGATAGATTTCATATTTTGTATGTGGATGCGTTATGGTCAGGAAGTGGTGCCTTTTGTTTTTGGCAGAGGTCAAAGGTCATATGGGGTAACCAGGGTAAAGGTCTGAAAATTTTGTTAATGCAATATTTCAAGGTAGGGAACTTACAAATATTTCGTATTTGGTATGTGGATGTGTTGTGGTCAGGAAATGGTACTGATTGTTTTTGGTAGAGGTCAAAGGTCATCTGGGGTCACCAGGGGTCAAAGTTTGAATTTTTTATGCAATATCTCAAGGTAGGAAACTTGAATAGAATTCATATTTGGGTATGTGGATGGCTTATGGTCAGGAGATGGTCCATGTTGTTTTTGGTGTAGGTCAAAGGCAGAGATGCCAAGTATCCCCATTTAGGAGGAATATTTGCGATTTCCCACCCTCGATTTAGTCCCATTGTTTTTGTCAGAAATGAAAGGTCATCTGGGGTCTCCATGGGTCAAAGTCGAGGAAACTTTTTAAATACAATCTTTCAAGATAGTTGTTCGTCCGTCTGTCTGTCTGTTGTTTGCCTGTCTAGCTATGTATGGCTTTTATTGAGGTCAAAAGGTCATCTGGAATGACAAAATTATTTTTGGTTTTGATGAAAAGAGAAACCTATGCATTCATGATGGCGTGTGTGTGCGTGTGCGTGTGTATGTATGTGTGTATGTGCGTATGTGTGTGTGTTTGTGACACTTTGCTTGTTTACACTATATCTTGAGAAGGGAAGATCTGGCAGTTCTCAAACTTGGTACACAGATACCCCATATTAAGAGGAAAAACCCTATTTATTTTGGTTGAGGTAAAAGGTCATCTGAGGTCACATGGGGTCTAATCCCGAAATCCTGGTGTACACTATATCTCAAGGTAGGAAACTTTGATTCATTTCAAACTTGATATCTTGATGCGTTATGATATAAGGAAAAACCCAATAAATTTTGGTGGAGGTCAAAGGTCATTTGGGGTCACATGGGGTTAAACCTCAAACAATTTGTTTACACTATATCTCAAGGTAGGAAGCTCGGATTGATTTCAAACTTGATATGTTGATGCGTTATGATGTAAGGAAGAACCCTATTGATTTTGGTAGAGGTCAAAGGTCATTTGGGGTCAAACTCAGAAAAACTTGTTTAGGATAGTTCAAGGTACAAAAGGTGGATGGATTTCACAATTAGTGTGTGAATGAATTATGGTGAGAAGATTGTCTGTATAAGGTTTTTTTTTTTGGTGGAGGTGAAAGGACATCTGGGGTCATGATCGGTCAAACTTTGAAAAACTTTTCAAAATGGGATATCTCAAGGTAGGAAACTTGGATGGATTTCCAAATTAGTATGTGTTATGGTGAGTTGAAAGTACTGTACAGTACCTGTTGTCTTTGGTGGAGGTCAATGGTTATCTGGTATCACCTGACATCAGACTCTGAAAACCTTGTTTGCAGAATATCTTAAGGCACAGTATGAAATTTGGCTTTTTGAATATAGAAATGTTTTGGTTAAAAGAAAAACCAGTTACTTACAGGTGGAGACAAAGGTTATTTTGGGTCACCAGTTGTTACAAGAAATGTAGCATTTTATTGAAAAGAGCATGTATGTATCATCGAAACCTCAATACATTTTTGCATTCTGGTTTGAGCATGCTACTATAACATTTGAATGAGAAGATAATGGTGCATGATGGCACTCTTTGAAACGGAACATTCATGTATCATCGAAACCTCAATGCATTTTTGCATTCTGGTTATAGAAAGCTTGGCTGGCAGTTCTGGCTTTCAACTTTTCATGGTAGATCGTGGCGCTCTTTCAGATAAAATCTTGCCTTCTTACCACTAGTTTGCAATAGGAGTGAGACTCTTCTATCTATGGAAGAAATTGTTTTGTTTTCCGTTTTACAATTTAAGAATAGTAATCATCCGCCTCCATTTAATCTGTTAAAAATGCAACGCATATTCCTGCCATAGACGTTGTTACGGAACGGAACCATTTCTGCCTGGCATTCCCCGCGATTACCCGAAACAGTCTAGCCATTATGATCTCCCCAACCAACAATAAATCAGTATAAACAAATAAACAAAACATTACATTAAAACAATTTTAAATTATACTTTCATTTGGCTAAAATCCTCAGACCTTTAAGCCTCCGAAAAAATTTTACTCAATACAGTTGCTCGAAAAATTAACCATTTTCTAATGCGTTTGTTCTCGCAAATGACTCACTAAAAACTCAGACAATCTTGGACAAAACTCGTTGGGACACCCGCTCCCCCGTCACAAAGTTGATGATAGTTATCCTGTTCACGGCAAACGGTTCACATTCTTCCTGCGCAACATTGGAAGGGGGAGCGGGGATTTCATGAAAGCCTGGGAACTGAGATTCAAGAATATTATGGCAAAGTGTCCCAACAGTTTTGTCCAAGATTGAGAAATTCGAAAAGTTAGAACTACTCGCGACACACGGTAGAAGGTGTTTCTTTGAGCGGGGGTTTTGTGAAAGCCTGGGAACTGAGACTCAAGCATATTATGGCAAAGTGTCACAACAGTTTTATCCAAGATTATAGGCTCCTTGAACGGGCCAAAAGTATTCAAAGGTAACACCCCCTCTCCACATGCCGGCGATCACTCAGCATACTGCGTGGGCCCCCTTCAGAAAAATCCTGTGAACACAACTGTTTCTTTCACACGTGGTTGAAACGTTTAGTTGGTCTCAATGAGCTAAGACTCTGCACATAATGCTTTTGGGACGTTTCCTTTTTACCTGAGAAAAATGTACAAACCTAATTTGTGAAACGAGTTACACAGTTACCACAGAGGATTAACCTCTCACCCCACCACGAAAGGGAGGAACATGTGCTAAGAAGCACCACATGACCTATGGATAGGTCTAGGTGACTTTTCTACCAGGGTTAGCAACCGCCCCAAATTTTCCTGGGGGATCTGGGATCCTTGTCTTGTAAGCATTCTTCAAAGGGAAGGTTAAGTAAACATTTAGTTTTCACATGTAAAAAAGAACCCAATCTACACAGTGTGATGACATTTCCATTTAAAGGGCTAAACCTCTCACCCCAAACTACAATTTTGGTATGGGGGTACCGAAATTCTCAATTGGCTCAGCCCTTTGATTGGCAGCTAATTCAAACAATGCAGAGTAGCAAAGCTTATATTACCCAGCATGAATGGTACGGAGAGTGTTTTGATTATATAAATTGAGTTTTTCTATACTCACCTTGAAGCAATAAACTGAGATTGTACCTGGATGAGGATGAATTTCAAACAATAGTGGGAGGGGTTTCAGTAAGAAGGTTAGGAGAATTGGTACTGTTTGGGGTGAGAGAACTGAGCCTTTAAATTGGACAAATATTTCTATAAATATCAGCAAATGAAGTCCCTAGATTTGTGATCCAAAGAAAAGGACAGCAGAGATTATATTGGGATCAACCCGATGTCCCCGGGGTTCACTTCCCCACACTGACATGAAATGCTTTGTTTCCGTTTGTTTTTCAGACTG
Source organism: Holothuria scabra (assembly GCA_037179385.1). Taxonomy (NCBI): domain Eukaryota; kingdom Metazoa; phylum Echinodermata; class Holothuroidea; order Aspidochirotida; family Holothuriidae; genus Holothuria; species Holothuria scabra. The sequence continues at coordinate 34,733,359 of CM074198.1, forward strand.
CTGTGTTGACCTTGACGTTTATAGGAATAGGACCTTTGGGCATTGCAAAGTTTGAAAAGTTCTTATGCAATCACATTTTGATAATATGTGACGGTTGAGGGGAAAGGGGGCAGACAGTAAAGTTTATAAGGAAAAACAAAGGAATGTCCATTAATGTGAGGATATGGTATGATTATATGCTCGATTCAAGTCCACTGTTTGTTGAAAATGTGACAATTTTCCTTGCTCATATCTTTAGAACCACACATCGGATTTCCGTGCAAATTTCACCAAAATGCTAAGATTAAGTCCCCCTTTAACGTACCAAAACGTGATACAACCTTGAACCTTGCAAGGGTGTTTTTCTGCTCGAAGAATAAACTATCTTCTACTTGAATACGTCACCACACATACCTGCATACGCCGGATGAAGATAAAATAGCTATAGTTTACCTCTTCGCAAGAGCCATCGATTATCTGAATTCTTTCTTAACTTCGAAAAGGCCAAAAGGCGCTATTTTCAGAGTAAAGTGTACATGGTGAATAAAAAATGATAAAGAGTTGCGACACGTTCGGGCAGCTTATGAATAAAATTTCCTCAGCCCCATTTCATATACCCGTTATAAAATCTTTGCCGAACGGCACAATATTCGGGTGGAGGTTGAAACAGTTCTGCGGTGTTGTCAAATTAATTACATGGACAGATTGAAGGGTGTTCACTTGCAGTGGGGGAGGAGGGGGCTAGTTGTCACAGGGGCAGCATAAGCGGATCCAGGATTTTCCAAAAGGGGGGGGGGGTCCAAGTAATTATTAAAAACTTGACATCTGCGTGAAGCGCCATCACTGGATGATGTGCAGCTTACCAAGATTTTTCTTGTCTAAATACCTCGTAGACAGTGGCGTAACCAGCGGGGGCAGGGGGGAAAACTTCCCCCACCTCCCACCCCGGACACAAAAAATGGGAAGGGATGAAAAAAAACGGGAAGGGAAGAAAGGGGAGGAAAGAAAGGGAAAAGAGGTAAAGAGAGGGAAGAGAAGAAAAGGGACAATAGAGGGGAGAGAAGAAAAGGGAAAGAGATAAGGAGGGAAAGGAAAGGAAAGAAAGGCAGAAGAAAAAAGGGAAAACGGAAAAGAAGGGGAAAGAAAAGAAAGGGGAAAGGAAAAAGAGAAAAATGAGATCTACATTCATGGAACACTGTTTTGGTCAATATATGAACATTCATGTAGAAAAAATATAAACATTCATTTAGTCACCTAAAGTTTAAAATATAATATCTGAGGTCCACTTTATCGGAGGAAAGACTTTCCTCTCTTGCCCTTTGCCAGACAGTCCGGAGGACTTCAGAAAAACAATCATTCTCAGATTTGCCACCAATATTTGGAGGAAGGGCAGATTCTTCAGTAATCCCCCAACTCTTTAAACTTCCTCACAGGAAACCCAGAATCTAAAGCTTTCTGCAATATAAGCTCCACATCAACAAATTATTGTTTCAAAAGGGCAGAAATTCCGGGGCTTCGCGCACCTAAATACATCTCTTATACAGTGGTGTTAACACTTGCAAGAAAATCGGAAAACTTAGCTACTACTTACAAGCCCGAGACATGCCATTTCCGGCTGTCTGAGGAGTCGCGATTTTTCAAAATTTTCTGTGCACTGTGCGCCAACTGTCTTTCTAGCACGACCTCATATTCTAGGCATGGGAACCATTGTCCTTCCGTACTCAAATGCTCTCATACGTGTACACGTATGAGAGCATTTGAGTACGGAAGGCAGATACTGTCATCAGACCTTTCAGCCCGGTCAGTTGTGTAGTCTTTCTGTGGATTCTTTAGTTATTGAAGTGTCAAAATTTTATCAATGTCGAATGTTGCAGAGCAGTGGCGTAGCTACAGGAGGCAGGGGCGATTGCGCCCTTGCTCGAAAAAGTGAAAAATTCGAAAATTTGGCATTTGAGACACCATCAAATACAGTGTGGTTTTCCCAAGTTTTCCTCCATAAAATTCCAAATTCTTTTCAATAAAAGTTCCATATTTGAAATTATGAGTTTTAAAAGACAAAATTTTCTGGGCTCTTCGCGCGCCTTTCATTGCAAGCCTTAGAGCTGTAAGTGATCGCTCATAAGCAGTCAGTGGATAACTAGTGTTCTAGCCGCTACAGTGCCGTTTCCGTAAAATTTTCTTCAATATAGGCTTTCATTTTTGTCTGAAAAGGCAACAAAGTTTCGGGAGTCTTTTAATTTCGCCGAGAAGCCTTAATTCGCACTCCTTAGATAACATGATCTTCAGTCACATGCTATCTCAAATATATGCTAATAGGAAACGCAGATTCTTCGACAGTCCCCCAAATATGCAAATTTCCTTACAGGAAACCCTGAATCTAATATATTTGCTGCAATACAAGCTCCATATTTACAAATGTGTAAAAGGACCCAAATTTCCAAGGTAGTACTTCCATGCTTATACAATAGTGTTCACAGTTAAGAAAAAAATCAGATTTATTTTAAAAAAAGCTGTTCTTGCTCGTAGAAAAGGCAAAAAAAAAAAAAAAAATAGCATAAATACGTACATTTTGGTCAATGGGGTAGGGTGAGTTGCAGGGTGAGTTGCAGGGTCCAAAATTGCCCCCCTCCCCCTCAACACTTCCCTTAAGGCCCTAAGACACCCACAAACTAACACATCTCAACTATAACAAAACAGGGAAACCTCTATCCTATTGCCCCCCCCCCCCCGACAGTCAGGTCTGGTCCCCCCCGGACAGTCAGGTCTGGTCCCCCCGGATAGTCAGGTCTGGTTACGCCACTGCTTGCGGATCGCCGGAAATGACACTTCTCGGGTCTTCACTTCTGCAAGTTGCGGATAAACATTAATAAAATTTGAATTGCCTTTAGTATCAGCTAAGTACGGAGCTCTTAAAAGCCCCGTATAAAAGCTCCGTACTAAGTTCATAGATTTCCAAAGGGTCTCATTAATTTTGTTCGTAGAATCCACGTAGTCGCTAAGCACAGCGTCTATACATTGCCTGGTCAGTTAACCGGCCTGTTCATGATGTTCATGTATTACAGTTCCATTGAACCCTACATACGCAGTGCTATAACATGACAACGAGGGAACGGCAAACACAAGTTTAGAAGAAACAAATTATACACCAACATTTTAAAAACAGACAGAAAAAAAAACATCAGTATCTCTGCTTTGTTGACAAAACTGGCTTAGCCTATGTACCGGCCACGCGCTGTATTGTGGAAAGTGCGCCCTCGATAATGTGAATATTTCAGTCTTCCCAGAACTTTTATAAGAAACTGGTTACTTACTTTTGGGGGTTAGGTAGACCTAGCCCTGGCTATTATTAGAACACGACCAGAATACAGGCAGAATGATTACTTGGGCATGAGCTCGCAGATTTGCTGTCACTTATGTCACAACGTTAACCTATCTAGGCCTACTGGTCTTTTTGGTACCTTTAGCGAGCAACATCAAAACGGCGCTGGCTGCACTATACGATATGGCAGTTATTTACCGATTTGCAATGGCGTGGCCAGAATTTAATTTTAATGAAAAAAAAAAATGTGAGGATAGCATTAGCCATTTATGGCATGTCGCACCGTAGACCTCACAGTTTTTGCATATTGAGATCATGTTTATGCATGAATCTTTTCAAATCAGAAATTACCCTATAAAGTGGTCAATTTTTCAAAAATTTTGATGGGGTTTCGGCAATTTTCCTGGTTGTAATGCTTTTCACATCAAATATCTAACTTTGTCATTTTTGTCACACGAACTTTAAAATCGTACGATAACTTGAATGATTCAATTTTAGTGAATGCGTCAACGTGTTTCTATAGGCGTACTGACGGGAAGACATTTCACAGGGGAGGGGTTAAGGGTTTTCAAAAATTCGTGACCAGACAATATTTCAAATTATTCACAAAACCGTCTCAAGTCAGTATACCACCAAATTTCAACTTTTCCCGTAAATATTGGATAATTATGAAACTTGACTAATTATGCTAACTATAAGTATTGTCATGTGATACTGACCCTTCAATACTCTCATTATGTTATCGATATCAACTGAATGAGACAGATCAAGAAAAAGTCGACCAATTGTTGTGAGCTTCTAAAATTGTTTTCATAAGTTTTAGGCCTAAGCCAGCCTGAGCCGGTGGGTTGGCAACATTGAAATGATGCATGGAGTGATGGCATCTGTGTGCTTGTCTGGTTGAAAACTGGGCCGTAAAGCTATCTAACTATATGTGTGATTGTCGGTGAGAATTTTGGGCTGTTTGTTTACCCTGAGCGGCCCACTCCAACGTGTGTTAATATGTCAAGCCGGTGAAGGCTTTTCTATTGTTATGAAAGCCCGAGAACAACCCGGTGATTTGCAATTTAGCGATTGGCAGGATGGGGACAAAAAGTCATTAGTTACAAATAAGATCTGCTGAAATACTAGAGTTCCATCTGCTTCTTGGTTGTAGCAAATGCTTTACCAGGCCAGCGAACTGAACCTGAAAACCGAAACAAACCCAAACGAGTCTACATAGGCTGCGACTCGACTGCAGGAGCAACCATGTCGGGTCGGACCCGCCTGCAAAAGCCTAATTCGGTTCTCATCGTGACCGAATCTGGCATATCAAACACGAAACACGAAGTTGGGTCGTATATGAGTCAGGTCGTGGATTGAGTGAATGTCATCGTCACCGACCCGACTTAGTGATCCTAAGATTCTTTGTATAGCCGATAAAAAAAAACACTACGAAACTAGGTGATGGATAGGTCAGTGGAAAAAGTCGCATTGACCGCCCCATATGGATCAGGGAGATGGATGGACGCAGTAACGTAAGGAAATTGGGTCACATATGTGTCTGCAAAGTTTGATGCAACTTGTCGACTACTCGACAGTCCACTTTGACCTTGCTATTGCCGGTCGGTGGCGGTGTTGTGTGCGTGGGTTGTTAACAGTTAACACACAGCACCGCCCATCTCCTCTATTTATTAGGCATACACTCATCAAATAAATGGTGCGATCACAGTTCACACCAGAAGCCGATATCAGGCGTTTTTGAAAAATCTTCGTGAAAAATTCCTCCGCAAGCCTGTCCACTGACAAATAGGCGGTCACCTACAAAGTTTAGCGTTCCTCCCCCGGCACTTAATGCAGCATACCTTTGCTTTGGTGTGAACTCACCATTATCCGGGTACAACACAGATTTTCTCGGGCGAAATCTTCTTTTTTTTGCGGTGATCAAAGCAACCAATTATTGAATTGCCATATACGTCAGGTCCCATGAATCATGGGCCATGGACTCTGATATCGACGGAAGTTAAACAAAATCTTGTACGTTTTTCAATGACGATAATTCTATCGTGTTGTCCTGTAGTATCACTTCGATACGCGTACGTAGAGTATGAAAGGGATCAAATTCCGACAAGAAGCAAAGTTGTCCATGAAAACTATTCAAGGATAATGATGATGATTAACCGAGGCTGATCCGGTGTGTAGCGTCCGTAGCGTATGTACTATTTTCTTGGAATAATGACCATGATATGTTCATGTGTCGGAATCAAATAAGTGAAAGTCATTTTGAGTTTGAATATAGGCCTACCGACCCATTTCCCTTCCCTAGCACAAATGGCACCACCATTTGACAGAATGTTAGGGAAATGATCAGTTTAGACAGCTGGGTGGTCGGGTGCAGGAAAAAAAAAAATAAAAAAGTTACAGTGTAATTGGGTGTGGTTGTTACATGCGGGTTTGTGATAGGCCAACTCGAATCGCCACCATCACTTGCATAGTGCATATAGTTTTTCAAGAACATGTTTTCCCCGTCACGAGAGTACACCTGACTTGCAATTTTTAGACTACTTGGACTTGGGTTTAGCTAAAGACGATTTATGAATCAATTCCTAACCCGGCGGCTATAGGCCTATGCACTTATCCTATCCCACTGCCACCTCACCGGACATTGGCAGGCTAGAGATGGTTTGTACTCGGGCCGGCACTGTGATAGGCTGCAGATTCCCAAAGTTGACGTGAACTTTTAGTCAAGTTTTTTTGAAAGAGTGGTGCAGTGGCGTAGCTATTGGGTGGGTGGGGGTTTCGGGGTTTAAACCCCCATGACCCAACCTTGAAAAAATAATTGCAAAAAACACCTGAAATAACCGTTTTCTCCCTTCCCTTACCTTAGGCCTTTGTCTCTGTATATCAATTTAGCTCCAGTTGCACTTTTTTTGTTTTAATTGTGTCGCCCTCGATAGCTTCTTTTAACTGTTACTGTACGCTCTGTGATGGCTCTCTTGGCCTTTTGGAATTTTTGACTGAAGACTAAATACCTTTCCCTCATGATCCTACCACCCCATGACACTATCCTGGCCACGCTACTGGTGGAACCCACTGCCCTTGTGCTTGGTACTCAGCGTAATAATGAAGGAGAGAAAACAATCGCCGGCGGGTGAGGCACAACTGGGGAAAAGGTCAAGGCCGACCCCACCGTAAACCGACAATTGGTTAGAAACTACCCCGTAAACTTAACTCTATCTAATTAACCAATTAACCACTGGCGTACGAAGGTAGAGGGCACTGGACCATGCAGCCCCTCACGGTTGCAATTTTTAGATCATAAATATTCGTAGCCCCCCTTTATTAACAATAACACAGATTTTACTTCAAAAATTTTGTCAAATTCCAAATTTTAAATGAAAAGGTAGACTCTATAACACCCTGGTGGCACCGATTGCCTCCGAGGGCATCTACCTTTGCAAGAATCCTTAAAAGGAAGGGGTCCATCCCTTAGACTTCTTCCCCGGCCGGCACAGACGTAACTGACGGGGGCATAGAAGTGGAACGTTCGGGTGCGGTGTGCAATAGTTTGCCATTTACCTGTTTACCATGCAAGAAATATTAGGGGTAAAACCATTCACAGACGGGAGTTCGAGAAGTCGGAGACAATTTCATCAATTCAGCGTATCTTGAATTTAGCCAAGGGTCACAATGGAGAAACATTAGCATATTTTCAATTCCGTTGTATAGTTTCCCGGAAAAGAATCAAGACCATTTATATAATAGTGGTATAACAATTAATGTGTTAATATTCTGATCAGTAGCATGGAGCTGATTTTTTTTTTGTTATTGCAAACAGAAGCTAAACATAAAGACTGTTTAAATTCTCTTTACAAGCATGAAAACGCAATATTCGGCCATCTGAGGGGCCGCAATCAGTGGCGTAGCCACGGGGTGGCACGGGGTGTGGGACGTGCCCCCACAGCAAAGTTGTGCCCCAGGTGTCCCCATCCCATTGCAATCTGCCCCGTTCAAAATGTTGTGGGCATACGCACTTACATTTTATCTGATGAAATTATGAAAGTTTAGTGGACAATTTTTTCGAACTACGGGCAGCCTTCCACTTGCCCTCCCTGGTCTCGCTTCGTGGCACTTTATGCATACACCGGTAACTAAGAACGCGTTAATCAGCCACGTGTGTATCCTTTGTAGAAAACTATGCTGCGGTCTCACAAAATCACGGTGAGTCAGGTCGAAATGCTTACTAGCAGCTTGCGTATACATGTGCACTCAATCGTGCTCGGGGGCTCTTCGTGTGTTAAGTCTCATCTAGTTCCCAAAACCCTCTCAATGTGGGACATGAATGCAACATGAATACTGTCAAAAGTTTACAAAGTTGTCCATTTTCAAAGAGGAGTCTTGAAGAAAAATAATGGAAATCAAACGATCTGACGATTAGGACCACATAGGTCGCAAATACTGTCTGTATCGTCTTCACGTGGGTTTTCACCCAGCTGGTACACTAAGTACGAATGATGATAGGTTAAACGATTTAGCTATGCTATCAATTGAAAAGAAGTTCATAAGAGAAAATTCAAATTTTAATCAACGTGTAATTGAAATGTTTGCTCAACTCAACGAAAGACGAATGCATTGTCATAGCCACAGGAACCTTGAGCCAGTTGTAAGACTAAATTCAATGAAATAATGGTGAAGTTTGCAGTCAGTTTAATGCTCATCAAATGCCATGTGAAGGCAGAGAAATGCTTCGTTCTATAACCCCAATTTTGTAAATATCGCGGAGCTTCCGGGGGCTTCGCCCTCTGGACCCCCACCGGGGCGTTACCCCTGGACCCCACCAGAGGCCCTAAGGCGGGCCCCTGAACCCCACCTCGTAGGTGGGAGCGCTTAGTCGCGCTCCCACGGTGCCTTGGGCGCCGTTGGTGTATTCCCACCAATACCAATTTGTCCTCCATGTATTTAGACCACGAATCGCCACTGGCTGTCGTCAGACTCAACAAAATGTAGCTCTAATCTCACCATAGTTATCCCTGAGTTACATGTTGTGCCCCCTATAAAAAATAGAGATGAAAGAGATGAAAAATCCTGACTACGCCACTGGTCGCAATTTTGCAAAATTTTCTTTACGCCACCCGCCAACAAATGGTGAGCTCCGTTTAGATGGTCTTTCGGGCAAAGTTACATTTTTCTGGTCAAAGTATGTTTTAACAAGTTTCTGATCACTTCGCATTTTGCAAACTTATTTTGAAGTGATCATTTTATCGCAAACGACAAACGAAGATAGTGACTCGTTAGATTCTTCATACAAGTCTGGAGAATGTTATTGCTGGTGTGGCAGTTTTTTTGGTCCCCTGTCCGACGGAAACAAAACACTGGAGTTTTTCAGTTTTTTGGTCCTAGGACATGAAGAGCTAGTTTTTTTGGTCTGGGGTAGGACAAAAAAGCTAGATGTTTTGGTCCGGGTCCAGTTTTTTTTGGTCCCACGAAATAGCAGCTTTTTTTTGATCGATTTTGTACGGTAGCCGAGAGGGGACAAGGAAAACATGGTGATTTTTTTTTGTTTTTGTTTTTGTTCGCATCTTAATTATCTTAGGATTGATTAAAGCAGATTCAGATAGGCATTAAAATGGCGTTGCAAAAGAATATAATAGTGCAAAAAGGGGAAAAAAAAAACAGTTCATAACCATCCATCCAGTAACTTTAAGTCCTTTACGTTCATTTGTAGGCCTCCCCGAAGGAAACCACCGTCCTTCCCCGACGGGGGAGGAGATATGACACGGGTACATGGAATGTGGTATAACGGATCAAAGAGGAAGTGATTGAAAATCGATTCCGATATGTATTAAAATATTATTTCAAAACAAAAAAACATGTTCACCCATCCAGTTACTTCAGTCCTGATAGGTTTTTCTTTTATTTGTTTTTGTAATTTTTTTAGGCCTCCCCGACGAAACCGCCGACCTTCCCCGAAGGGGGGGGGGGGGGTGTACCCCGACGGGGGAGGGCATGGGTCCCCCTCTGGCGCCACCCCTAATTCTACCCGGTGGTGCCAACTTCAACACCATGTCTCGAGCAGCCAAAAACAACACAAACCTTTGTTGAAATTGCTGACTTCAGCCCATTGGCACATTGTGGGAGAGATCGAACTCAAACGTTACCGTATGTAGTCCATAAGCTAGCAAACATTTATTCATATTGCACGTCTCAAAACAAAAAGTATGACTGTATATATGGATAGGGGTGGTCAGTTGAGGCTGCAATTATAACAGTTAAAAAAAAAAGTTGGGAAAAAAGTTTCCAAAATGTTGCGTTTAGCCTCGTGGTCTCTCAGACTCGGACGAGGACGTTAAATGGAAGTCCTGATGGCAGGATAGCCACCCCTACCTGGTCTCTAAACTTTTAGGTAAAAGTAGCGTGTAAACACGATATTTATTCAGTTTCGTACCGGCTTTCCTAAGCTTACACTTCCCACTTCCTCCCCTTCCACTGGCTGATTTTGCACTCCAATGACTGATACTGTTCATCATACCTCTAGTTGACCCTGTTCGCCTTTCTCCAGCACAACATTCTATTTCATCTGCTTTGTTTATTTGTTGTTATCTGTTTTCTGGGAGCTAATGCAGAACCCAGCTGTTGAACCAGGAGGGCATGCAGGGACTCCTTGTTCAGTCTTGTTTATGTATTCCATTGTTGTTGTTGTTGCGTCAACTTGCGTGTAGATCCCAGCACAAAGGGACCCAACGCCCAACCCCGGTGCCCAAATGGCGGTGAAGGAAGGTGAAGATGGACTAATTTCTTGTTTTATATTAGCCTGCGAAGCGCCTCTGTGGCTGCACCTCCTTTAGGTTGCCGACCCTCAGTTGATTTTTTCGTAGCGATGAGCTGGACGAAAAAATTCGTCCGCCCCGCGGGCTAGTTTTATATCGGCTCATTATGATGTTTTTATATTGATAAATTTTTCCGCCAATACTTCTTATTCTTTTATTTTTTAATTACTATTTTTCATGAAACATTTCAAACCGAATGACCCATTTTGATCATAATTGTGTCCATGGGCGTCCGCAGAAAAAAAATCAGGGGGGGGGGGCAAAATTTCTAGGGAGGGGCAAAACCTCCAAGTCACCATGAATTGACACAAAGCATGCGAAAATTTCAGCCCAAAATGCCTCCCAGATCGCCGGAAATGGCATTTCTAAAGCCTATTTTTCGCATAGAAACTTGGAAAACACTTTTTGTTTGGGTTTTTGCTTTGATTTTTATACGTTTTTTCAATTTTTTGATTTTCCAGAGGGGGGCAAGTGCCCCCCCTTGCCCATACCTGCGGACGCCCATGATTGTGTCTGGGAAATGCAATTTCCGGCAATCTGGCGGATACATCTGTCAAAAAATTTCTGGTACGCTCCGCACGAAGCCGTGGTCGCGCTCCGCCTAGATAGTCACGTCCCCACCAATTTTCAAAACAAAACGGCGCCCTTGTCTAAAAGGGGAAGTTTAAGCAAAAAAATTAATCTTCATAAGTGGAAGAGGAACAAAATCTACTCAGTTTGGTGAAAAGTCCATTCAAACCGGACATGTATTTCTTGAGATATCAGTAAATTATGAAGTCAGTAGATTTGTGTTCAAAAGTGAGTTTGAGGGCAGCAGAGCTTATATCACTTCCTCACATTGACAAGGAATGCTTTGTTTCTCTTTGTTTTATCAGACTGTTGTATTGACCTTAGAGTTAATAGAACTATGACCTTCCTGTGGGGGATCCGAAGTTTGTAAAATTCTCATGCCATTCATGCAATCACATTTTAATAATATGGGATTGTTGAGGAGAAAATCCAGTATAAAGGATAAAGAAAAACAAAAGACTGTGCACTAATGTGGGGATGTGATGTCATATGTGCTTGCTTCAAGTTCACATTTTGCTGAAAATGTGAAAATTTTACGTGCTCATATCGTGGGAACCACACATCGGATTTCAATGCAAGTTTCACCAAAATGCTCAGAATAAGTACCCCTCTAACATACCAAATCCTGTTGTGACCTTAAACCCTTCTTTTAAATATGTCGAGAACCGAACATTGGAAATGAGTGCAACTTCCACCGGAATGCTCAAAACATGTTCCTCTTTAACATATCAAAAATAAATTTGACTCCGGACTATTCTTTTAACTTGAAGGGAGTGCCACCATCGATTGGCAAGGGGCGTACAAAAAAATTGTGGAAATCGCAACAACTCAGACAACCGTCCCATTTCCCAGTTGTTTTGGACCCTGTTTTCAGTTGAAGAAAATAAAAAACAAATTACCACTGCCTGTCAAAAGAATGATCAAATCACATAAAATCCGATCGACAGTGACACTCTGACTCCATAACATGTCTTTTGTTAAAAATTCAAAATCACAGATGGGTCACACGGGGTCAAGAGGTAAATTTCCAGGGCAACAAATGTCGACCCCTTCCCTGCAGCTTCCCCCATTTTTCCCCCTTGCGCAATTGAGTGAAATGGCAATAAAGGCTTGACAAAAGTTAGCGTATTCTTTCCAAATTTTTCCAAAATTTCTAAAATTTTCATGCATGGTCTCTTCAAGTGAAGTAGGATTCAGTTGCTTTTTGCATAGTGCTCGGTGAGCGTATACAGGCGAATCTAAGAAGCATTTTCCGCAAAGACACATAATTATCACATCCCTGCTCAACAAATGTAATGTTCCGATATCTCTGCAGTGCGTACGTCCGTATATCATGTCAAAGCAGTATCTCATTATCCTCCGTACGGATCCAACGAAGATGTTGAGTAAATACAGCTGTTACTTGTATTGTAGGCGCAAGCGTGAACAGTGAATGTGAAATAAGCATGCATAGCTCAATCATATAGGCCAAGGCTTCGCGATGAGTTTTGCACATTGACGTAAAATTAGTATTCGAACGGAGGCAGATTTGACAGAGAATAATTTGGCTCGATGTCATAAAAACTTTTGTTCTAAGCGCTGTGAAATTGTGAACAATATGTACATTGCTCACTTTATTTCGATTTTCCTTTCCTTATTACTATAATCCGGACTCCGGAACTTCTGATTGTACCGCACAAAAGTCTTCTCAATCTCAGATTCGTCTGGAGTTACTGTGTTTGTCTGTGAACGGATTATTTATCAGTGCCCATCGATTTCGGATTTAATCGCAAAGCAGTCAGAAGGATAACCTAAAGTTTAAGGCTTTGTCACAACGATCCGTTTTTGTAAGAGATGAGACAAACGTATCCTTTGTGGATGAGAAGTTTGTTGTAGATCAATTTGGACATCATCACTTCTTGATTGGTTTAGCTAAACAAAATTTTCGTGCGGTGTGGTGTTCAGGCTTACCCACGGACACTCCGCCATAACATCCCTCACAGTCTCATTATTATTTGCAACGTCGCTTATCAAATCGATATTTTTGATGCATAAAATTTTCATGCCTAGTTTTGCGCAGTAAATTGCTGAAGGTGAGTAACGTTAAGCCTGGTTTCAAATTTGCTTGGAAGTCATTATGGAATTATTTGGGCGAAGACAGAGGCCGGGCTAACACTTCCTGCCCTCTACTAAGTACTAGTGTTACCCCACACACTAGGCTAAGTTAACAATTTTGTACTGTAGAACTAAAAACATCTAGGCTAGCCTATAGCTAGGGCTCCCCCAGAAGGCCCAGTACTAATTACACAGAAATGTGGTGTTTTGGTTAGGCCTATATACTGAGGCCTTGTGGCTACTCACCCAAAAGCAATGATCTGAGATTGTCTGATGAGGAAGTAGCATGAACAGTAATGTGGGATCATGGGATGATAAGAAGGTTAGGCGAATGAGAACTGTTTGGAGTGAGAGGATTAGCCTAAGGCCTGGGGAAGGGCCGGGTTGGAGGAGTCGACCAAGGCCAGGCATTAGGGTGCAAGGCCTCAGATGTAGTTTTACACATTTCCATTAATAGCCTATTCTAATTTCTATGTGAGCTAGCAGACCAAAACAGTCCTCAGTTTTAGGGTCATTTCATGCCAAATCAAAAAATTTTGAGGAAAGTCCCCAGGTGACCATCTTAGATTTTTATGATTTTCACATTATGTTGCTGCATAGACAGAAGGAACATACTTAAATTTTGGGGCCAATAGCTCAAGCGGTTTGGGAGTTATGGCCTTCTAAAAAGTATTGCCCTATATCATATTTCCATGCCAAATGTTGCTTTTTAGTTTTTTCATGAATTTGAATGCTGTAACTTTTCATAAAGGAAAGAGATATCTAGGCTAAAACCCAAATTTCATAAATGAGATGGCTGGTGGCAACATAATATAATCTGATTTCAGATAGCAGTATTTGTCGATTTTTGGATATGTGGGCCTAAAAAAAGAATTAAGCTGCCTTAGGAAATTTTATTGAAGTTCACAAACCAAATTAACCTTTGTATGACAGTGTTCTCCTCTCCACAACTCCAAAAATTGTTTGGGTGCTTAATTTTCTCTGATCTGGCAGATGACACTGATTGCCGTCCTGGGGAGAGGTCTTAAGGGAGGGGGTATCGAGTTGAAAATCAGAATATTTTTGCTCACTTATGGTGGGTAACTTTAGGTGCATAATGGTACTACATATGTGATGCTCTATTTGAAATGAACAATTCAAATGTTACGTAAAAATGTGGCTGCAGTGTATTTTGTCCAGGTGGCCAAGATTTTTGTGTGGGCCCAGATGATGTACGCTCTTCAGATTTTGTCAGGACGGTGCGCCTGGACAAAACGGCTACTGGAGAACACAGTATGAGAAGATAAGTACTGCACCAGTAGGCTAATTAAAGAACAGCAAGGTCTGGATATCACCATCGGAGACAACTTAACTGATGTTAATGTGTCAGTAACTTTTTGTATTTGTAAAGCAGCATGATAGGTCTGCTAAAAAGAAATCTTAGGGCAGGGCTGAATGTTAAGGTACTGTACACAGGGAATAATTTATCCAGTATTGCATCGCAACTTGCTTCACAAAAGCACCAAGTTGCTACACAAATGAAAAATTGTGTAGCAAATTTTTGTGTGCATAACCCTTGCATTTTCACAAACAATGGGTGAAGACCTCAAAAATCTTCAAAACTGCTATGTAAAATTTGACTGCTAAATTATTCCCTAGTACACTATCTCTGGTTTAAAGTACATAACCTGGAGTATGTTGCTGTTATATAAGACTCTTACCAGCAACCAGATATACTGGTTGGAATAGTCCAAGGAAATGCAATTATTTTTATGTCCAGAGGGGAAGATTTCATGACTGATCTCCTCAAAGAGAACTTCCAACAGAAAAAATCTGAAGCTACCGTACTGTGGTCTATACTGTACTAATATCACTGTACGCTTCCAGCAAGACAGAGGATAAAATCTAATTAAAAGGTTCCTCCTATTCTGATGGCTGTTTGCATGCAGTGCTATTTTGTTTAAGTGCTTTCATTGTACTGTCGAACATTATTGTGCAGTACAAGTCATCCGTCTTTTCTTCAGGTATAGTCCCCTTATTGTACTTGACTAGAATAAATTATACGAGGAGTGAGGAGATAGTCAATTTGCAGACCCTGGAGTCATGTACACCTTCAGGTGTTGCTGGCATTTTGCTCTCTAACACCTGCATTATTGTTGTAGTGTAGAGATGTGACATGGAATCTAGCCTTCCTGATGATAGAGAAGGAGTTTTGTATGATTTTGAGCAAGATATCAGTGTGTAAACGGTCAAGTATCCCAGAGGATCTAGAACCCGGGTTAGCAAAATCTCTGACCTCTGAAATTGGGGAATTATAGAAAAATCAAAAGTGTCTTAGAAACCTAATTTCTGATTTGCGCTGGCCCAAGAAGAACAAGAGGAAAACAACACACACAAACATACACACACAATATAGTAGACTGGGTGTGCCCATGTTTTTTTCCCTAATTCATATTTATTGAGAAAGTTTACCAAAACATGATGAGGCTATGTATGGTACTGTCAGAACAATGATGTCACAGTTGAATCTATTGAAAACTGGAGTGCATTAATTATTATTAGGCTTATTTGGCTTGTTCTCAAGACAAAAATGAAATGTTTGTTTTTAGTTTCCTAAGAACTTGTCCTATGATACTTTATACTGATCTGTGACATTTGTGTTAACTGTTTGTGGATGTTAACTACAGGTAAGTTTTAAGAATTAATGTAATTTTATGCTGCCAACTAGGAGATCATGGCAGCAATATAGTACTGCCTTTAATTAAAAAGGTAGGCCAGGGTTGAAAATTCCTGATTAACTTAGGAAGTGCTCATTTTCAGATCAATAAATATTGCTCAAGATCATTTTCAGCTGACTGGTCAAAGCAAATGAAAGTGTAGAGAAAACCTACCAAATGTGTGGTATGGCTTGTTGTACTGTATATTGCTGTACACTGTAACTACTGTAGATTGACACTGAAAGGTAGTGTGACACCAAAATGACAAATTTGGGTATTTGATGTAAAAAGCATCAAAAAACAAGGAAATTGCTGCACTTCCCATCAAAATCGGTTAAAAACTGGCCATTTCACACGTATATTTCTGATTTGCACTTAATCATGCATAAATATTCATGAGCTCAATATGTACTGTAAATCTTGTGGTGTCATGGGAGGGACATACCATATATGGCTAATGTTATCCTTTGTTTTTGCAATCTTCATTTCAAGGGCAGTTGTAACATTAGTGTTTCCTAAAGGGTTTATTTTGAAAGTTGAAATTGTGTCCTTGAAAATCATCAGTATCAATCACCAAACTATAAACTATCTGATGAGTAATTAAGAGATAACTAATGTAGGGTTAACAAAAGGAATGTCAACACTATGCAACACTCAACATCACTATTTTTGCATAACGAACAAGTTGCTTCAGAAACAATCAAAATATGAAGAGGAATATCTTGAGAACGGTAGAAGAAAATGACATAATAATTCCAAGGAATTTTACCTTAGAAGATCTTGCTCCTTAACTACTGTACAGTACCAAGTAAATTCAGTGCCTTTTGCTGTCATGTCACACTACCTTTAAGAATTCATTTTATTATCCTTATCATAGTAGGCGTGAACATTTTAAAACAGTAATATTTGCAGGCCTTCAATTGTTAGGTGTGAGAGTGGGATATTGGACACCATCACCCTTCTGAAATCACTGTGAGGAGTGTGATTATTTTGCACACCAAGATCATTAAAGATCTGATGGGAGCTCATAAATTTATTTTGAGTTTAATAAAACACACCTGCTGTACTAAACTCCTTAATTTCCTGAGGAGTGCGATTTGTGACACAACTGGAAAGTTCAAAACCCAATGCCTGTATTTGTTGTTTTGTTATTTTTCAAGTCTTGACTCAAATTGCAAAAATAGAGATTGATCAATTAAAATGGTATGGTACAGTAAATGGTTTTTTTGTACCTAACACTCTATTCTATGAGATAACTTTTTATGCCATATTGTGTGCCCATGTATATTCTCATCTTTCTAACTAACTCATTGTGGGGAGGGTGAAAGGAAACAAGGCTTCTATAGTGTCCATACAATACCATCTATTCTCCTCGCATATAATTTTAATGTACAGTAAAACCTGTTTAACCCTGTTTCCCACCAGATTTCACTGGCTCCATGAATTGCCTCAATATGGGAACGGGAGCCAGCAGTTCTTCGTCGAGATCACCTTCGCCGGAGCTAGCTAATAATCAAAGAAACAGTCTTAGATATAATTCTGACGATCGATGCCACAAAAACTCCCTAAGCATGGACAGGTGGAAAGGACAAAATGTTATTTGTAATGATGTTGCACCAATTATTATTACCAAAGATTGCTTCGAGGAATATCAGTGTACTATGCTAACGGAGAAAGACCAAGGGGTACAAGGAGCCATTGCTGATGGTATGTTGGAACATCACCTTATACAGGTAGGAATTCAGTTGGTACATTTTTCTATGTGCAATAATATGATCTAATTAATGGCCACTGCAGGCACGTAGCCAGGATTGTGTGATGGGGAGGGTTTTGGTGTCTGGGGGAGGGGGGATTGAGGGGATTTGGTGTATGACAAGAGGGAAGAGTCTAAGGATAGAGAGAAAAAAATGCTATTTTAGGTGCTTTTTGCATCTCAAGGTTGGTTTAGTGGGGTTCTAACCCCCCAAACCACCCCTGTGGCTATGCCACTGGGCCACAGCCAGAATTAGGGCTAGGAATAAGATGACTTTTAGGGGGGATAATTCCTTGTTGGGCGAATGGCTGGGCTACAAGCAAGAACTTGAGAGTCTTACCCTATATACAAGAGGTACATTGTAATGTGGATTTTGCTGGCTAGAAAAATATAATGTACAGTATCCATTACATTCGAACCATCAATCTGAACAACAGTATGGGAGACTCAAATTCAAAATCTTTGAATCAGACATGTTTCTCTTCATGAACTGTTGCTCATTTGTTATGGATGTGCCAAAACTTGAATTGAGGAACTCTTCACAAGGTACTGTTGTACAGTAACTATGGGGTCAATCAGAGTTAATTTGCCTAAAATTGGTGGTAAATTATATTTTAAAGGAAAACAAAACATTGGCCATCAAAGAGAAAACTTTCATGACGTCATGTCTGCTTACCCCAAGTTCATTCAATCATTCAACTTTCACTCACTAAGGTCTGTGGGTATATATATCGATATACTGTATCCAGTATGGTACAGTATGTCACTTATAAATACCCGTATAGAAATGGGTCCAAAATGAATATACCTGGTATACCCAATAAGATATCGATCCATGATTTAAATTCCGAACCAGATAAGCACACCTATTGGTTTCGATAGCTGCCTCCAACTCTATGTTAAACTGTGGTCACATAACATTGGGACAGATAAAACCACTTAGTAATACACACACAACCATAGCAGGCCTAATCTACTTCACTCCTACTTACCTCACCTGTTCCACAAATGGACTGTTCCATTTACCGCGGAATACTATCTGGCAATGTCTTCTGTAGGTGGCGCTATAGCCCAATAGGAACCATCCCCGAACACACCCTTGTTTCATTGCCAGCGGAATGCTTAAGTCACGTTTTATTAGCTCTCTCGTTTTTTCATCTTTTTGGATACACACACACAACCATAGCAGGCCTATTTGCTTGCACCATACACTACAGGCAGAAAATATGCAACAGGTACTACACTGTAGCCTACCAAGAGCAATAACACAAAGTCAGCTGAGGGATGGACATAAATTTCCTCTGTCAAAACAGCTTATGCCTTATCGGCCAGTCAAGTAAAAATGGGGATTCAAATACTGAATAATGGCATTTATTTTCTAATACATGCTTCATTCAGTTTGCTGGTTCTCCAGGGCATATCTTTTTGTAATGGAGAAATAGAGTGAAATAGCAGTAGTAGTGGTAAGAAACAGTTACTCAAACGACTGTAGAATATGTAGTTCGTTTCTACTGTAGGCAGTTGGCACTTTATGAATATTCATACAAGGTCTGAAAGTTTCTGATGGAAGTGGCCCAGTGGAAGTGTCCAATTAGTGGCCATACCCCTCACCACATTTTTGAGTATTTAGATTATTTATGGTCATGATGGTTCATTCAAATGAAATTGCTTCTCAGTAACTGTGCTCATCCCAGAAATTATTCAATGGATCAATACACTCAATATGAGAAAACTTGATTCGCTAGAAACTTCACTTTTGTGGAGCTGTGCACACATCATCTTTGCCATAAAAAAAAAAAAATGAAATCCTGTTTTTTCATTTCTAGTCACAAACATTATGTGTCAAATGGACAAGCTGTTGTGTCAGAATCACATCTTAGTACAGTAGCTCTGTGGAAACACGCAAATTCTCAACATACCTGTACCATGCTCTTTCAAATTTCAATTCCAAACTAATGAAAAACAGTATATGTATGGAACTATGGTACATTGTACAGTACTGTGTAGAATACTTTGTTGTACTAACACTGCACAGTAGAGTTTTGGAGATTCTTAGCTGTCATGTGCTGCATTGCGCTGTACACTGATTTGCCACAATAGAAATTGCAGTTATAGCGGTCAACAAGAAATACCCAATTTGGTGAAAGTAATTTAATTTTTGGCACTGTGAACAACATGCCTTCTCCACATCTCTGGCATTTCCACAAGCTGAGCTTGCTAGTAATTAATGAGTCATTGTGTTAGTGATCAAATTAGAACACACAGATAAAATTTGTAGCACAGAACTTTATGTGTAGATGTAGCTTCTATAGGACATAGGTACTGAGTTTTTTCCAAGAAATTGAAATTGACTAAAAAAGTAAAGTTCTGTCAGCCATGAGTTAAATTAACTCAGAGATTTATCAAGTCATAATGAGACCAAACAAATATAAGCTGACCTACTATTTTGTGTTTTAAAAGGCCATCAATTGACACTGCAAACATGCAGTTTTGCTGAGATTCTACCAAAATTCCAAATGGTGGCTCAGCTCTTTTACCTGCATTTAATTCCAAAAATTCTAACTCTTCACACATGAACAGTAGCAAACACTACTACCTAGAATTTGATTACATTTTAGACGTTGTGTGCTTTCCAGGGTATATGCTCTAAATCTATAAACTAGGATTATGTGTGGATAGGGGTAAGTTTTAGACAGCTCTGTACTGTAGGAGGGGCTAAGAAAAAGTAGGGTGAGATCATTGGAATTGTCTTGGGTAATATCAGTGATTGCCTGTAAATGCTTCCATGGATACAGTTCCAAACAAGAAATACTGTACCTGCTGGTACATTACCTCTGACTGTGAGCGATTATCGATTAATCAGTGAATTGATCATAATCTTTTAGTGAAAGCTAGGCCACTTTTGTTTAATCTCTTATTTTACAAATCTTGTACTCATCCATTGGGCGGGTAAAGGAGCTTGACTCATTTAGCTTCAGTTTTTCTGTAAATGATTGTTGCCTGTTCCAAGCATGGAGCTATTTACTTTGTCAAAGTATGAGCTCCATGTTCCAAGTTTGATATTGTTTATTTTCTGCACCATTTGTGTAGATCTACATAACTGTAGGTGAATTTCTAATACATAGTTAATATTTCGGAATTTGCATAAATGATTAAATCTGTGGGCTTAGTGTGTGCGTTAGGCGTCTAATTGTTGCATGCAATGATTGCACAGATCTGGTGAAATTCAGTTGGATTCATGCACTGATACAATTTTTGATTAATTGTTTTGTAATCAAAAAATATGCAATTAAACAATTAACTCATTAATCAGAAATTGACAGCCCTACTGGTAACTTCTGGTTTAATATACCAAGTTAAATAATAAAAAAAAGAAGGAAAAAAATACCTGGTTGGATATATCGGTTATGTGAGATTCATTGACAATATTCTATTAGTAACGCAGTTTATGGTTCGTTTTAATTTGGAGGTACTGTGAAGCTTTATTATGCTTCATCTCAGGGTAAGTAATGATGCACTATAAGATTTAGGCCTAACTAAATTCTGAGTAGTGGGATAACATGTAAATTCCACATTAAATAATGTATGCATACATTTACTCCCTGGGAAAGCAATAGTTTTAAGTAAGCTGGGCTTTGAAGTTAGAACACGACCTTTCCTACCTGTATGGTATTTGACAAGTTGAACACGTGTAATTAAGATACTTAAATTGCTCCTCAACTTTTGGGTTTCTTAAAGCAATATTATGGAAATGTAGGAATTGAGTGTCTTGATGTTGTCATAGGAACGCTTCTGGAATGCTACAAAATCTGCAAGTTGTTCCTGAAAACGTCTGTTGGTGTTATGTTAATGCCAAGCTTAAAAGTGTAGGAAAATATTTTGAATTTAAAGTTAATCTGTTTCCTGTTGCTAACATTCATTATTCATACAGATTAGAATCATAAACTTGCAGTTGATATTAAATACAACATCCGTATCTTTTATAAATTCCTAGGTTACACTTTTAAGGCAGTCAACTCGTATCCCAAACTATACAATTTTTGTAGTAATCCACACAAATTCTGTATTGGCACAGCTCTTTGATTGGCAGCAAGTTTAAAAATACAAAGTAAACTGTTGTGCAGTAGCTCACTATGACGTTTAAAGTCTGTTCTTCACGTTTTGATAAATCAAGAAGCTGGCACTCTCTGCAGCTCCCTGTTTCTATCCAACTGTTTGAAGGGAAATATTGTGTTTGTGCATATAAAGATCAGTAACATACTGTAGGCCTACCTGTTCTGTAGGACAAGTAGGTTAACTGAATCTGAAAAGTTTGCAG
The DNA here is from genome assembly GCA_037179385.1 of Holothuria scabra. Taxonomy (NCBI): domain Eukaryota; kingdom Metazoa; phylum Echinodermata; class Holothuroidea; order Aspidochirotida; family Holothuriidae; genus Holothuria; species Holothuria scabra. Next base: position 34,754,894 of record CM074198.1, read on the forward strand.
CCTAGAGGTCTGGAAGTTTGATCTTGGCTAAGTCATAGCATATTGTATCCAGGACCTTAAAAATGGAATCTACAGCCATAAGTACTTGGTGCTCAGCATGTAGGCCTACAGTAAACAAGGGAGAAACAGCCAGGGTGCCACAACTGGAGAAAGGGAAATACTGTGCTTGTTTTGCAAGAAAATCCATCCTTTTAAAAGTAATATCTGTTGACACAGGTTAATAGATTATCAAAAAATAAGGTAATATGATTAGCCTTCTTTTCAAGAATAAGTTTTCCACAGATAGGACTTCAGTTGTTTGTTGCTTAAGAATAATTTGTTCACCCAAACTTTCAACATTTCAAGTGATGCAATGTCCATGGCTCTTGTTGCGCATAGGCCTAGCATTTTGAAGAGATGTGCAGTAGCTATTGCTGGGGTTTATGGAATATGGTTAAGACTGAATTGTTGGATATTGTCTGAGCCATTTCCTTCGTACTCTTTGTTGGGGCATTTCAAACACAATATTTCCCTTCAAACAGTTGGATAGAAACTGAGCTGTTAAACCCAAATTTAACCAGGCCTCGAGTTTCAGATAATTTTATGGTTGTCCTTTGGGCAACCCTTTCACTTGTTTTGGTTGTCCGCAAGTGAATTTGGTTGTCCAAAACATTTTTCATGCAATTTCGAAACAGTCATTGTGGTCATGTATTATTGGTCTTGTAGAATTAAAAGATGTAATGTTTGAGAGACAGAAACACTTGAAGTCTGATATATTGTATGATGGAAAAAGTTGAAAAGGTTGATCATTCAGCAGTAGACTTCTTGAATCCAAGCCAAAAATGGTTGTCCATCAGACAACCAACTGTTGACTTTTGGTTGTCTGTATGACATTTTAGTTTTCCTGGACAATTGGACTGCTTACTAACTGCTTACTAACTATCCTTATAGACCTATGCTACTTTTAGCTGCCTACTGTAGATGTACAGTAACATGCACGCATGCCCTCTTGTTATGGTTGAGTTGATTGAATTTGGTTCATGTTTTTTTTATTTAACTTTTTTACTATTTATCATTTTTAAAGTGTTACCTCAACTCAGAAAATTCAAAAATATATTTAACAGCATGAAAAATGAATTGTAACGGTCCAACTCCCAACGTGGACATTATTGAGCCCAGATACCTAAAATGCTGAAATTGTGTGGAATTGTGTATCACTTTTGTAGTTACTATAACTCCATTGCACAATAATTTGTGACTTTCTTGTTGTACATCTCACATTATACCTGTTTTGTGTACCTTTAAAATTAAAAACATTTTTATGACCTCGAACACTTCCTGTTTGCTTGCATACAGTAGCCTGTTGCACAGAGAGAGTTTAACAGAATTTACATGATGGATCCACGAATAGAGTATTGAGCTACAGTATCACACCTTGGTACAAGGTGCAGTACCATTCAGAAAACAAAGAAATACAAAGATTTATGTGATTTGAGTGGCACAACAATGAAATCACAAATTATTGCACAATGTAATTTGAGTAAATAAACTTCAACATTTAATATCTAGGCTCAAGAAAGTCATATGAAGATGGTAGTTGGACTGTTCATTTTTCATGCTGTTTAATATACCAAAGGTTGACTTTTGGTATGTATGTTGTTCTTTCAACACCAAAGACTAAAATGAGTCTGAGGGCTGGTTAGAAAAGGGGCAGGGTGGAAAAAGGAAATCAAAAGAGGGGGGCAGGGTAGGGGGAAAAAGGGGCTGGGTGGGCCGCCCCTGTGAAACAATGAAGCTAGGGGTCTGGATGTGAAATATGAATATCAAGTGTGTGTGCAGTGAGCTGAAGTGATAAGAGGCACTGTAACCAGGCAGAGATGGAGGATGTAACAAAAACTCAGAAGGATGTTTTATTAAAAACAAATTGAAGTTTTTTTTGCCTTTGATTACAGAATTCACATACAAGTATGGCCACACTGATATTTACTGTACTTTCAATTATTCAACATGTAGGTCAATTCACATAGAAAAAAATGTGACCAGATAACAAAAAAATGAACTGTTTGATTTATGCAGATATGTGAAATTTGAATTAGCTTGATAGAAATGGTAGTAATTACCCTGCCCTGATCTACAGTAATTCACTTTTTCATATGATAACACAAATTTTAGCTTGTTTAGAATGGACATGCCTCTTATGTAAAGTGAGCAATATACCACACATTGAAACAGTTGAACATTCCTGTGTGCATGTACAGTGCAAATGGTATCACACTTCTCATTGCGGAAAATCTAGGAGCGTGGTGATCTCTTACGCTTCTTAAATACAGTAGGTTTACAAAATAAAGCTATCATCAGGAAAGACTGTGTTCACCTTTAAACAAAAGTGAGAAGGCCCATTGGGATACATTTTGGTAGTAATTTTTATGTTATGACTTTCGTCTTTTAACAGAATATGGCTGGAAAATTCTGAATTCCTTCCAGTGGATACTGTATAGTTCAGTACCTTCAATTCTGTACCCCTGAAATTAGAAAAGTAAGATAATTACGCATATAGCTATGCTTAAGTTGACCAGGAAAAGTTAAAAAAGAAGTGTTGAGTGCCTTACATAGCATACCATACACTGGCACATTCAACTATCTAAATTAATTCTCTAATTTAAAATTTGTACCCTCCCTTCAACATTCTCCCCACCTCTAATCAGATGAACACTTGTTTTACACCCTGACAAAATCTTGGACCCTTTCCTGGTATGTATAAAGGTAGTGTGCAATCATGTGAGTGATTGCAAAATATTTGAGATTAGAGACAGCTGGTGTCACATTTCATCTAGGCTAATGATACAAGGGGTAATGGAAGATAAACAAAGACTGCAAATATATCCCTTAGCAACAAATCAGTTCTCAGTTGCTACATGGCATGTCCATGTGGAAACCATCAGGATAAAGCCCCACTCAGAAACTAAAAATATCTGGCAGCTGTTTTACTGCTTCGCTGTCTGCCTTCCTCATGTTTAAATGTAAAAGTAATTTGACCGTTAGTTGTGTAACTTACAAGTGTGCATTTACTTAATGTGTTAAGTTTCGTCCTTCACCTTCTAGCCTGTGAACATACCTACTAGGTGCATGCACCACAGCTGCATTTTGCACATGTGGTACTGCATGCACAATATAGCTAGGCTAAACATAACAATGTGGACCAATTGACAGATCCATATCTTTATTATACACAGATGCAGTAACAAGTTTGTGTTATTTTAAAGGAGCTCATTAAGTTGACATCAATAACTTGTAGTGTTTTTAAAGGGAAATATTGCATTTTAAAATGCTCCAACATAGCATTAAGAGTAAATAGCAAATCATTTGGTCTCAGCAATAAACCCTAGCAATAGCTTCTCATCTCCTCACAATATTATGAACAAGAAGAGTTATGGAAGTTGCATTCTTTGAAAGGCTGAAAGTTTGGGTGAAAAAATTATCATTGAGCAAAAAAAAAAAAAAAAAAATAAATTTGTATGTGAGAAAAACTTAGAGTATTTCCTGAAAAGAAGGCTACCACACTATACTGCCTTAATTGTAATTTTTAACTCTTTGCGCCAGTAAATATAAGTTTAAAAAGGATGAAATTTCCTTTTAAAACAAATGCAATATTTCTATCTGAAAGGTATTAAACTACCTACAAGTAACACAAAAGTCCTTGTGGCTAGCATTTATATGCCTGCAGGAGCTGTATAAAGGAAGAAGTTAAAAATTTGAATGTTGCCATAGTGCCCTGACTTGCAGACAGTTTTATGCATAATTTACAAAAGTTTTGGATTCAGATTTACTGTTCACTTTCTGAAGCCAAAACAATGTTTCATTGAAATTACTTGGGATGACTCATGTTAGGTGAAATTATTTTTAAAGTGGACAACTGTACCTTCTACTTTTACAAACAAGTGCATACATGGTTTTGCTCCTTATTATCTACAGGAACTCATATCCAACTACAAGCCTTTACGTGACCTTCGTTCCAGTTCTCAATCTCTTTTAAATGTACAATCATCTGTTACCCACTCTTACGGTGATCGAGCTTTTGCTATTATTTCTGCCAAATTGTGGAATGATCTTCCATCTTTTGTTAAGAACTCTTCTTCTATTGGACAATTTAAAACTAATTTGAAAACTCACTTGTTTACTATGTCATATTGACTCCCTGTTGGGCAGTCTTCAGCGCTTTGAGACTCTTTGTGTAAGGTGCTTTATAAGAACCGTATTATTATTATTATTATTAATATGTGAGAAATATTTTTACCTTCTTTGAAATGTGTCTATCCTTTATCAGGCATTTAGTGATGTAATAGATTTCTTGCAACTTTTGAGGGAAAGTAAGAACGTACGAAAGCGGGGAAAAGGCATCATGACAAAAGAAAGGTATGCGAATAATCCATTTGAGGGAGTTGGACAAGTTTTTACTGCTTAATTTCTAAGCAATTTAAAAGTCGGCTGCCCTTATTCCACTTGCAGCTCACTGGCTTATTTTCCATACTCCATTGCTTATGTGGATCACCAAACACAATGGCAGGAGGCTCCATTTTTTGTAGTCTTTGGCATGACCCTGCCAGGAGTCAAATCCAGAACTATGGCAGATCCTTTGGCTACAAGTTGGATTCTCTAACCCCTTGACCAAGCAGATAATCCTTTCGGGAAATGTTTCACAATTCAGTTTTGATTAATCCAATTATTTCTCTTGATGATCATACCTTATCTTACGTTCAGGAGTAAGAAACAGAATGCATGACTACAATCCTGGACAAAAATGATGGGACATTTTTGCCCAAATGTAGCAACACGTATGCAAAGTCCAAAATCCCCTCCCCCCTCCCCCCTTGTTCAATGTTGTTCTCGACAAAATGTTCTCAAAATTTCAAAAATTGCAACATTGAACGGGGGAGCGGGGGACTATCCCATGTATTTTTGTCCAGGATTGTCTGAACGACTGTACACATGTATGGGAGCATACGGATTCAGGCAGAACAGCTGCCGTAGAGTGAAGGAGCATTGAACATTTTTTAATTTTGGCAGTAATGTGTAAATCTTGGGTTTAAGTTAATAAATGTAGAGGGACAGTGGCATGATTAATCACTGATTTCAACACTTTCTAGATGATCATGCATGATACTAAGCTGACAGGACATAACCTAATCTAACCAGTCGTTTCAATATTTGGGTAAACCAGGGCTTGGGATGAGCGATTCTAAACCGTAAGTGCCCATTTAAATTTGTAGCCGGCATTCAAATATGAAGTAAAAGAAGAGGAAATTCTTGATACCAAGTGAAGTTAAAAATAACATCTTTTATGAGAAACAATGAAAAAAAATATCACTTTGAACACAAAATTCATCACTGAGAACAGGCTTCTGGTGAAATTGCCTTCAATTTGATATAGCGACCCCACAATTAATGATCTACCATTGACCTGACAAGTTGACAACGATCTACCGTTGACCTACACAGTATTTAAATGGAACTGACGGTCGACCTCACATTTTTATGAAGCGACCTATTTCAAAATGATAATTTCAGCAATTTTACGGTTGACCGTGGCAAACGAGGAATAAACTGCATTGGAGGAAACTATTCATTACTGCAGTAAAGTGAAACCCACTCATCTTTACATGCCCACTCATCTTTACGTGCCCCAATTTTGCATGTTCATGACGTCATCCGTGGTGAAAAAAATAATAAAAACAAACGGTAGATCGTCTGGTTTACCCTAGTTTAGAGATCGCAGTCAGAGCAAGATGCCCTCTTCTTTAGTCTGTGGCTTATTTCCAAAGTTCAAACTGGTTATTTTAATGTTCCTTCTTTCGGCTGAATGGAAGAACCGTTCCGCTTTGGCATTGATAAAATAATTTTTTTAATTATTTCATGAGAAATAGCTGTAAGTTTATTAACTACTTAAATAAACTTTTTGTTTCCTAGATTACAAAATGGAGAACTTTACTGTATCCTTCCCTAACGCGACTTTCCTATCACGGCTTTCAAACTTGTCCCAAAAATGCCACCGCTTCAACACTATCTACAGTATACGTGCACGCTCCCATATATGTGTACAGCAGTTCAGACAATCCTGGACAAAAATGATGGGACATTTTTGCCCAAATGTAGCAACACGAATGCAAAGACTCATTAGTTTTCCAAAATCCCCTCCCCCCTTGTTCAATGTTGTTCTCGACAAAATGTTCTCAAAATTTCAAAAAATTGCAACATTGAATGGGGGAGCGGGGGACTGTCCCATGTATTTTTGTCCAGGATTGTAGCATGGGAATTTTACACACCTCATTTTAAAGCTGTCTTAGTAGGACTTTTGTATCACTATGGAAATCATGAGGTGTACAAAGTTACTCAAAGCATTGGTCCAGGGAAAATAATCTTGCTTATTTTAACAAGCTCATTCAGGTCATCTTGTTCTACCAAAAAATCTATGTTCAGAGAGACTGTGGCAACTATTTCGTATACATCAAGATCTAGAATGTACAGTATAGAGGGAACTGAAAATTTTACTTTACCTGGTAGCTGGAGAATGTTTAAGATTTTGTTCCTCTTTCACTAGCAAAAAAAAAAAACTGGACTGTTCTTTTTAAATTTGCATCACAACACTATTTTGAGGCAATAGCCTATACAAGGCTTCTTCAAATAGTGGCTTGCACACCACAAGTGGCACGCAACGTGGTTTGGAGTGGTGGAAAAACTTAGGCTAGGAGAATATTGAAAAATTTCACTTTTCATAACTTTTTTGACAAGAATTGTTCTATCTCAAAAATATCTAATACTTCCACAGACTGATTGTTATATACTGACCAGGATGTAATAATGTCCTATTTGTGTTCACAAGAAAGGAAAATCACTGTCACTGTTTACATGCTGTTTACTGCTTTGTCGATTCACCGTAATTGACAAAATATGTAAAGTTTGTGAAAAATTTGGGCAGGGAAAATTAAACAAAGTTTGCACGATTTTACAGGAAAGTGCATAAAATTTTCAAAAGGGGAGGCGGACACCCCTCCTCTTATATCCCTCCCCCAGGGCGGATATCAATGGTGCATTATATCAGTAACATTTACTGTAGCAATGTGGTGCTTCACAAAATTTAATTGAGCAAGCATGGTGTATACAGTCATATAAAGTAGGCTTACTTGTTTTGTGGTTTATTTTTTGTAATTTGTAAGTTTTCTCTATGCATTTTGTACTGCACTCTTATTTTTTTTTTTGTAATTTAAAAGTAGAACTTAGTTTCTAATTTTACTCAATATTGTAACTTGTAAGTTCTTTTCATCATAAAATATTAAACACGAGGAATGGACCTGATCAGTTAACTAAAGTTGCAAAATGAAAGCTTTTGGTGGATAGAAGAAGAAGGAGGGGCTATTGGAGTAAGTTTGATACAGTATACAGTATCCAGTAAAATTAGTGATTTTAAAGTACTGCAGTCTTTTAGACCGTACATGTTGTGAGAAAGGTAATGGTTAGTGCATGATTGATGTGTGTACTGCGATCTACAGTATAAAAATATTTTGGTAGGGATGTTCTGACTGTTTTCTAACATTTTTCAGTTTCAGTCTGTTGTACAGTATTATCAGTCATTTAGGGCTCGATTTTTGTGGTTGTCTGTGTCCGGGACAAATAAAACTCCATACGGACAACCAAAAGTTGAAAGTTGGTCGTCTGATGGAAAAATTATTTTTCTCTCGCAATGAACTACTGTATATTGAAGCAGCTTGCTTTTATCTGATGGAGTAAGTATATACTGTTGACTGATCAACTCTTTCAACTTTTTCCATCATACAAGTGTTTTTGTCTTGCAAAAATCATATCTGTTTTATTCTTCGAGACCAAATATACATAAACACAATTAATGTTTTCTGCTGTAATATTTTGGACAAAATGTTTTGGACAACCAAATTTTCTTTAGGACAACTAAAAATACTGAATTGGTTGCCCGATGGACAACCATAAATTTTTCTGAAAATCGAGGCCTGCAGTCAAGCTCCCGACACACATACTGTACAATACTGTAATACAATTATAGTTGTCTAGATTTAACGAATAATCATGGATACAACAAAATTAGCCATGTGGCCTTTATTTACATTCTGCTGTATACTGTAGGCATACAGTAGATCATAGGGAAAAGGGCTTAATACACCCCTCCTCTTCTCCTAGTTGCAATTGTGGTTGGGAAAGTTTATGTTGTAGCACTAATGACCCAAGTATTTGTTTCCTCTGAAGAAAATGTAACAAAGTGACAAAGTTGGTTGTAATTTTTTTTTATCTTGAAGATACTGTAATGTATGGATGTGGATCTAAGGATCCTAGCAGTATACCCCCATACTCACAGTATTTTGAAACAACAACCAGCTGCATGGTTCCACAGATTTCTTATGTCACATACTACTTCTTCCAAGTATCTTTCAAGATATAGACTGCAATCTGTGTGCCTTTATCGTTTCATTCCGTGACCCAGTAACGAGGGTGGGGATGAAAAGAGTCTCAAAATTTTCACAAAAAATTAAAAGAATTGTGGTATCTTTTCACAAGATTAACTCTTGCACATTTGATTGTAAGCTAATTATGAAAATATCATCGATGGTTGAATAGTTAACCTCGTCCATTTTATTGGCGGGGCAGTTCACGTTTTCCACTCTCAAGCAATATTGAAAATTCTTTTCCGGTGAAAGAAATGTGACTGACCCTTTTAAAGATAGTTTATCTGTTTTAATGCAAAAGTAGTCTAAAATTGTGCCTATGTTTTACTTTAAGAGGCATTCAAAGAATAATTAGGTCATTTAAAAAAAATTAGAAGTTTATTCGAAGACCCAGTATTTTTATATGTAGAAACGTAGACCATTTCGGAGAACACTTCTACTTTCAAAATGGCCGCCTCCACAACAGATGAAAATACCGACGAACAAATCAGACCTCCGATGTTTTATTGTGTTTCCCCTAAAGTAAATGCAGTGAAACTATTTTCAGAGACAATGCGGTCGACGTTCTTTGAATGTGTGGAAAAATGGAAAGATTTAGAGGGTGGACATGCTGTAATAGAAAGAAAATTCCCCGGTCAACAACAGGATTGCGCTGACGTTAAATAACGTTGGGCTAGTAAACGCTAACGTTACACCCATTAATTGTGGATTCTACAGGGACCCGCTACTCAAGGTTTACTGACAACATCCTGAAAAATAGGGAAGTTGTTGGACATCACAGAGACTGGCGTTGGTGATCAGGGATGTAGGTAGAAAGATGTGAGTGTGGGGCATAAATCTTGAAAATACCTAGGCCCAGACCTAGCTTAGACCCCCAGGCTTACATCTAGTCTCTAGGCCTAGGCCTAGGCCTAAGTATAGTTAGGCCTAGTCAGCTCTGCTGGCTTGAGGCATATACAACAATTGGCAAAAACATACTTCTCAGATAGCAGAAATGGCCCTTTCAGTGTCTTTTCTCTGTTTAACATCCTATATCTAATGTCATTCTGATTTAGGCCTAACTTTAGATTAGAGTAGTGACTGAGAAATGGGAAGACCAAACAACTGCATGGCCTAGTCATAAGAACATGTGATCACGACTTGCAGCTGGAAGCTCTGGGGTCAGAATCCTGACTTGGTTATATCGAAGACGACTTTAAAAATGGAACCTACTGCCATTATGCTTGGTGCTCAGCATAAGTAATGGAGTAGGAAAAACAAACCAGCGTGCCACAGAACAACTTTTGTGTGCTGCTGCAGAATGGTTTTTGCTATTGTGCCAATGTGTGGTGTGTATGAAGTAACCATACTTCTTTGGTTGATGTCACAATTGAACAACAATGTTGTGTGTTTTTTAGCATACATCAGTGTGAAAATCTTAATAACAAGATTAAGGCAGTTTGAAAAATCATCTAAAAAACAAAAAACAAAAATAGCTTAGCTTGTGCAAATAAAAAATTATGAACACTATAAGTACACATTCCTAGCGATATGTTAATAATCTGTGCATATTAGTTGCGTATCTAGAATGAAATACACATTAGCATGAATCAGACCAGTCAAAATTTATGAGGTGCATAATCTAATTTTGTAATTTTAAGCCCATAGCAATATTGCTGAGGTATGCTGTATGTACGTAGTATCTTTCAATGATGATCAGCCAGCAGACTGTGGACTGATGTGCCTCCAGCCCCACAGACGATTTGTGACTGCAAGTGCAACATTACATTTATCTGTCACCAACTGAGGTAGAAATTTAGAAATTTCAAACTTACTGTTGGCTAGGCTACAATAAATCCAAATGTGTTCAAAATATGAACAAATAGGCTGAGTCATATTCAGAAAAAAACTGAAATGTATAACTCTACATGGTGAATGCCTTGCAGTAATGATTCTGATGTTGCAAATAGTAGGCTTATATAGGAATTTTCTGAAAATAAGTTGAAAGATTTTAGTATCAAAATCTAATTTGAATTATGTGAAGAAAGAAGTATTTTTTCAATTCAGTACCAGATTTGCTATTCCTTACATAATTTTTGACAAATTTTGTGACCAGTGATTTCCACCATTAACTTAAATTGTGGCAATACCTGAGATGTCTTTGAGAAAATTCATAATGGCATCAGACTTGTGTCGCAATTACTGCATGGAAAAGTGATTTAAAAAGTGTTTCTGTGGTGTTTAATTTAAAAATAAACCTATCTATAGGCTAGTGTAGAATAGGTATGGCATGTTGAAAGAACTATAATTCATCCCATTTTCTCTCTGAGTGATTAAGTGACAAGAACTTCAGTGGCACAAGTGGCAATTAGTTGTTTTATAATCTCTTAGTTTTAGAACCAGTGATTGTTGTCTGCGTTCAGGCCACCACTTTCCCCAACAATGATTTCAGCATCTTCAGTATAACTGGAGATGCCTGAATACCATAAACTTAATTGGCAGCTCTCCTTTTTAACATTTCCTGTGTTGCTATTTCAAAAACCAACTCATGTACAGCAGACACAGTTATTGCAGAGACACTGTAGACTAGCACTCAAAAAACACTGGTCATTGGGTGATTCACCGTACAAACTAACAAAATCAACCCTTGAAAAAATTCCAGAGGGCAAAAAATATGTTACCAAAATTGTCCCTAGGATCTTTCAGAATCTGCTGTTGCTCTCTTTTAGTAAATTATCTCCATTGAAAGTCTCACATTCAAAAATAAATATTTAAGACCCATGAAAAATGAATTCTAACTGTCCAACTTCCATCTTCATAGGACATTCCTGAACTGAGATATAAAATGTTGAAGTTTATTCACTCAATTTAAAATGGTACATTGCTCAACAATTTGTGATGTCATTGTTCTACTACTCAAATTACAGTCTTTGTATTTCTTTGTTGTATTCTAAAACTTACTACACCTTGTACCAAGGTGTCATAGAACTGTTACTCTTATGAGGTGATGTAATAAATTAAGCCCTCTCCATGCAAGATGTTATGTAAGAAAACAGGCAGTGTTCAAGATTTTTAAAACATTGTTAATTTTAAAGGGAAACAAAGCAGGTAATGAGTTGTACAACAGAGTAAGTCACAAATTATTGTGCAATGAACCGATTTGTTTTGAGTGGATATATGTCAACATTTTATATCCCAGCACAGGAATGTTCTATGAAGATGGGAGTTGGACAGTTAGAATTCGTTTTCCATGCCCTTAACTAATATATTTCTGATTTTTTTTACTTGAGGTACACTTTAAAACTTTTGTACCGAGTTAACAAAATAAGTACAGTGCTGCAGGACTGTGTGGGAAATTCTTTTCCGAGACAAATAGGACTACGTATACATTTTCAGTAATTTCTGTTGAAATCTTAAACTTAGTGAAAAGAGATGCTCAGTTCAGGATTGAGGTTAAGTTTAAAGAAATGATATTGCTCCATTCACTCTAGGAAACATGCAAGGGCAGTATATAGCATGAGGACCACAAACGCAGGAGGCATTGGGCTTCCACGTTGACAGATTAGTCAAAGTTTAAAATATGCAGAGACTTTTGAAATATGCACACTAACTTCTCTGCGGCAGCTGTTCTCGCTGTTCATAGGTCCATAGCCATATTTCAGTAAATATGCCTTACGGATGCTACAATACTTGTTACTTGTAGCTGGTTGGTAAATTTGCGTGAACAACCTGTTGTAGTTCACACGACATAACACGTGTGTAGAATAGTTTGTACAGGGGCTGAGATGGGTACCTGGCCGATTGATAAAAATTTGTTTATCGTGTAAATTGTGTTCATATTAAGTTAACCATATAAATGTACTTGTTGGCTGTGAAAGCTACAAACTTCAGAGGTTAAAGAGCAGCTCCCCCAAACATAATTTGAAACAACACCTAAACATGACAGTTTCCTTCTAATTTCTCTTAGAAGTATCTTTCATCATATTTTCAGACTTCAGTATTGTATATTCAGGGTAAATCAAGCAGTAAATCACACATTGAAGGGAATTAATGTTGTCACATGACTCCAATTGTAAAACAGCACAGTCTACTACATTACTTCAAGTTGAGGTGACTGCTTTTGCCCTTTAATTCTTAAAAGAAGATCACATCAAGTTTTGAAAGGTTAATTTAATACTTATTTTCAACATTACAGTGAAATTTGCTTTGCAAAACAAAGAGGAAGAAATCATTCCTGAGTGAGGACGTGATAAAACCTCTTCTGCCCTGAAGCCTACTTTGGAACACAAATCTAGCGACTTCTTTTACCGATATTTCAAGGAATACATGTCTGAACTTTGAATAGAAATTGCATCATATTGTGCAGATTTGGTTCTCCTTTCACTTATGTAAATTAAATGTCTGCTTAAACTTCCCCTTTATGAGTCTAGTACCTGCTACCTAATCGGGTAATGAAAACGGGTACTGGGTTCCGACTTTTTGATACCCGATTCAGCCCTGGAGTGTACATGTTCAGGCCAGTAGCCCACAATGTGGACCGGACAATGCCCATTGAAAAAGGTCAAACAAGTTTCTATTGTCTATTTCTAATTATTTTATTTGAAATGGAAAGAAACCACTGGGTTCAAGGTCAACCTGAACCAGTGTTGTCAGAAGCAGGAGAGCAGTAAAAGCTGAAAAAGAGGAGTTTTCCAAGTGTTAAGGTGTTACAACTTAGATACACTCCTGTTTTAGTGAGTTGAAAAAAAAATCTTTATCTTCTCTTAAATAGTCCTCATAACAAAAATGGCGGGGAGGTGAGCACTGTTTAACAAGAAATTTCCTAACGGGGTAATGATAGCTCTAATGCCTGACCTGATCCCTAACCCTTATAAAGAACACAATTGATGCAATACAGTGGCAACATCCAATCAAGAAACACCTTGTCAAACAGGGCGCATCCACCCAAAATGTCCAGGGCAATTTCTAAAAAGAGCAAGCATGTTACACAAATAGTTAGTAAGATGAGATTTAACAACACACCAACACAAATGTGTCACAAAGTGTCAGTCAACTCAATGAACAGTTCAAAGTTTAAATTTATTTTCATGTATGGTTAAAGCCAAGTTTGGTTTCCCTTCAGTCGCCTCTTACGACAGGCGGGAAATACCATGGATATATTCAACAACCCCCAGCCCATAGGGAGATAGGAAGATGTATTGGATAGAGGGCACTCTTCAAACTGAACTTTGTTGTTTGCTCCCTGGGAAATGTACTTTTGACTATACTTGTGTATAATATTTTGAGCCCTGTAAGTCCTTTGAAACACAATTTGTTAACCCACAAAATTAACCCACAAATACACTCAAGAGCTTATATTCCCAAACACATGAATGAACATTTTAATAGAGGGCGCTGTTTAGCAGTCTACGTTTTTTATTTGAGCGTGTAGCTATGAACATTCTGAACAATCCTGCCAAAATTCATGTCAATCGGAGTAACACAATTGGAGTTATTACTAGATAATTTAATTAGAGGGCGTCCTTCACGTGCTTCTAACTTTAATGCCCCATTTCTTGGTAATGTGCAACATTTGTGACTGTGAACAAATATATGTCATTTGTAACATCATTTGACATGAGAATTCACCCTTTTCATGCCCACCCTCTGAGGTGGGTCACGGAACCCAATTTAGAAGCATATATTTGACCTACGGCCCACTGTCTAATATGTCAAGATAACTGTTGCATCTATACAAATCAATGAGTTACTTTCCTAAATTTGAAAATTTTGTGAGAAAAATATTGTCACATATGACTCTCTATTCATGAAGCACAACAAAAGTTCTACTAAACTAATCCAAATTTGGAGGACTGCTCTTTAATTAACCCTTTAAACTTTGAAAACAACATCAAGGGGTGGGGTGGGAGGGGGGGACACTCTAGAAAGCACAGTAGTCTGACAGAATGTTCAACTCCTCCCTAATCTAGGGCAGCTTCTAAAATGTGTGGATATTTTCTTCACTAAAATAATTTCTGAAGTAATGCTTTAATTCTGCTTGCACATCTATTACCATAGTTCATCAAATATTACTGTACTGCATTGCAGCATTTGATTCCATTCATGATTTAATGTGTTGACAATCCTAGACAAAAATGATGGGACAAAGCAGTTAAAACAATCAATGAACAGATCACTATCCCTCTCTCCACCATTCAATGTTGCTGCAGCCCAAGGCGTCCTGAAACTTCAACATTGATACAGGGAGCCATCGAATTACTCCCTTCAAAATACACAACTTTAATTCACCAGTTGTCATGCATTGCCCAAGACCAAAAACTTCTCAGTACGTTTGTACAGGCTTCTGACAATTCTCCGCAGAAATGATGGGACAAAACAAGCAAAACAAGCAATCAACAGATCACCATTCCTCGCTCCCTTATTCAGTGTTGCGGCAGCGCAAGGCATCCTGAAACTTTATCATTGATCCAGGAGCGAGGTAATTTGTCCCATGTGCTTTTGTCAACTGTAGAGGATTGTAGTCATCAATACTGGGCACAGAACTTCAGAGTATGTATGTATGATTGCCAACAAGGTGTGCATTGAATGCAGTAAAGGGCAGGGGCAATCACCCCAACTTGAAGTAGTGCAGAGCTGCCAACCATTCAGTGTGCCAGAATAATTCTGTTTTTTGAGAAAAATATGGCATTCTGTTTTTTCTCGTCAAATTCTGTTTTTTTTCTTCAAAATTCTGAATTGTAGGCTCATATACCACACATAGTGATATGCACTGATAAGTTTGCAGTTTGCACTTCTAAGCTCTGCATAATGCCATACATGTCCTGCAAAGATGAACTGTGTACTTCACTGCAGATGCCTCATATCACCCACAGTACTTGCATTTCTGTTCAAGTGGAGTGAACTCAGTTTCCCAAGACCCCATTGTTGAGACCTTGGCACAGATTGCACAACTTTTCAAAAAATAGTATGCTGTGCAGTTATTGTACAAGGTTGTAAGATTGTTTTGTAAGATTCTGTTTTTTGCTGGAAATTCTGTTCTTTTGCCATTTGAGTTTTCCTTTTTTGGCTTGACAAGGTTGGCAGCACTGGTAGTGTAGTACATTGTCATGTTTCATGATTGGCTGGTGAAAATGGCATTTGTGACAGTAATCTTTCTTTTCAGATGTGAAATTTCCTATGAGTCACTGCTTGGTTTACTTTCCAAAATGCAATATTGAAGTCATAAAATGTATTTAAAGAACCATTGAAGAGAAATAAACTGTAAGCAAAAAATTGTGATATATTTAGCTGTTGCTTGACCTTTATTTTAATCAGAGGTCTGCTACACAGGAAATTTACGGTTCCAAGAGGTAAAACTTTTAAAAGTATTTAGTTTGAATTTGTAAACCAGTAGGCCTATTGTACGATTCAACCACATCAATTGTTATTAGGGGAGGCACTAGATTTGCTTGTTGAAGACCAATCACCTGGATAGGGTCAGTGGAGGGGTGAAGGTGAATATCAGCAGAGCTGAAAATAACCTTTGACACCGATGGCCAAGGCTGCTGGGGCCCTTTGTGGTGACAGCTGTGACACCCCCAAGTAAATGTCCATTGGAATAATAGATCATCAGCCGTTTTGCTCATTTTGGCAGGTGCCCTTTTTCAAGCTTATTTCAAGTGCTGTATTAGCCATGAGAAACCCCATCAAAGAGGATTGATTTGCAGATTGTGGTACAGTGACTGTGAGGACACAATTTTTTTTTTTTTCGGTTTGAAGTGTGAAGAAAATTTGCATGTAGCAAATTGTACAATTTACAGAGCTTTCATGTTTCAAAGGAAACTGAAAGAGCTTGATCATCGCTTTGATCTGAATGTTATTCTGTACAAACAGAAGGTAAATAAATGTCTTCTTCAACAGCTGGCCAAATTTTCAGACATGACACAAAACATGTACATTTACTGTTCTGTACTTCTTAGTGCATGTAAGTTCAAGGGTAAATTAGACATCTTAGTAGAATGGAGAACACGTGCACGTATAAATGAGTACATGTACATTTTAGTTATTGCTATAATATTTTATGTACAGACCTTGAAAAATGCCTGTAGATGTGTAGATGTATTTAAGCTTTTCAATGCATTCAATTCTCATACGAAACTACAATTTTAGTAATAGCCTACATAAATTCTCAGTTAGAAGAGCTCTGTGATTGCCAAAAATTCAAAAGAAGTACTGTAGAGTACTGTAGAGCTCGATCTTTCAGGTATCTCTCACTACAGCATGTACACTACTGTGCAATACTGAGAGTGTTTTGATTAATATTCAAAACACTCTCAGTGTTTTGAATTGCTCTAATTGGTGGATCACTGATGACTTACAACAGCTAGATAGCGACTATGTACCCAGACAGCCTGCCTACACTGTATTCTGTGTGGATACGGCTTTAGCAATTTACGTAACTTTCACAGGACTTGGCTGCTGAGTTCTTGTTAAAATTTGAGGGGGTGGGGGTAGAATTTAAACTATCAGTTTGGATGTGATTTGTTGCTTCTATTCAAAATACAGTACACTATGTATGGTTGATTGTATGCTGATTGTGTCAGCTGTAACATCCAGGACCTTCAGAACTTTTATAACCTCATAAACTGTAGTTCAAATAGTATGAAATTTCAAGTTCACTTTACTCAGCTGCCCATTGTTCTCTTTCCAACACAAATGAGGTCAAGGTATTGCTTTAAAGTAAAAGTTGCAGCACCTTTTTTCCAGTGTACTGTACCATATTTAAGTCCAACATAGAGTAATCCTAAAAAAAATCCGAAAAAGAAATTAAAATAATACAGCAATTAAGCGATGTTGTGAGTTTCTACAGTACGTACTGTACGCGTGTAGATTCCAACATTCTGTGGAAGGTTTTTAAAAAAAGTAACGTATTTAGTTCTTTACGTATTTAGTTCGTAATGATTAAACATTTAAATTTAAAACTGCTGACTACACAGTCTATGCGACCACACATGATACCTTGAAACATGCTGAACAGTGCAGTGAACACTTGGACATAAGGCCTTGAATAACAGAACTAAGTACCTGTACTTTGTTAGTCTCGTGTCATGCACACAAGCATGGGTGTGCTCTGAATCCTGAATAGAGTGACACCCTCCCTGATAAACATGTGCAACGAAAGTAAGCTTCCATAGCGTAAAATATAAACATCATGAATATAAGCAACATAGTGTTGGATTATGAAGCCTTCAATCATAGAAGTTGACTGGAATACAGTAGCATGCTGCCCATTGAAAGAAGTGACAAATTTTTGGACTTTGAATATTTTTTCACTTATTTTTGATGTTTTGAAGGTTTTCTCCTCCTCTACGTATTTTCATGTTTTCTGCATGTTCTTCCTATAATTCTGTGATTTTTTTTTCATTTTTTGTAAACCGTGAAACTTCTGTGTTTATATCACAAAACACACTGGAGATTCCTCCTTGTGCTTTGGATGGATTTCTCAAAATTTTCACAATTCAAATTTTGAAATATGCTTGGTAACTTAGGTGCAGGGTTGTTTAGTTTATTTCAACAATTTAGATGATGTGCACATGTACATAGCCACGGAAAAATAATTACCAAACTGGCTTATTCACAACATTTAAACAATACTACCCGAGCTGGAGATATTCATTTTCTAGAATGGCATGTCAATTTTATGAAATTGCAGTAAAAATTTAAAAGAAAACAGTGGCAATACCTTTGCTTCCAACAACCAAAATTTTTCTCCACACTCAGGTTTCATGGTCCATATACTGCCAACACTGAATGGCAGTACAAAGTGTACAGTACTTGATTTTATTGAAAATTGTGACATCTGAGCACTCTGTATGCTCCTGTATCCGAAGTTAAAGAGGAGATTGTTGTATTTTACTTAAACATCCAAAATTCATGATAGCTTAAGAGTCAGATACTGTAGCTAGAGCTAGAAACTGTTGAAGAGGTTCTAAAATACTTAGAAGGATAGTCTTAGCTTTTTTGGGGAGTAATCTTTGTTCACATTAACTTTTGGGAGATTAAAATTTGCAGGACAGCCTGTGCGAAAAACTTAGGGTTACTAATTGTGGATAAGCGCTTCTTCAAAAATCAAATTAATGACCTGAGCAATAGCCTCGTTCTGCATTTTCTGATCAGTTCACTCTCAGAATGCTGTTCAACTCTATTATTCTCTCATTATATCGTATGGAATAGATATCCTTTGAGGTTGTTCTCTCCTCCATTTTGAGACCCCTTCAATTAATTCTTACAGAACAGAATTCTTGAAAAACCATTACTTTTTAACAATGATACATACTAATGGTACTGTACTGTATCCAACAGACAAGCTGCCTACTAACTGTAGTGATCATGGGATTCCCAAGGTTAGTGACTTAAATACTCCAAGATGTGTATCTTTGTTCAAATAAAGTAAACTGCCTCATGTACTGCAGTATTCTTTAACATTGCTTACCTCAGAAGGTCCCTGTGTTCCATACGCAAAAGGAATTACTGTAATTCACACTTATCAGTTACATATACCAGGTACAATTTTAAACATGGGAAACTACTGTATTGTTGAATAATTATTGTTTAAAAATTCTGAAGTGGTTTCCAAAATGAAATTAAACTTTTTAGATCTTATGCAACTTTCAAAGAAAAAAATCAGATCTCATTTGATGGACATATTTTACACTTCCTGGAAGCTTCATGCCAGATTGGACCCCCCCCCCCTTCTCATATTTGCCTTACTACAGTTCCTTCTTGCACATGTCAAGTGTTCTGTATTCCTATTTTTTATATCTTTCTTTTTGATTCCTTGCCGAAGGCAGGCAAGGAATCTATGTGATGGTGATGTCGTGTGTATGTGTGTGTGTGTGTGTGTGTGGCTTTGTCTTTGTGTAAAACAGAGGACCTAAACAATAGACTTCCAGGTCCTCGGTAGTAAATTCAATAGATTTCTCAAGTCCTCGGTTGTCTAACAATAGACAGTCTATTGTGAAGGTTAGGGTTAAGTAAGCAGACACAATGGATATAACAATGAAGTCCTCAGTTGTGTGTAAAAACACGACTGTGTGTGTATGTGTGTGTGTGTGTGTATGTGTATGTGACGCTTTGGCTTGTAAACACGATATCTCAAGAAGGGTAAGTGTGACTAACCTCGTATTTGGTGTGTATAGGTTGGTCATATTGAGTAGATGATCCCTATTGTTTTTCGTGGAGATCAAAGGTCATTTGGGGTCACGAGAGGTCAAAAGGTCAAAACTTTGTAAACACGATATCTGGAGAACGGTACATGTGACTATGCTCATATTTGGTGTGTGGATTGGTCATATTGAGTAGATGATCCCTATCGATTTTCGTTGAGGTCAAAGGTTATTTGGGGTCACGAGAGGTCAATAGGTAAATTCCTTAGAAATTGCTTGTAAACAGGGTATCTCAAGAAGGGTAAGTGTGACTAATCTCATATTTGGGTGTATGCATTGGCCATATTGAGTAGATGATCCCTATTGTTTTTGGTGGAGATCACAGGTCATTTGGGGTCACAAGAGGTCAAAAGGTCAAAACTTCGTAAACACGATAACTCGAGAACGGTACATGTGACTATGCTCATATGTGGTGTGTGGGTTGGTCATATTAAGTAGATGATCCCTATCGATTTTCGTGGAGGTCAAAGGTCATTAGGGGTCACGAGAGGTCAATAGGTAAATTCCTTAGAAATTGCTTGTAAACACGGTATCTCAAGAAGGGTAAGTGTGACTAATCTCATATTTGATGTGTGCATTGGACATATTGAGTAGATGATCCCTATTGTTTTTGGTGGAGATCAAAGGTCATTTGGGGTCACGAGAGGTCAAAAGGTCAAAACTTCGTAAACACGATAACTCGAGAACGGTACATGTGACTTTGCTCATATATGGTGTGTGAGTTGGTCATATTGAGTAGATGTTCCCTATTGTTTTTGGTGGAGGTCAAAGGTCATTTGGAGTCACGAGAGGTCAATAGGTAAATTCCTTAGAAATTGCTTGTAAACACGGTATCTCAAGAAGGATAAGTGCGACTAATCTCATATTTGGTGTGTGCATTGGCCATTGTGAGTAGATGATCCCTATCGATTTTCGTTGAGATCAAAGTTCATTTGGGGTCACGAGAGGTCAAAAGGTCAAAACTTCGTAAACACGATAACTCGAGAACGGTACATGTGCCTATGCTCATATGTGGTGTGTGGGTTGGTCATATTGAGTAGATGTTCCCTATTGTTTTTGGTGGAGGTCAAAGGTCATTTGGGGTCACGAGAGGTCAGTAGGTAAATTCCTTAGAAATTGCTTGTAAACACGGTATCTCAAGAAGGATAAGTGCGACTAATCTCATATTTGGTGTGTGCATTGGCCATTGTGAGTAGATGATCCCTATCGATTTTCGTTGAGATCAAAGTTCATTTGGGGTCACGAGAGGTCAAAAGGTCAAAACTTCGTAAACACGATATCTCAAGAACGGTACATGTGACTATGCTCATATGTGGTGTGTGGGTTGGTCATATTTAGTTGATGATCCCTATTGATTTTCCCAAAGGTCAAAGTTTATTTGGAGTCAGCATGTTCAAAGCCTGGCAAGCTCTCCTGCACAGTCTTTCAAGAAAGGTCACTTGCAGGGTCCTGTAACTTGTCATGTAGATGGCACATAGTGAATACATGGTCCCAGAAGTTTTTGGTGGAGGTCAAATGTCATTTGGGTTCACGACGGGCAAGGGGGAACTCAATGTAGGAAGATTGGATGCCTTGCATGTTTACTTTGTGGGCACATTATGGAGCCCTGTTAATTGAAAAACATTGCAAAGCAATGTCAATGTGAAAAAAGGCCTTAAATTTCAGCAGCAAGGAATCACTAAGCCTTTTGGCTTTCTGGTTCTTACTTTTTAGTTTGCTAGCTACATATGATAAACAGGTTATGTTTTTCTAGCGTCCTTTACAGTAACTACATTTCACCATTGCATCTTGTTTTATATGCATCTATGACAATGTCCTAATAATAAACGAAATACACTGAATTGAATTGAACAGATCTGCCAATGCTGGTTTTGTGTAAACTGCTTTTAGAAATTGTAAGTACAGTACTGAGTACTGTTGAATATGCACAGATAATGGTCTAAGTTATTAAGTGTCTACCCTTAAGTGCCTTTCCCATTTACTGTACCTATTTGACTGTCCATCTGAGGAATAATTCATTGGTTATCTCTAGGGATTCCCTAACAAGGTTTTTTATCATAGTCCTACACGGTTACCAGGGGTTTGGATAGCACAGTATTCTGTACATGTTCAATCCATGTGGTCATTATCAGTACAGTATCTTGCAGTGGTTTTACTGTTTGGTTTTAGCATTAAAGGGACAAATTGTTGATTTTGTCATAAGTAGCAACAAACTGATAACAGTTTTTAGAGAGTACAAACAATGCATTATGTGTTCTCTGGGAAGGGCACTGAGTTTGCACCTTGTCTTCACTAAACCATCTAATCAAGCATGTACTGCCATCAGTTAGATCAACCTATTTAATAAGTCCACAGTTCACCTGGTAATGAGTAAGCTGCTTTGCTGCCTCAGTCTGCCACAGAATAGTCCATTGTCTTGTTGAGAACAACCTCTGATTAGAGAACTTTCTTCGTGGACACTAGACAGTTTAACCCTTTACCGTTGTGCTCCGATTGGGGCACATTTGCGCTCCTCGGGCGTGGGTGGAAAGCGGACGTAGCCCGCCCCGCATTGGCTTCTGTAGGTCATCGACCTCGTGACCTTAAACTATTGTCTCTCTCGTTGTTGTGGCCAAATTTTCGGGTAGCTACTCGCAGTTTTGAGCTCCGCGTTTCACAGTAAAGATGGGTGACAGCCGAGCTCTCCGCATGGGTCCAAAAGGACCCAGACAATGGTAAAGGGTTAACATGAGCCTGTGGAGTGTGTGTACTGCAAAGCTGATGCCACTGTCTCTGCGTGTGTGCACGTAACCCTTTAGCCGACTGGTGCAGATATTTTAGATTAACCCTTTACTGTTGTGCTCCGATCGGGGCACATTTGCGCGCCTTGGGCATGTGCGGAAAAGCGGACGTAGCCCGCCCCGCATCGGCTTCTGTAGGTCATCGACCACGTGACCTTAAACTATTGTCTCTCTCGTTGTTGTGGCCGAATTTTCGGGTAGCTACTCGCAGTTTCGAGCTCCGTGTGACGCAGTAAAGATGAGTGACAGCCGAGCTCTATGCATGGGTCCAAAAGGACCCAAACAACGGTAAAGGGTTAAAAGTTTATTCACACTTCACAAGTTTTGTAAATGGAGATGAGCTGGTGTGACCAGGCTGTTGGGATCTAGCAGCTGTTATCTAGTACTGTGGTATCTGGCTCAGTATTGTTTACTTCAAAAGACCATCGGTCGTCGGCATTTGCTAGAGATTTCCACATCGGGCCCAATATGTAATGGTCATCTCAAAACTGAGAGGATCTCTGCTTGAATTACGTACTGTACAATATTAAATTATACTGTTTTTAACATATGTATAGTTTTCTTCCATACCAGGACTGGAATTAATTACAGTTCTACCAGGGTAAGGCCATTCCCCCCATCAGTTTTTTGGGCATGTCATGTGAACTGAAAGGGCACCATGCAAGGCCAAACAAGTTATTTTGTACTGCCCACAAAATAATTTCACAGGTAGGGTAAGGATGTCAAATGGACTTGATTTTCATTCAATTTTAAGGCAACCATACCATTGCCAACATGAATGCTGTACCACCTTCATGGCCTTCCATTAATTCCGGCCCTGTCATACCTAGAATTGTTCAAGAAGCGTCAGTCCTGAGTACAGACTGTCTTTAAATATTTGCATTAATTTAATAAACAATTTATTACTTGATTAACTGCTGGATAATTACAGTGTTCTATGTAAAAGTGAATCATACTCTCGTGGCTGTACGGGACTCTTCTCTCAGGAGGGCGGTGATTTTTTGCCTGACTGCAGATCACATCTCAGGGCATCATAGTCTCTACCTGCTCAACTGAGGCACTGAAGTCTAAAGTTCACTAAATGTGTTAGCAGGGGTGGAAAAAATGTGTATATTTCTGAAGGGAAGTACCATTTCCCAAATATTCTCCCAGAATATTTGGAAACAAACAAAGATGGGGGAATATCCATCCAAGTGTCCAAATTTTTCCCAGAAATATCTAAATTTTCAGGAACAGAGCTTTTCAGCTTTCCATCTCTTTCCCACCATGATAGTCATGATTTTAGAGTCTCTGGTACGAACTGACCAGGACTCAAACTCCCCCCACCCAGCCGCAAGTCTGATGCTCTAACACCACTTGGCCATGAATACTGCAGTATACTGTATATGTGACAATAGAGTGCTTTCACATTAATGCATGTAGCCACTGCTGGGCAGAAGTCGATGTTCCAGCTGCAATTAACGGTCACACATACAGTAGGTTGTTGGCTGTGAACTTGCTACATGAAATGCATTCTAGACTAGATTGTACCTGTCAAAAGAGGCGGTGCTAATTGTTGAATTTGATTGACGAGGTGTTCTGGTCATTAAGCGTCTGTCTATTTTCCTTTATATTGTTCTTTTTCTTTGAAGGTCAAATCCTGAAGAAAAGATATAATTTTGTAAATTAGATACACTGTTTTTGAGATGAATGTGGCCCCATAAATTTATACTGTATGGAATGTTTTCACTGACTCATGGCATGGAGCTAAAAAATACACTTTAGTTTAATGCTCACATCCCACTGTATGGTCCAGGTTTGAAGTTTGACTTCTGCCCAGGTCATGGTGTTCAGCTTGAACAGTAATGGAGCAAGAAAAACAAGCCAGTGATCCCCAACATGAGAAAAGGCTGTGACTGTCCTGTTTAACTTAAAACTGTATTTTTATTCTTTCTCCATAGCATGAAATTTACGAGGGGGTATCTTTTCGTTTGATTGTGCAATTTAAAAGTCCTAAATTATTACAAAAACATTTCAAAAAAATATTGCAGGATAGTTTTTTGGAGCAACTTTTATTGATGTTTAAATTTTTCATACAGACTGCTGAATTGATTGTTCTGAAGATAAACTTGAAATCATGTTGATTGGTTCAATTAAAGCTTAGTTATTTTTTATCCTTTGTTTCATTAAATTGGCTTCATTTAGTAGACCTGGTGGCTGCAACATCCAGAAAATTATTGCTCTTCAGACTTTTTCCTATAATAATTTACATCATTTGCTTTTGCCCAATCAGTGAGCGATATTATATTCATATAGAAATGGACAGCTAAATTGAAATTAATAATCAATCAACAAATGGGAATTTCATAGAGAAAAGATCTGTGTTCATTCAAGATTAGCATTTAGCTTTGATTCATGTGTCTCAGATCTGTAGTTGATTCATGGTTTAAATATTAAAGTGCAGATGCTCCCAAGTAATTGTAGACTTGTGATAAGGTAGTTCATCCGTTGTTTGTATTCATGCTGAATACAGTTTCTCATATATGTAGGACCTACAGTAGGCTGGAAATGAAGCTTGCGGCTGGATGCTGACGTTGGAGGAGACAATGAGCCGACACACAGGATGAGTCGTTGTGCATAATGTAAACTGTGGTGATAGTTGAATCTTCCACACAAGATAAATATTGCCCTTGGAAAGTAAAACAGGAGGAAAATGTGGAAATGAACTGTAGCTGCTACATGTACAGTATATTTTTGTAATACTCCAAAGATGTTCAAAAAGCTGTGCATATTTTTAAGTTTGAATACAGTGAAAGAAATTAAGGGGCATGATTGTCACATATAATTTGATATTGAAAGTTAATTGTTTTCACAAAAGATGTGATGGCTCTTTTGTTTGCTAATCATGTGTGAGGTTAATGGAAATTAGTACTTTATGGTTATGAAATCCATTAAATTCTTAGTAAGGCCGTTGAGTACTGGTAAGTGTAACAAAGTCTTAAAATTTACCAACCTTTTCCTTTCTGACACCTTTTTCTAGTTGTTCCTCTTTGTCCTTCTGTAATAGAAGGGGAGAGGAGGGGGAGGGGTTGGTTTATCAGCACTATATGCAGAGCTATTTGATTGACATAATTATCCATATATGCAGAAAAGACTACATCAGCAGGGTTTCTGCCAGGATTTCAAAAAAGGGGAGGGGACAACACTGCAATTGCAGTCAGAGCAGAGGTATATTATTCCCCTTGGCTGAAACCATGACAGTGATAGATGACTAATGGCCAAGTACTGTTTGGCTGAAGGTTTTTGCTGGAAGGTTTGGTAGCAAGATCTAGTGATGAAGAGCAGTTATAGGTTGTAGGATTTTTACAATTATCAGCCCCTTAAAAGGCCAAAAACTCTCACCCCAAACTACAATTTTGGTACCTGAGTACCTTAATTCTCAATTGGCTCAGCCCTTTGATTGACAGCTAATTCAAACAATGCAGAGTGCCAAAGCTGATATTACACAGCATGAACGGTACTGAGAGTGTTTTGATTACATAAATTGAGTTTTTCTATACACACCCTGAAGCAATAAACTGAGATTGTGTCTGGATGAGGATGAATTTCAGATAATTGTGGGAGGGGCTTCAGTAAGAAGGTTAGGAGAGTTGGTACTGTTTGGGGTGAGAGAACTGTGCCTTTAAACCAAATGGACTCGTGTACATCATGCCCACCCCTTCATGTCTGGGAATATAATTTAGGTCTGTCGAAGCATAAAGTACTGTAAATTGGCAAAATTTACTTTTAAACCATCTTATGTAATGTTGACAAATTTATTTAAGTTAAATCCTTTCTGGTGCATGTTTTGAATAGTTTACCCATTAAAGATTAATCAAATGTTTCTTATTCTAAAAGATCATTGAACACTGGCCAACCAGAACTAGGAAGTGAAGGGAGGTGTGTTTGGGTTTAGATGGTTACTGATATAGCTTCCACAATAATTTTCCATTTGAATGGAATATCTTGAAATGAAACATCCAAAGCAAGTATAGAAAGTGCTTCTTAAACCTGAGGTTGGCAGTGCAACCTCTTCAATTACGTCCCAAGAGACCAGATTCCAGAGGCACTAAACAAATGACATTTCTTTCACATTAGTCACATGAAGTTGCCAGAAAGATCTGGATCTTCAGAGTCAGAAGAAATTCTTCCTTTATCATTAAAATCAGGGTTAAAGGTTATATGCAGTAACCCTTCTTGAAATAGTGTAGTACTGTAGACTGTCCTGTTTCAGGATTAGCTCTTCAGAGTCATGTGACAATATTGTTTCTCCTTTAATGTGGATTTAATGCAGAGTTACAGGTTGATTAACCATGCATGTATATCATATTGAAGTCCTAAAATATTATGAAAGATACTTCGAAGAATAATAAGAATTGTGAGTTTTAACCGTTGCTTCAAAATAAGTGTGGGACAATTGCTCTTGCCCATTAAAATGTGAAGGTGTTGTGCAGGCTACAAGGGCAGACTGGATTCATGATTAAACATTGGATGATAAAAAAGTCTTCAAACGGGAACAAAATTAATCACATGCTTCCCACTGTTTTTTGGAAGCACAAAGACCAATGCACACAGATTTATTGAGTTGTCAAATGATAGCAAGTCTCTTGCAAATTTAGGTCAAAACTCATGGTACAATTAACTAAGGCAGTTAGTTTCAGGTTTCAATCTGTAAAGTTGACAATTTTAAAATATCTCACTGAATATATAAAGTTTATGAAATTTAAAAAATTTTTCTAAACCTGTTAATTGATTTTTCTTCACATTCCAACAGCATATGGTCAAACTAAAGGCAATCCTTACAGTATATCCCACACACAAATAACTGCTTTTTGAGTGAGTATTTAATGGTTCAATTTGGTTTTCAAAATATTTTTGACCAGACACTTTTAAAACTATGCACAAAACCATTTCAAGTCGGGACACATTGTGCAAAATTCAAAATCGTAACTTTTTCAGTAACTATTGGATATGAAACTTGACTCGATCATTTTGCTAAATATGAGCATTGTCATATGGCATTGGCACTTAAAACACAACTGTTATCGTCATAATTCTAATAACATCAATGGCGTTATAAAATCAAAATGGCAAAAACTGTGGGATTACTTTCCCAAAACAAATTGTACCGATTTAAACCTATGGTAGGAACCGGGGGAATAGATTTGCTAGTAAACAGAAGAACAGAGGAATGATTAGTCCTGACTTGGGCCAGCGTCGGTAACACTTACTTTACCTATGCCTATTTACTGTTATGAATACTCCCATATTTGCCAGAAATACTACACTGCGTCTGACCTAAAGACTTTGTTTGAACAAACTGATTCTTCCCCTATTCTTGGCTTTAATACTCAAAGGAAGTAAACCTTATAGAAATTTCTAACATGACTCTCGCTTTGCTTTCTTTTTAGTAGAAATTGGACCCCCCTTCTGTGTTTTTACTTTTAACCTTTTTAGACAGTTTTGCCTCAACATTGTAATTTTTTCTATTAACTTAGTGACACTATATGTTGGTGTATGCATGGTTAAACCCCATATAACTAACTCAATTAGCCTCTTTATAGACAGGAAATGTATTTTTAGAGCAAACAGAGAAAATAATTTTTCCGGTATCCCATGGCATTTTACCACACAAAATGGACATATTTCTGTTCAAATTCAAAATTATGGGAAGTTTTGCACATAAAATGTACATAGGTCTTTAGTAATTTTGTGCCACAGGAGTCCAGGAATAGCAAAATTTCTCTAAGTAAATTGTGAACACTAAATTATTCCCTGAAAAATGATAGTGAAACGTTAGTCTTGGCAATTAGAGACCAGTGTTTGATGGTGTTGTCTGCTTTAACAAATTAAGCTGATTGCTTATAACTTTCTCCAAGTGTTTCAAGTAGACTTTCACTAATACCTCAACAACTGGATGTAAGTAAAGGAAATATTGCATTTATAAAGTGCTTCAACATAGCATTAAAAGTAAATAGCTCTACTGTACTCATTTTCAAATCATTTGGTCTCAACAATAAACCCCAGCAAAAGCTTTATCTCCTTAAAATGTTATGCAAAAGAAGAGTTATGGAAGTTGCATCTTTTGAAATGTTGAAAGTTTGGGTGAAAAAATTAATATTCTTGAGCAACAAACAAATGAATTTCTATCTGAGGGAAATTTATTACTTGAAAAGAAGGCTACTGTACTGCCTTATTTGTAATTGTTTATCACTCTTTGCCAATAAATATTGCATTTAAAAGGATGAAATTTCCTTGTAAAACAAATGTGATATTTCCCTTTAATGTCCTTTAGTGTATTAAAGCAAACTGTGTACTATTTCCTAGAATGATTTTGAGATGTCCTTATGCTTTGCAAGGTCTCAAGTGTAGAAGTGTTGGATTGGTCATGAGATAAGCTTTG
Organism: Holothuria scabra; assembly: GCA_037179385.1. Lineage (NCBI taxonomy): Eukaryota > Metazoa > Echinodermata > Holothuroidea > Aspidochirotida > Holothuriidae > Holothuria > Holothuria scabra. The sequence goes on from CM074198.1 coordinate 34,783,725, forward strand.
GAAACATCCACGAAAATTGTACTTGTGTAAATATTACACAAATAAGTGCAACATTTCTTTTCATGAAATGAAAATATCATATTCTAGAAAACCATGCACGTACATAACTGCAGCAGTTTACATACAGTATGTGCACTTGTCAGTCATCACCTCAATATAGTTAAGCTTATTTTTATTTTTTAAGGCATTTTCTCAGGAAGACAGGTCCACAAACATGACCCCCCCCCTCCTGTGCAAAAATCACACATACTGTACAAGGGAGACATCAATTTTCCCAGGTTCTCACCCAAACCCTGAACCTTGCATTCTAAGCTAAGCATCAAACTCTATGAACATTGAATCTAGGGAACAATTATTACGAATAATTGAAATAATATTGGAGGAATCAAACTCAGGGAATACCAAACCCTAGCTGTGAATGCGGTTTAGACCTCATACTGTGCCAGATGAATGAAGCAATTAAAGTTCAATAAAAATTGCAGTAGTGGAAACCATGTACTGAGCATTTGCTCCAACCTTTGAGTTACAGAAGAAGTGAATGCATGCCTGCTTTGAGTTAGTTATTTTAACTTAAGTGAGAGATCTTGTGTATTATTATGCTCCCTACCTTAAAGGCCTGATTCTCTCACCCCAAACAGAACCAGTTCTCCTAACCTTCTTACTGAAGCCCCTCCCACAATTGTCTTAAATTCATCCTCCTCCAGACATAATCTCAGTTTATGTCTTGAGGGTGATTATAGAAAAACTTAATGTGCATAATCAAAGCACTCTCAGTACAGTTCATTCAGTGTAATATAAAGTTTTGTATTCTGCATTGTTTGAATTAGCTGTCAATCAAAGAACTGAGCCAATTGAGAGTTTCGGTACCCTCATACAAGAACTGCAGTTTGGGGTGAGAGGAATGGCCCTTTAAAAGAATGGTTTATTGTCAATGGTCTACCTAATTACATTCTTTCAAAATTTGCATTGAAATCAGATATGCAGGTTCTCAAGATATGCACCAGTTGAGAAGGTAAAGTTGTCATTCTAAAGATGGAGTGTCGTCATGAAAAAAATTCTGGAAGGCAAGCCTTCGGTAATTCTGAAAACGCCAGCCTTCGGCAACCTTGAAATGGTTACTGAAGGCTTGCGTTTTCAGAATTTTTTTTATGACGACACTCCATCTTTAAGAAAAGTCAACATGAAGAAGCATCTGCAATATGATATTGTGTCCACACATTGATGAACAATGTTTTGTTTTGCTTTACCTTTTCAACTGATTTCCTCCTAATCAATCCCAGACATCATAATATGATGGCATGATTATAGTGGCACGAAAATTTTACAAACTTTGCCTTCCTCAAAGGGGGGTTCAACTTCAAAATCATCCTAATAGTTTGAAAGGGAAACAAAGAATTCCTTGTCACTTTGAGGAAGCGATCAGCTCTGCTCTTCCCAAGCTTACTTTGCTGTCAAATCTATATAGTAACTTCATCTACTGATATCTCAAGATACACATGGTCCAGTGTTATTACCTATGGCACGGTTCTCATACTGCAGAATAAAGACAAATGATATGTTGAAGGTGGGCAAACTTGACTTTCACAATTACTGTACTAATGGGTGAACTCATTCCTTACTATGATTGGGCTTAATCCCAAAACTGAAATTTCCATTGATGTCCAACTTAGGCATTGAAAATTTTGGAGGCTTTTAATTTTGAGTGTTTGCTAAGTGTTTACGTTTCTGACAGCCTTTAATTTAATCTAGATGCATCCCTACAGTATGCAGTATATTGCTCATTTCAGTTAAAAACCCAGAACTCTTTATGTAGTTAAATTTTACTAGGTCAAGAGTCTATAGCTTCTCTTGCTTCCACCAAAGGTAGCACTTGTATACTGAACTGCTAGTCGGCAAAATTTGTAGGTTCTTAATCTGACACTAAAAATGAACACTAATTTATTCCCTTTAGGAACCTCTGTTTGATGGATATGAATCCCTCAGCGGATTCAGCCCTGTAAAAAATATCCAGACATTTTTAAGTCTAATACTGAGAAGAGGAACTGTTCATAGCTTACTTGATTTATTTTGAGAACAACCATCTAGCTGTTTGTTGTCAGAGTTCCGGATACAGCTGTACTAACAGAGAAAGCCAATTAAGTGTAATTGACGACTGTTGTGAACACATTTTTGTGACTGGTAGACCGTACAGTGAAGGGTACTATGATACGGTTTTAATAGCAAGGTACAGTAGCTGTGAGCATCCTCAACAACTGCAGCATTTAGAGGATGCATCAGCATACATTACCATCGGAAATTACTTCTGCGTGACACTTTGGCTACCCTACTAAAATGGTAGCCTTGTTCTTGATTGTATGAAGCATTTTAGAGACTTATTGAATCTGTCAGAGATATTAAAGGTCTTACAGATGTTTGGAACACCAATGAGTAGAAGGAATTGACTTGGACTACCTGAGATGCTTCAAATCCTGCTGCTGCTCCTTTAAATTTGCACTTTAGATAGCATGAATTAGTCGTTTAGCTCTTCTCCTTGGGAGTCTTAAAGACCTTAGGCTGTCAGAACAATGCACAGTTAACGAACGTGTCAAGTGTTTCTCACAGCCAAAATGTATAGCTTGGTGCATCCTCTGCTTTTATCGAGGTAGACAGGAGATCTACAGGAAGTGAAAGAGAGCAAGAAAAAAATACAGCTATTGGAGTCAAAACATTTGTACATTTAAATATTTAACTTTTGCTGTGATTTTTAAGGATTTTCAAAGAGAAAAAAAGAAATAAAAATAAAGTAGAGGCTTTTAAGAAAATACTCAAGTACTTTGACTTCTATTTTATTGGAATGTGATATTTATTTTCCCTCATAAGAGTCCATTTTTTTAAACACAATTTTTTAGATAACTGTCTGCCTTTTTTAGAAGCCTCCTAGCTCTTAGATTCAATTTGTGCATTTTACATAAAATGGGGCTTTGCTCAAGTTTATAGCTGAAAAATTTCTGATTTGACACTGATCCATTCTCATCAAAGTTTGATTGAGTATGGTGCAATAGGATGGTTTCTGTTGAGGGCATAAAGGTGGGATTTGCTTGCACTTTCCAGAAAAAAGAGGGCAAAATATTCTTTTTTTTCTTCATGTCAGGAGACGACACTTTAGTATCAATCGAAGTAACATCAATAAAATGTATTAAATGTACCCTTCAGATTTGGTATGTTAATATCTTTTCCCTCTTGAACCAACCTGTAACTTTGGCTAAGGGTAGCATTAATTTGGTCTTAAAACAGCAGTTATAATTGTTTCATAAGTGATACAATTTAAATTTAAATTAATGATATAAAATGCCTAAAACCAAATAATATGTACATGCTTTGGTTTAGTATTGATGGTGAGGTACATTGTACTGTATACTTTACAGGGTGATCACAAATTGTTGTTTGCAATAACAAGCCCTTTCATGATTACAAATCGGCCTCCCGGGGTCAAAGGTCATTCGGGATAGCAACACATAACAACGCTAGTCGCAGGCCCGTCGCCTGTGCATACCATCGTTACGTTACGTATGCATGCCTACAATAAACAACACGGACATGAACCAAAAGTAGCTTTGAAAAGTCACATCTCTAAATGGACAAAACGTTTAGTATCGCCCGAAAGATGTTTTAAAGTATCACTCATAAATTTTCCTTAGATACTGGCTGAGTTTAAAGTTTTTGAATGTGCAAAATCTCAAAAAAAATTGTCCGTTCCCGTGGAAGTACGAACTGACAGTTCTCAAGCTCTCTGCTAGGCTAAATACCGTAAGCTAGGCCTAGTCAAGGAATGAACCAACTGTAGGCTGGTTTACCAAATTTCGTGAAAAAATACCTAAGCTACAAGAGCTAGGATGAGAATCAGGGGGTTATTTATACGCTTGAAGTTTTATTACCATGCTTCATGATACAAAGGCCTAAGGTAGGCTTTGTTCTATAAGTTCGCAGGCGATCGTACGTTCTATGTATAGGTCGCCTTACTGCTACTGCTATAGCCTAGGCCTAAAAAGTTAAGTCTCGGCTTTTTACCTTCAGAAAAAAATCTCACAGTATATCTATCCAGTACTTGCTTTGCCCAGGCTCAGTTGTAACTTACCTCAGCCCAAGACTGTGATTTGGAGTGTGACTAATTCATGTAACGTTCAAGTGCTATAGTCAAATGTTGCACTAACCATTATACCGTGTTAGCACATGCGTGTTCAATGGAGATAGCGCGCATAAGATCGATTGTAATAGACGAAAATCATAGGCCAAGGTAACTCTAGGTTTTTTTATGACCATAGACCCAAAGCAAAATTCATTCCTAAATCTTACGGAGTAATAGTAGGCCCTCTAACCTGAATTTTAATCTTTTAACCCAAATCCTACAAGTCAAGTGTAATCTTGTGTAGCCTGCTATTGCAAAATGTACGTACACACAGTGATACGAATGAGCGAGTGATACCGCATGACCTTTGTTCTGTCATGCGCAGTTGTAATCATGAAAGGGCTTATTGCTTTAATAGGCATGCAGTTTTACAGAAATACATTCAATGGATTCTCCAAATGTTTGTTGCTTTACTTCTAATGTTCATAAGTCATTGGCTTAATTGTTGTTGAGGTATGACTTTTTGTAGGGGCATAAGCACATAATGTGAAGTCATTGAACATATGCAATATCAAAGTTTGGAGTAATATCATAATGTAAATCAAATTAACCAATTAAAAGCATAATTTCTTTCAAACTTTGATTTTAGTCAGCATGATTCAAATCAAACTACTTCGCTGCAATTCAGTTTACGTTGCCAAATAAACTACACAAATAAGAAGGGAAGTAATTATTGTCTCTAGGATTTACTTCGAGTACACTTTTATTTCTGAGTCCATGCAACATGACTCCAAAGTATGTAACTTTGGTGTAGGAGCTTGTCAGTCAGTACAGGCAAAGTGTGTCCATGGAAGTACTCCGAGGTAGTACTTCCATGGTGTGTCAAAGTGGAACTAGGGGTACAGTAATATATTCCTCATTACAATTAGATGTTGCTATGGCAAAAGTTGCTGGAGTGAAATTGACTTTGGCATTATTACTATTTGGTATTTTTCATGTGTAAATGGCAGTAAAAGTTGTGCTACTATGTGTATGGCAAGTCCTGTACTTGCTTACAAACATGATAGTGAGTTGTTTTAGAAGCTTCATAAAATTCCATTGATTAAACCAATACGGCACTTCGAGAATTTTTCCTGCTTTATTACTTATTAAAAATGATGTGTCTATTTTGCTCCTCACCTACCTCCTATCACCCTATGTATACCATTTATACCTAAACGGCTGGTTCTGAACATAGGCATACGGCAGCTGATGGTAAGTTTTGTGTGTCAGTAAATTTATCGTATACTGATGGTACTGTAGCAAACTTTTTGAACCAAAATTTGCCATTAAAACTTTGGAAGAAAAAAAAAACATCAAAATTGCAACTACGTTTTGTACAGATTGTTAAGTAATTATAATACTGAATCCATATGCTCAAATTTCGATTGTGGTGGAAATTTTTATCATGAAACGACTTCTTTGCAAGTCATAACTCAAAACTTAGGGCAAATGTTGAGCTGTGCAGTGCAACTTTTATAACTGTTAAAGATCCTCATTGGGTTGGTATTGATAGCTTAAAGGGACAACCCTCTCACCCCAAACTACACTTCTAGTATAGGGTAACAGAAACTCTCAATTGGCTCAGCTTTTTGATTGACTGCTAATTCAAACAATGCAGAATACCAAAACTTATATTACACAGCAGGAACTGTTCTGATAGTGTTTTGATTATTCACATTGATCTTTCTATATTCACCCTGAAGCAATAAAATGAGATTGTATCTGGATGAGGGTGAATTTTAGACAATTGTGGGAGGGGCTTAATTAAGAAGGTTAGGAGAATTGGTACTGTTTGGGATGAGAAAATTGGGCCTTTAATGAGAGTTTTAAAAGGTCACCATATGAAAATGCTGATAATTGGCAGGAATAATCAAGTTTAATGTCCAAAAGGTACAGAACAAGTTGAAATTTTGAATTTTGTTCTGTCCTGTTCAGTAATGGTTTTGTGCGTAACTTGAAAAAGTGTCTGGTCACAAATTTCTGAAAACTTGAGTAAACCATTAAGTATAATCACTCATAAAACAATTATTTGTAGGTAGAATGTGGGATTGTCTAACACAATGAGCTGGTTCAAGACAGTCTCTTCAGTGTAGAATGTTCCTCAATCTATCTCCTTTAGCATATGCCAAGTTAACTTGTCTCAATATTTATCTAAGTGAGCTATTTTCAAGGACTGCTTTTCCAACCCTATAAGTGTCATTTTTGGTGGCTGTCTCTCTGGTTTATTTCATACAAAATTCTTATTTTATTCAAATTAAAGGTAAATATTGTGTTTAAAATGCTCCAACAAAGAGTACAAAGAAAATGGCTCAGACACAATCCAACAACTCAGTCTTAATAATAACCCCAGCAATACTGTGGCTACATCGTTTTCAAAATGCTACATGCAAGAAGAGCCATGGATGTTGCATCATTTAAAATGTTGAAAGTATGCATGAATATATTCTTCAGCAACAAACAACTGAATTGCTATCTGTTGGAAACTTATTTCTTGAAAAGAAGGCTACCATACTGTCTTATTTTTGAAAATCTGTCACCCTGTGTCAGTAAATATTTGTTTTAGAAGGATGAATTTTTTTTGCAAAACAAACGCAATATTTCCCTTTAAAATAAATACAATGATGCTGATGCTACATGTACTCATTCTAAGGGAAGCTGAGGAGCTTTCCCATTTGGAAATCTGTTTTAATCAAATCATGATCAAGGATGTTGAAGTCTATAATAAAAAGAGTGTTTACCGCTTGAAAATACACTTTTTGACAGTTTCACCTACTGTAAATGTTAAAAGGATTTAAGGTCAGACCAGGATTAGGTATGTTCAAGGGGTACTTATTCGGAGCATTTTGGTGAAATTTGCATTGAAATGCGATATGTGGTTCTCAAGATATGAGCACGCAAAATTTTCACATTTTCAACAAAAAGTGGACTAGAAGCAAGCACATATGACATCACATCCTCACATTAATAGGCAGTCTTTTCTTTTTCTTTAAACTTTAGACTGGATTTTCTCCTCAACAATCCCATATTATTAAAATGTGATTAGATCATAGGTGGCATGAGAATTTTACAAAATTTGCATCGCTTACAGGGAGGTCATACTCCTATCAATTACTTCAAGGTCAACACACAGTCTGATCAAACAAAGGGAAACAAAGCATTCCTTGTCAATGTGAGGAAGTGATGTAAGCTCTGCTGCCCTCAAACTCACTTTTGAACACAAATCTACTGGCTTCATTTACTGATCTGAAGAAATACATGTCCAATTTGAATGGAAATTTCACTACACTGTGTAGATTTAGTTCCTCTTTCACTGAAAAAAAATTGAATTTTTGCTTAAACTTCCCTTTTAAAGGGTCAAACCTCTCACCCCAAACTACAATTTTGGTACGGGGGTACCAAATTCTCAATTGGTTCAGCTCTTTGATTAATGGCTAATTCAAACAATGCAGAGTACCAAAGCTTATATTACACAGCATGAACAGTACTGAGCTGTGTTCTGATCATATAAATTGAGTTTTTCTATACTCACCCTGAAGCAATAACTGAGATTGTGTCTGGATGAGGGTGAATTTCAGACAATTGTGGGAGGGGCTTCAGTAAGAAGGTTAGGAGAATTGGTACTGTTTGGGGTGAGAGAACTGGGCCTTAAAGGAAGATATTGGGTGCAAAGTTCACAAATATTTATCTTTGAAGAAAAAGCTTTTATCGTTTGTACTTAACTGTTGAATCTGTATCTATGCAGAAGTTTGGAAAATTTATGGGCCAATAAATGACTCTCGAGCATTTAACAGTAGACCACTCTGACTCTTTCTGTGAGAACTAAAACTTTTTTAGAGGAGGCTAAAACTTTTTTAGAGGAGGTTGCCATTCTGCCTTGCTGTGCTAGGCTAGTAAAAATTTATGAAAATTACTGGAAAACAATGTTTTTCTCATTAAAATGTACCAATATTCCAAGATTTCCAAGTTGTTCACTGTTTATGCTGTTCTTTTGCATTTTGCTTCACAGGACAAATATTTCATGGTTGCAGATCATTTTAAAGGAATCGATGAGGTGCAGAGTTTGTCTACACATGGAGCACCAAACTTCAGGAAAATGGAAGGTTTTCCAGTCTATGGTATGGGACAACCCTCTGTTGAGGGGCTGCGAAAAGTGATGGAGCACCTTAATAGCTATTGTGATGTGGTAAGTTAAAACTATTACAGTATCCATGGAAACAGTAAGTTTTATATCTAGATTGATTAATAGCCTATTTGAGGAATGTTTGGTTAAAGGTAAAGAGCTTTTTTCACTTGCATTTGGACAACCAAACATTTTTGCAGACAGCCTCAATTTGACTCCAGCTTTTCCAATGACAACCTGAAAATTTTCTCAAAAAATCAGGCCTGGTATGTTAAAATTTTGTAATGAAGATGAATGCAACTTTTACTGTGTATACTTGGAAGTGCACATAAAGTCAAATTATAAATGACGTTATAATGAGACAAATAATAATTTGAAATTTGCTGCTTTTGTTGAATTTTGTCCCTTAAAAGGCAAAAAAGGAATAAAAAAATGTATCAATGTGAAAAATATTGGGAGAATGAAATCCAGTTTCTTTTAAAATATTGTTTGTACTTGTAGTGCAAGGTGATCTAAGACATGTATTTCCATTGAGTGTCCATGTGTAAGGATATGATACTGGGTCATAAAAGTGTGACATCTGGGTCAGCAAATGAGAAGAATGACTGCTGTTAACTGGTAGGTTGTCCATTTTACAAGTTGCAATTATGAATGTCTATGGACTAAAGCTTCTTCCATCCTGAATGCATGACCATGTTAATGCAAAATGTTATGTTATTTACATATTGTAGGGGACCATTTTGTCTTTTTTTTTTATTAGTTACACTTTCCAGGTCAGCCACCCTTTCCAAAATGTAAGCCAATTGTACAGTAGTTTACAAACAAGTTAAAATTTTTCAACTCCAAGGTATGCAGCTAACATCAGAGTTGCCTAGAGTGTACCTTAAGTCAAAAAATTAAAAAATATATATTAAAGACCATGAAAAATAAATTTTAACAGTCCAACTTCCAGCTTCATAGGACATTCATGAGCTGAGATATTAAATGTTGAAGTTTATTCACTCTAATTAAAATGGTACATTGCGCAATAATTAGTGATGTCATTCTTGTACTACTCAAATTACAATCTTTGTATTTCTTTCATTTCCTACAGATCTTTTTTTTTAAAAAAGCCATCTCCATCTTGTAAAATTTTTCAAACTTTGCCATTGCTTTTTGTAACCTAGAAGAAGAACTAAAATGTTGTGAACCCCAAGGCATGTAGACTTGTAGAGGTCTCTCTTTTTATTTAGTGTATATTTTTCGATGAGAGAAAAAATGGTTGAGAGGCTCACATGTATCTTATATTCTCCATACAGGGAATAATTTATCCAGTATTGCATCGCAATTTGCTACACAAACAGGCCAAGTTGCTACACAAAATGAAAAATTGTGTAGCAATTTTTTGTGTGCATAACCCATGAATTTTCACAAACAATGTGTGAAAGACCTCAAAAATCTTCAAAACTGCTATGCAAAATTTGAATGCTAAATTATTCCCTGCCATATTGAAAAAACTTAAGCCTTACAACACATAAAAAGAATTTGTTCATCATCAGAAGAATGAAATGCAAGGGATTTGGAGAAACATGTGACAGCTGTCACAATACTTCAGAGGTTTGGCAGCACAATTTGCTACTCAAGGGGGCCAAATCAACCACACAAATGCAAAAAATGTAACAACACTTTCTTGTGTGCATAACTAGAGGGTTTCACTAATATGAATAGTCCCGATCTGCTGCTCAATGGATCCTGCACCCTTGAAACAAAACAGTAAACAACTAAATCAAACAGGCACATTATAAGCCATTTTAGGTGTTTTTTGCTACAAGGTTGGTTCATGGAGGGGGGACCCCCACCCCCCTCCCCCCGGCTATGCCACCAAAATCGGGTAGAATTTCCCACGACCACATTGAGGATGTTGAATGGATTTTACCAGTTGTCTGACCTCACACATATTGACTCATTACAGAGGACCTGTGAGAGAACTTTCTTTCCAAACTTCTCCCTCACACAATGTGAGACGGGTTGGCTCACTGTTAAAATCATCTTTTCTTTTTTTTCATTTTTATGTTTTTTTTTTCGTAACATTTTTTAACTCGTCATTATCTGCTTCCAAGTCCTTGACAACTTTTCGAGCGCTGGTGCGAGTGTTGGTTTTCAGTCAACATTTGGTAAATTTGTCAACACAGGGAACAACATGTGGTAGAGTGGACATTCTGTTGATATGCCATTGACACTTCGCACAGGCACAAAGTTGAAACTCAGTAAGGACACAGTCCTCACCACATTAAGGCTTGTTCAAGTCCCTGTGTGAACCCCCTGAAACTTGCTGACATTCTTAAAACCAACATTGCCACATTCTCACATGTACAGATCAATTATTACGGCCTGCTGCCCATCAGTTTCCAAAGCATTTCCCTTTCAAGTTTGCAGTTCATGGTCACAACACCGACAATCTGCATCCTTACATCAGGGCTGTATTCAAAGTTGTTTACAACACAACTCTCCTTGTAATTGAATTTCCTCCCATCTTCTCTCATATAGCTAAGCAAAGCATCAAATCTCCCAGGAAGAGTATTTGAAAGTATGGCCTTATTATATTCAAGACTACTAATCATTAATGGCATTGCACTGAGCTCATCTGAAGACAAATTTCATTATGCAAGGTCTATGACATTTGCTTCATGGTTGCCAGGAAGGGGGTTGGGGTGGGATGGGGATAGGTAGTTTGTTCATGTAAATTCTTATCTGAAAGTTATCTTCTTTTTGTGTAAAGCAAAGAAATACATGGAAAGAATGTGCTATATATATACAGAAGTGCAGAGAGTGAGTTTCAATGGATAGTTTCTATGCTTATGATTGTATAATGCCAGAGGTGGTGTGACCCAGTTAATGAGTGAAACAGTAGAATGTAAAAATGTCCTGGGACATTAAGGAAAAAACAGAATAAATGCTTAGTATGACACCTGGGAAGTTTCCTTTTTAAAAGTGTTTTGTAATACAGGCAGTAGTACCACAAAGTGCACCAGCATTTATGTGCATATGTTTGTATAGTACTATACAGACACTGGATGACATAATCTACCATGTGAGTCACAATGAAATTTGCATAATTTAAATTGCAATTTCTTTAACAATATTGTATTGTTATAGCCATGAATATTTGAATGAATTTGTTTGCTTTCATTTATGAAGGTATTCTCTCACAGAATTAACAGTGCAAACAAGCCTGAATACACAATGTATACTGTAGCTTGAAGGTTTTTGAACATTATATACAGTACAGTAGTGCATTGACATCTAGACTAGTCTCTTATTGTTAACAGCAATATCTTGAAAGGAATAATTCGAAATCAGTTTAAAATAAAGTTCAATAATTAGCCAGTCCTTTTTTCTTGGCTCGAAATCATCTCACTGCACCTTTGATCACATCACAGAATGCATCATTATTTTTGTTTCCTATTATTGGAAATTATTGCTTCTTGCCCTTTCAAATTTGTATCATTTTGTGTTTATAATTTCCATTTCATCTGCAAGGTAAATTTCCCTTTGTGTTTGTTATGATAGTAGGATGCTATGCATAATGTGTCTGCCTGAGGTCAATGTCTTGAATTTGCAGTAGCTAGGTCCTGGTGGTACAAACCTGTAATGTGTACATGTACAGTATGCACTTCTTTGTACACTCTAAAGTGATTAGACACAGGAAAAATTTTCAACTTGTTCATAATCATAGGTTGGTGTGGAAAGCCATGCCCATGAGGTGTTTTTCTTTTAGGGATAAATATGCCACATGGGTTTTGGGGCACTAGTGTCCTATAATTTGGTGCCCTGACATTGGGTTTATTTTGATCCCCCTGGCCATTTGCAAAGTATCATTATGATTCTACACCCACTAGCTGCCCCTCACACCTTGATGTTTTTTTGATTTGCCCTCTCAGAGGCAGTTACAGCAAGTCCTCTTTATTTGATGCCCTTAAAAGCTACTGCTGTACTTGCAATATAAGTTGTGATCTGGAAGACATACTATGACACAATTTCGTGGCATTTCCAGTAGCTGCGTGAAATAGGAAATTTCAAGAAGAAAGAACAATTTGACTGTGATTGTATGGTACGTGTGGTCCCGGACTTTGATCTCTTCTTGTTTCAAGTTGAGAAAAAAAGGAAATAGTTGAGAAAGTGTTAAGGAAGTTGCACAATCATTTAGTACTTACATGTATACAGTATACAAATTTTACCCTACTAAAACAATAGAACCCTTTGTGCCATACTGTGTGTGTAGGTTAAAATCCATCTTTCAGTCCCAACAGAAAAGTGAGCATAATATTTTTGCATCAAATAAAAATTCAGGAGACTCATGACGGGGGATGATCACACTTTCATTGGCTCTGCTACAATTGAAAAACTTCTTCAACAGGGGAACTTGTCTCTCTCCAATTTGACAGAATTGTTCCAAAGCTGGTTTCATGCAGTGTTCTCCCATGCCAAATTTTTTCCTTTTTTGTGCTCACATTGACAGTAGCTGTGTCCCTGAACAGTAAGGTAACAATTGGAAAAATATTCAAGTGTTAAAGGCTGTGTGACATGAAAATGACAAAATTGGATATTTGATGTAAAAAGCATCAAAAAGTAAGAAAATATCTGCAATTCCCATTAAATTATGTCAAAAATTGACCATTTTACAGGGCAATCTCTGATTTGCAATCCATCATTAATGCAAATATTGGATGTCATGGGAGAGACATGCCATATATAATGTTATCCTTTGTTTTTACAATCTCTAATTCAAGGACAAGTTGTAAGGTTAGTTTGTCCCGAGGGTTTCATTTTGGAGGTTTAAATTGTGTCCTTGAAAATTGGCAGTATCAATTACCAAGTCATAAACTGTCTGCTGAGTAATTAATAGATAATTAGACAAAGGGTTAACAAAAGAAATGTCAACACTTTAAAGGGGAGCAATAGTGGCCATTTGACTCCCCACATATGTGTAGTACATATATGAACATTAGATATTAACACTACTGTGTTGTTTTTCCACAAAAAACTCATACCGAAAAAAAAGTTTCAAATCTCCCGCTCTTCAAGACATGAGTATCACCATACTCGAAGAAACACAACCATGGATCAGCTGATTGATGACGTAAAACCTGCACCTGATCAGATTTCACAAAAGTGGTTACCAAGTTACGTACACTTACAGCTGAATTTATAATTACCCTTTACCAAGCTTAAAAAACTTCATAGTTGCTTTTGCTTTACTGATAAAAATTTTTGATAACCCAATAATTTTTTGTTCTTCTTTTTGTTCCAACCTCAAATAAAAAATACTCGTTATTTCTGACTGCTTTTGTACAAACCAAGATAAGTTACTTCCGGTAGACCCTGAAAGTACAAGCTGTAACGACAACAAGCTGTGACTAGCGAGACTGTATTTTAGCATGCTTTTCGGTGCAACAGTTTGGTTCATTTTCACTCATTTTCACAAAGATTCGATTTAGTCGAACCTTGTGTAATTCTCGTAAGTAATATTGGATATTTGTGGACACTTAAACGTTAAAAGAAGGCAATTGCGAGGAGAAATTGGCTAAGACACCATACACATCGACCGGTGTTATTGTTATACGGCATAGGCTACGTATTGCTATACTAAGCCTATACATAACGTACTGACCCTTGGTCTAACGTTAGCTTGTATAGACTGTACGGCTGGTTCGCTGCGGGTGCTGGTCACATCTCTCGCAGGTGCACGAGTTTTCCTTGGTCGAACTGGCTCAAAATCATATGCACTTGGCCCGGAAGAGACATCCATATTCTTTTAACCAGTTAATCTTTTGATTTCTGAACCTTTATCTCAAACTCAACCGTTGAAACGTTTGTAAAATGAATTAAACGATCAGCAGTTGCGCTAGTCTTCAGTAGTGTTACGAGCGTTTGTGCAGTATAGTATATATGATATTCCGCAATAGCAAACAAAAGTATACATTGGGTGCAGGTTTTACGTCACTGTTCTGTTGCACTTTGGGTAATTTCGGAGAAATATGGTGCTTTGCACTGCTTTGCTTGACTGCCTTTCAGACTTGCCTCGGAAAAACTCATACTAGGTTTGACTTGGGATAAAATTGGTCTTTAATGATGCTACATTGCTTGGAATAATTATATTGAATTTCTGTGCTGTCTAGAAGGCTGTACAATTGCTCCCCTTTAATTGCAACACTTTGCATCAATATTTTTGCATAAGCAACAGGTTGCTTTAGAAACATTCAAATTTTGAAGCCATGTATTTTGAGAACTGTAAAAGACATTGAAAAAATTCCAACAGATTTTCCCATGGAAAAGTTCACTCTGTAACTACCAAGTGAAGTGAGATCATTTTGCTGACATGTCCCACTACCTTTAAGTGTCTGTGAGATGGCAGTATGTAGAATCTGTTGATTACAGTGTAGAAAAAAATATTTAAACAAGTTTATGTACCATTTGCAGTATATGCAGTATTGCTGTCTATGCCAGGTCTCGAATAAGCTTGAAAAAGGACTCAGACAGACCAAAGGAACGATGTGGTTGAATGTCTATTTAGGACATATTTTAGGCATATTGTGGCCATCACTAAAATCCATGGCTATCATTGCTGTTGTCTATTTTTTGTCCTTTCTTTTCTGGCATTAAGGTGTACAGTACTCTTAACGAGAGTGGAGACATGTAGCAATCATCCCCTTTATTTTATTGCATAAATCAACCACTGTAACTTAAACATATGGTTGTCCTTCAGGCAACCATTTCAGAATTTTTACTTGTACACAAGAAAAGTTAGTTGTCCAAAACAATTTTCACAGAACCACAAAACAGTAGTCTATTTTGGTTCATGTAATACTCGAAAAATAAAGAGGTGTGATTTTTAAGAGACAAAAATACAAGTTGAAGTCCAAAATATTGCATGATGAAAGAGTTGGTCAGCCAGCAGTTCAATTACATAAATTCACGCTGCTTTAAAATAATCACTGTGAGAGAAAAATGGTTGTCCCTTGAACAACCAACTTTTAACTTTGGATTGTCCATGGAATTTTAGTTGTCCCTAACAATCGTTAGTTAGCTAGTTAGAGTTTTGTGGCCCAGTTTCTAACCCATTGGTTGAAATCAGGCTGTGGCCACAGCCTTTTTTCCAATCAGACATATCAAGAAATTTGAGCCCAGAATTTGATTTGCAAATTCTCTTAGTTTGATATTTTTTCAGGAGAATTTTTTTGTGACAGTTCATTATAAGCTAGATACAAACATGCTTTAATTTATAGAAAGTACCCTTTACTTACTGTACTTGGGGGGTTCATACGTGGCCCTGGAAATCTTGGAAAGTCAGGAAAAACTGAAAATTGAATTTACCCTCCTTCTAGAAAGGGTAGAGGGATCAAGTTTCCATTTACATCCCCCCTTTCCTGATAGAAACACTTTCAGTATTTGGGGATTTGAGTGTCTATTTCACTCCTCACCTACCTCCTGAGAAATTAGGGCTATATGACATGCACTCAACACACAAATGCAGTGACAACTGCAACCAATGCAAGTTTGGTCCCTCTTTTCAGGCGGCAACTGTCTTGTATGGTATCTTTGAAATTCATGAAATGCCTAAACCCAATTTGTAAACTGTGTGTTCATGATTCTTATCTCAATAAATAACACGTATTGGGATATTGTCATACCAGCTGGTTGTTAGCTGTAGCTATAAAATCCTTTTCAGCTTGGTAGAGTTTACATTTTGATCATAATCAGGTTTTTTCCCTGGGTTTAGAATTGAACGTCGCGTATCTGATGCGTCCATTGGTGGATTGCCGGCCTGGGGGAGGGGTATAAGGGGAGGGGGTATCCCCCTCCCCTTTTGGAAATTTTGTGACTTATGCAAGTCCCTAGACGAAAAAAAGTGACATTTTTGAGCCAAATTAGTCAACACAATTTTTGTAAGTTGACGCAAAAATATTAGCACCGATACTCACATTCGTACAAATTTTGATCTACTGATAGCGGTCACATTGGCTTCCATATCACCGTAATTTCTGCTTCAAAAATTTTGGTTCATCGGCATGGCCTTTATTAAGCGCTGGCACCAGAAGATTTTTACCCCCGGTTGGCCGTTATTTCACGTCCGTTGCTCACCAAAATTTACGTGATTGGGCCGGCTTGCAATATTACCAGTTCAGGATAGAAAATATTGGGAAAATTTCCGTTCGTTTCACGAACGGGATATCATTT
Organism: Holothuria scabra; assembly: GCA_037179385.1. Classification (NCBI taxonomy): domain Eukaryota; kingdom Metazoa; phylum Echinodermata; class Holothuroidea; order Aspidochirotida; family Holothuriidae; genus Holothuria; species Holothuria scabra. The sequence continues at coordinate 34,800,209 of CM074198.1, forward strand.
TTGTAGGCGTAATATATTTTCACTTCAAAAGTGGAGATGTAAATCAACTGTAAATGCGATAGATATGTTTGCAGTCGATGTCACATGCCCTAGGCTTTAATAATTTAGTTCTTAGGCCAACATCATGCTCATTCTATTTTTCATCCCCCAATCATTTCGGAACTATTGCATTCCTTTTCTGCACTGGTCGGTTGTAGTTGCTATAATATACTGAAGCGACTCTCCTGCTTTAATACGAACCCCATGTAGGGCAACCATTCATGCTAATCTTAGAAGTAGAATCTTAGCAGTTCTGGGCAGCCAACAATTGCACCCGATTAATTTATCTTATGGTTCCTTTCGGGTATAAACATCCCCGGAAATTTTAAGCAGTTCTTGTCCAAAACTTACGTCTTGTTTAAAAAGAATCTGTATTTTCACACACTAAATCACATAGGCGAAGGCGCGAATTGTGATTGGCTGGCTAGAATCAATGCAATTGAACCAATCACGATGCAGGGACCAATTTAAATTTTGAAATGGGTCGTATGCATATGATGTCACCAAGCAAAACATGATGCCTTGTTTGGCGGAAAAAACGGACACGCACGGAAGTCTACTGCATGCGTGTGCCAAGAATTTTGCTTCACGAGACCACGTGCATCACGGTTTTTGTTTGCAATGACGTTGCATGACAACATTGCACAAGTCCTACTGTAAATAACATTGCGGAAGGAAGGAATGCTGGGAATTACTTAATTTATGCAAGATAATAATCACCGGACTTCACAAGATTCTAGGAGCTACGTGTACAAAACGTCCACAGACATGTATGCTAAGCTTTGGGATTAAAAAGAGGCAAAACACTGCAGCTCGATAGTCTGCTTTGTGCAGAACAGTTTGTACAGCAACTTACGCGGCGCTTTTTGCGATAAGCTAGGAAAAGACATTGAATGCAATTCTAATTCCATGTAATACTACAGGGTTATAGCGGAAAATATCAAACGATCACTTCCATGGCAGGGGTGAAAATTTTACGTTTGTGATTATCAATGCAACCAGTTTTGGCGGGAAGTTAAAGGATTGAGTTTACAGGAATTTAACGAAACTAAGGGCAAGTTTCAAGCAGATTTTAACCCCTTTTTCAGTTTGCAAATAATCGGGAGTAATGATCAAGTGAGTGCCAGAATTTATAAAATGCCAGAATTTTTAAAATGGAGCACGTGGCTGCAAGCAATCACTGATTGTGTGTGTCCCGATCTTTTCATGAAAACAAGTCGGGGAAAACAAGGGTTCTATGGCATCATACACATAAGGTCCATCGCACTTATTTTAAGTTACCTCTAAACATCGTGATTGGTTCATTATTGCGTTTAATCAGCCAATCATACTTGTGACATCGTCAATGCAGTTTTACTGTGTAGGAAAAACATGTAGAAACCAACCGTCTTCGCACAGAATTCTAATACTCCCATTGCATTTTTGCTACGATCGAATTTCCCAAACTTTGGTTGTAGCCGGGCAAAACAATCGTGTCGTAAGTTTTAAGAATGAAGTAACAGGAAATATGTGGGATTACATCGTGAAGGTACAATGACATGGTTCGTTCGTTTGATTGATAATTTCGCAAATCTGATACATAAGCCCCGCCTCTAACCTGCCAAAGGCGGGCGTATGTGTTTTGGTCATGCAAGTCGTGTTATGCCACATAGCTGCTGTACTCCGGAGTGAGCAAAACATTTTCCTGATACAAGCCTACGACGGCAAGTGCAGGCTAGTTAATTGTAATAATACTGTGTTGTTACTCGTTCAATAGTAGGCCCTATGGGATATACATACAGAGCTCCGACTCGCATGCAGTGGTATGTGCATGGAAGTTAAAGAAGTTAGTTGCAGTTTTACAAATAAGTCAATGATTTTGTCATTTATTGTATTAACAACAAAAGCAGTCGTTGACAGAAAGAAGAAAAATTATGGAGGCTAGCTGGCAGCAATTTTGAACATCGCGGCCCTTTTTTGAACGTCGCGGCCTCCTTGGTTTTGAAGCTTGAACGTCGCGGGACGCGACGTTCAAAATGCCCAGGGAAAACCCTGATAATATCTTGTAGAGCCCACTTTTGAAGAATTATAAATACATGTCAGAATTTCAACTTGATAAACTGATAGGTTGATAACGTAGTTAATTTTTCTCTGAAAAGTGGGTCAAAAAGTTGTGTAAAAGTAAAGTTTTATTTTTGCCCATTGTTTACACTTCTTTTTTCCCAGAGCGCAATTTTCCCCACAGTGCAATTGTGTGTGTTTTTCATATCTGCTGGCTTCAAGCCTCTGCCAATAAGTCAAGCATTGGGTAACTGTTAAGATTCATTATCTTGTCTGGTCTAAGATGTTTTCCCAGCTATTATGTGTTGTGATGGTGGAGTTTATTTACAGTTGACTGAGTTTCTGAACAGGATGCCAGTAGCTGTCAACCTTCAGTTGTGCTCTTCTTCAAGAGGTTTCAGTGAGATAGATTATAAGAGATATGAGGCTGATGTGAGCAAAACAGGTAAAAATGTAGTTTAGTAGTAGGAAACTTGTTTGGTTAGAAAAGTTTTTTTCTTATAAGACTGATCTCCATCTAGCTTGATAATTGCTTGTGTTTTGCTGTGTTAGTGTGCTTTACAAAGATTATTTTTTTAGTATTTTATATCATATTTTTTTGTTTTAATTGATAGCTTTTTCAATTTTTAGCATAAAAATGTACAGTATCAGGATATTTTAAATCTCTGCTATAAATATTGTAATGACAACAGTGCACCACAATAGCTTAACCCTTTACTGTTGTTTGGGTCCTTTTGGACCCATACAGAGAGCACGGCTGTCACCCATCTTTACTGTTTCACGCGTAGCCCGAAACTGTGAGTAGCTACCCAAAAAATTCAGCCACAACAACGATAGGGACAATAGTTTAAGGTCACGGGGTCAATAGCCTACTGAAGCGGATGGGGGGCATGCTACGTCTGCTTTTCTGCCCACTCCCGAGGCGCACAAATATGCCCCGATTGGAGCACAATGGTAAAGCTAGGTTAACCAACCTGTACTGTTGACTATGTGATATGGAAAGTCTATTTCACTCTTACCTCCTATAAATGTGTAACAATTATTGCCTGCAATAGCTGTCTGGCAAAAAGCTAACTAGCAATATGGTATTACCCCTACCTACTGAGGGCACCTGCCACCTTAGATCGTGAGCTTGTCATGTACAGTCTATTTCATTCCTCACCAACCTCCTATCACTTATTGTATACCATTTATACTCATACTTACCGTCTGGCAAATTAATAACACCTTACCAACCCTACCAGCTGAGGGCGCTGCTCGCCCTCTATCTTCCTTCTCCATTTTGCCTGTGCTCACATTTAGAGGTGTTGTTTATGTACGATATTGTACCTGATCTCCAAAAGGATATGTTTGCCATTTTCCGTTGTATCATGAAAAACTTAAAGACATCATTCCACTGCTTCATGATTACCATTGATCATGCATAAAAGTATTGAGATTCTGCAGCATAGATGCTCTAGTTGTGTTATGAAATGGATTTTGTGCCATAACCTGATGGTACATATTTTTCATTGTCCTTTCAAAACTCCATTCTGTCTGTATACTTTCGATATAATCAAAAGTACTTTTGTCTTGCAGGGATTCATAAAAGTGGAAGGATGTGTGGATTTTGACTTGGGGATGCACTTTTTTTAAAAAAAGACAAACCGTCATTCAAGGACGTTTCACTTGTACTGTATAACAACAGTACTCATGCACTTCCGTATTCAAATGCAACACAGGTTTGCTCGTAGGTACTGGCAAGGACTTTAAATAAAAAAAATTTAGCAGAATTAACAGCATCACAGGTTCACCTGCAGATGGTAAATTTATGCATTTTTTCAAAAAAGTAGTGCACACACATTTCCAAAAATTTGAACAAAAAAAAATAAATAAAAAAAAAAATAAGTAAAAAAATCAGTCTTGATATACATGTACTCACTTAAGCTCTTCAGTGAGAAACTGAGTTGGGCATTGATTCAAAAGGAGGTGTTATTGCAGAATTGAACGCTTTCCACAATCTCCATGTTTCTCACAACGCACAATGGTGGCCACTATTCAAAAACTAAATTGCTTTATTGATTATTGCTCCTTTGCCTTGCAAAGACTCTTCTGGTGTGTGGAATATGAAAACGGTCGATTGTTTCTGGAGATTGGGTCATGTGAGAGCAAGAAAGTGGAAGAGGCAGAACAGAGAGAAATGAAAATATAATTTGAGAATGTGCATGATGAATGAAAGCTAGGATGCTCCCAAATTTCCTGTCCAAAATTCTTTAAGAAAAACAGTATATGGAAAGTTATGTTTTAGTGTGATTGAAGACTGCAGTAGTCAGTGTGCACTGCAGGTTCTTGCAGTTTAAATTTGAGTTAACCATTTTGTTTTGGAACAGGAGTCCATCCTGCCATACAGAACAATAAAATAAATTACATGTTGGTATGTACAGTACTGGTTCTGAGAAATTCTTAGTTTTGTAATGTTTTGTTGATGCATGCATCCAGGATGGACTGTGAAAAATACTCTGGTAGGCAAAATGCATATTTCATGATTTTCCATGGGAGTAAAAAAAATTCCCTACAGTGCCTGTAACAACCACTTTTGCAATAACTCTCACTTTTGTAATAAAACCACTCTTTTTTGGAATGAATTGATAGATTTTGTCTTGTATAAAGTTATGCACAACTTTTGCAAAGGTCACCGGCCTTTTTAAATGGAAATTGTCATACCGTCAGTTAAACACTTTTGTAATAACCTAATACGCCAAGTTATTGATTCTTTGCCAAAGGCAGGAAAGGAATCTATATGATGTATAGATTTGGCACCATATGTGGCGCCATTTTGCACCTAGCTAGCTCACCCCCCCCCATTAAGTGAGCACAAAAATTTTTCAACTGTCTATCTTAAAATTTTCACCTTATCCTATCTAACATTAATTGCAAATTTTCAAAGATAGGCCTATATTTTTCAGTTAATTGTAAAATTTCAGTCGTGGAATCCTTAAATTCTAGGCTTTTTATTAACAGCTTAAACCCCTCAGAAGTGCTCCTGCCAGCCATCTGAGGACTTTAATGTTCCAAAAATTTTTCCATATGCTCTGTGCCAACCCATGGTGACGCTCTGCTAAGATAGTCTCCTGCTGGCACTCAAACTGTCCTGGGTGCAACCCTGCACTTTTACTGCAAATTTCACTTAAATTGACCTGCTATTGCAAATGATGGAAGTTTTTGAAGAGAGAAAGACAGACGTATACTTTCACTCCACCAAACCACATAAGCTCTACTCATCTTGTGGGTTGAGCTAAAAACAGGATCAACAAATCACATCAAAATTTCTTAATTGTCCCACATGGAGTACACCTCTCTGCAGGCAAGCATTCAAGACCGTCTCGGACATTGTCGATCTCGGTCTCAAATTCTACCCCTGGTCTCATTCTTGGTCTTGATCTCGACAACATCTGGTCTCGGTCTTGGATAGTCTAGGTCTCAACTTCAACACTGCTGTACACACACTCTTAATTCCTCTGTTTAAAGAAAGTTTGTGGTTTAATTATTTAAAGAAGTAAGTTTTTATCAAAGGTGGTTAATACAAAGCTTTCGGTTATTTCTGTTGAAATTTGAAGAACATGGATGGATTTAATGGTTGATGTGTGATTAATTTTAAAAATTCAACAACTTGCTTAGTTTTGTTTTAGAAGTGTGGTGATCATTGACTGGGAACATTTTTGCATCCATATATGGAATTTGTGGAAAGGATAAGGTATCACAGTTGTTCCCAAGGTCCATGAGAGAAAAGTTTGCACTTTTGACAGTTAGATTAAGGGTACTGCAATTTGGGCAGTACCATTCCTCACGAAGAAACTTTGCCCTTGTATTGTCTGGAGGGATAGGAGTCTACTTCCTCCATTCAGAATAACGAGCCTTTGGAATAACAACCCTTGTTCTTTATTTTAAAGAACAAATCTTTGGAATAATGATGGACAATCCAAATTGGAGGGTAAAATCCCCCCCTTTCATTTCCTCAAAATAAAAAATGTCATTTTTTTAGCTCATACCAGCATGCTGGTGTGAGTTTTTGTGATCACACAGCATCACTGTCTTTCTGTCCACAATTTGTTCCTAATGCTTTTACTCCCACATGCCTTTGTCGATTTGCTTGAAATGTGGACACAATGTTCTGTGGGTAGTGGGCTATATGAGGTGTTCGGGAATATTGGTCCCATGTGGGTCTTATGGCCCATTTTGTGAAATTCTACAAAAATCCTTTTTTCCTACAGATTGTGTCATACACTGTTGATGGTTTGTCATAATGGTGCTCTGGTGGTGGTCTTTTTGGGGTGTTCACAGTTTTTGGATCTAAGGCTCAGGATGGCCTCTAAGGTCTATTTTGTGTAATATTACAAAATGCCTAAGCCTGCCTTTCAATAATTGTCAAAAGAGTTGACATTCTGTAGTAAGGATGCTTGGTTAAAGACATGTTGATAGTATTCTAAATTTAAGGGCCAAGGTTCCATTTGGGCCCTTTGGCCCTTTTGATGAAATTCTGTAAAATATGTTCCACCTCCTACAAATTTTCTTGTACAAATTTGACTTCGATACTTGTTTATGTTGATACTCAGATGTTGGTACTTTCATTTTGTACAGAAATTTGGGTCCAAGGCCCAAAATGTGGCACCGAGGTCTATTTTATTAAACAAAAGAGAAACATTACAAAATGTTTAAGCTTGCATTTGAATAAGTGTTAAAAATCTGTAGAAAGGATGCTTGGTTAGTGATCTGTGGATGGTATGTTGGAATTTTAGGTCCAAGGCCTCATTTGGGCCTTTTGTCCCTTTTTTTTTATGGAATTTCGCAAAATGTTCCACCTCCTTCAAATTGCCTTGTACAACTTTGAGTAACAGAGCTTGTTTATAACGGCACTCAGTTGTTGGTGGTACCTTCATTGTTGAGAGGAAGTTTTAATTTTATATTGTACCTTTTTGAGTGCCATAGAATAAATTTACACTGAAGATACAAGCGTGGAACATTTTGGTGACATTGTGTAGGTTTTCCTCAGGTAGAAAAAGAGCTAGTATTTGTGTTTATATATCAATTGAGGTGGCCATTTAAACTAGTACAGACAGCCTAAAGACTTGTTGAAGGTATGAGCTTCTGCACCTTTGGTAAATAGTTTCAAGAAGATGGCACCTTTTCAGCAATGTTTTAACTTGCATAAATAAATAGCTTTTAAATCCTCCAGGTTGCACTGTGTATGGGCTTTGAAGCAAGCTTTTCCCCCTGATCCCTCTTCTTTAACTTGGGGGTTTGGCAGTACTAATTACCCCCCCCCCCTTTTGAGTATCTGGTGGATTCTCTGTCCCTGCTTTGCGTAAAAGATGGAAGAAAAACCAAATTCTATGTTCACCTGCAGGCTGTCGCTTTCCAAATGCAGGGGCAAAATTGAAACAAATAAGGTTTTGTCTTTTGTCAGGTTTATTGTTCAAAATCCCTGGAATGAAGCTGGCTGGGAGGTGAGCTCAAAATTTGAAATTCCCATTATTCTCATGCAAGGGCACTCTATTGAGCTCTGCAATTGTGATATCATACATGTCAAGAGTTCATTAAAAGAGTTGTGGGATTAGATCTTTACACAAATGATGATTGAAAATGAACACATCTATACCTCTGCTGGTGATAAACTTATCAGTTCAAATTTTCTTGTGTCACACAATGCCAAAATGTGATTTTAATCTCAGCCAAAGTTTCTGGTGAGAGATTGCAAACCTTGTAAGTCAGTTTAGGATTATTATTGATACTTTATGTAGTATTAAATCACTCTGTGGTTTTGGATATGAATTGCTCCCAGGGTTGGTTTACTGCTGTTATATGAACGGAATAGTGGACGGAAAATGCAGGAGAATTTCAAAGTGCCACGTTTCTGTCATTCACGTGTAATCCTGTGTCTTATGGGGAAAAAGCCAGGGACAGTGAAAAGTTGCATGTACGTATCATAGGAATATTTTATACCACTGTGTTTGGAGTATAGTAGGTTTTTAGAGTCAATTTTGCACAAAGATTCAGTGGGACTATGATTGCATAGTGATAAAATATGGTATGAAGAAAAAACATGTAGCTCTTTAACCTACTTATGACTATAATCTCAGCTGGTGTCCCAAGCCCACCGTCCCAGCTGCTATCCTGTTTCCTGGTAGGTATACATCACTGAGCATACCTTTAATAAACATGTAGCATGCACCGTGTGAAAAGTAAACATGTCTTTTTGCATGGGGTGGGGTGTTCCTGGTATTTTTAAGATCGATTTCCTTGTACATATGCTTTATTGTGATAAGTCATAAAAACATTGCAAATTTTTGCGATTTAACATTAAAGGACCATTCCTCTCACCCTAAACTACAATTCTTGTACGCGGGAGAACCAAAATTCTCAATTGGCTTAAGTCTTTCATTGACAGCTTTTTCAGACAATGCAGATTACTAAAGGTTATATTACACAGCATGAACTGTACTGAGAGTGTTTTGATTGTACACATTGACCTTTTTATACTCACTCTGAAGAAATAAACCTGGATTGTGTCTGGATGAGGATAAATTTCATTCAATTGTAGGAGGGGCATAAGTAAAAAGTTTAGGAGAATTGGTACTGTTTGGGGTGAGAGAATTGGACCTTTAAAGGAAAATGTTGTGTTTAAAATGCTCAAACAAAAAGTAATTAGGAAAATGGCTCAGACACTATCCAACATTTCAGTCTTAATCATAAACCCCAGCAATAGCTACTAATTCTCTTCAAAATACTATGCACAAGAAAAGCCATGGACATTGCATCATTTGAAATGTTGAAAGTTTGGGGGCCTTGAACAAATTGTTCTTGAGCAACAAACAACTGAATTTCTATCTGTGAGAAATTTATTTCTTGAGAAGAAGGCTTCCCTACTGCCTTATTGGTTCCTTGTGTAACAAAGGAACCTATGCAGTCACCTTGGCATATGTATGTGTGTGTGTGTGTATGTGTGTGTGTGTGTATGTGACGGATTGGAATGCGAGGTATGTGGTGCGATAACTCAATAACCGAGTGATCAATTTTTTTCAAACTTAGTATGTATGTAGATGTTGTGGAGTAGATGTGCCCTATCGTTTTTGGTGGAGGTCAAAGGTCACTGGTGATCACAAGAAGCCAAAAAGTGAATTTCTGTTAGTAGCTGTAACTCGGTGTCTGTTGTTCAAGCAGTGACATAATTTTAAGATAAGTTAGATTGGTAGGAGGTGAAAATGTTGGTACATTAACCAAAATAATTGAAAAGGGTCAAAAGGTCAAAAAATAATGTTTTATTGATATCTTGCCACCGAAACATTTTAGAGGGGTGGTGTAATGGAGATTTGTGTTCGTCTAAGTGAAATGCACGTGAAGACCCCCTTGACCTCACTTGACCTCATTTGACCTTTTGACCTTTGTGACATTTTTGTGATTTTTTTGTGACGTGTAGAGTTGTCTTGATCAGACAAACCAAAAAGGCTATTACACTACCCAAATACGACGTTCCTTACTTGAGTTACTGACATTTAAGTGACAGGCTAGAGTGTAGGTCATATGTATTGCAATGCCAGGTATATGGTGCAATAACTCAATAACCAAGTAACATAGGGGGATGGCATAATGGAAAGTTGTGTACGTCTAAGTAAAGTGCATGTGAAGACTATTTGGGTCTTTGTTCAATTGGTTTAAAAGTCCAGCTGAAGTTTAATGCCTTTAGATAAATGCATTGTGTAAAAGAAAAGAAGAATTATAACCCCTTCTCAGTCTAAAAGCAGTTTAGTTAACAATCAGGACAGTAATGCAATTATTATTAAAAAAGAACCTTTTCCTCACATACAGTATTGAATAAAGTTATTTGCAATGCAAGCTAAGATTCCAATTTCAATAGTAAAATATGAAAGCAGTTTCTCTTCATTACCTCTGCTTTTACCCTAGGGATTACAATGGTGTTTCTAACACCCTCTTTAGGTTAAAAGGTCAAGTTGAAAGTCATTTATTAGATTTTACAGAGCTATGTTTGTTTCTTGGTCTTCTTGCAAATTGTGAAGAAGAACTTGGTGGTAATAAATGACTCTGGGCTGCCTTATTTAGTAGCAGAATTGTGGGCTTTTCGTTATTTTTGCTTTAGAGGCAAACACATTGGGTAGTCTAAAGGACAACCATGACTTAATTTCTAGTCATCCATCATAAATTTTGGTGGTCAGGAATGACCAGATGACTGGTAAATTTCTTTGGTGCAAGGACTTTGTGTTTATTTAAAATTTGACCTTTGTGACTTCTTTTTAAGGTCTGGATTTGAATTGTTGAAATTGGCCAAAAAGGGCAATAAACTACCTGCCTATACTACCCCAAACTCAAGTAAATGACATTTTAGTGAAAGGTGATGAATGTATTTGTCGCATGGAAGTGGGCAGTGTGCAGTGTGATAATTTGAAAAGTTAAGTGTTCCATTTCTCTCAAACTGCAAGTGCTTGTATGATTTTGAAATTTAATGTGCCCCTTTGTTTTTGGGTGATGACCAAAAGTCATTGGGGTTAAAGGTGCAAATTACACCTTACTTTGCAACTACCTTGATACAATATTATCTTTAATGCAAGGAACATAGTGCCCTTGGGCTCTTGTTTTTGATAACCTATCAACCTGTGTCATCAGATGTAAGTTTTAAATGGATGAATTTTTCTTCCAAAACAAAAGCTATTTCACCCCTCTACTTACCTCCTATTCACACATGTAACCTCCGCTTACCTTCAACCAACCCTGGTAAACCAATAGCACTGCAAGGAAATTCAGCCACAACAACGAGAGAGACAATAGTTTGAGGTCACAGGGTCAATAGCCTACTGAAGTTGATGCATGGCAGGCTACGTCCACTTTTCCGCCCACTCCCAAGGTGCACAAATATGACCCGATTGGAGCACAATGGTAAAGGGTTAATCCAAAGTATCTGCACGACAGGGCTGTACACACACGCAGAGACAGTGGCATCAGCTTTGCAGTGAAAACACTTCACAGGCTTATTTTAACCCTTTACCATTGTTTGGGTCCTTTTGGACCCAGACGGAGAGCATGGCTGTCACCCATTTTTATTGTTTCAGGCAGAGCTTGAAACTGCGAGTAGCTACCCGAAAATTCTTCCGCTTTTCCTCCCACTTGAGAGGCACTCAAATATGCCCGGATTGGAGCACAACGGTAAAGGGTTAAACTTACCCTTTGACTCCATAGCAGGTACTGAATATGTACACCTCGTGTGGCATGCTGTAACACCTGCAAAAACAATGAAACAAATCAGCTTGTCTATATTTCACTCCCCACCAAAATGGTGTAGGAAGTTATAGGGTGTAGGAGCTAGGCCCTCTGTTGGTATGGTAACCGTGCACAGTGTCAATAGTTTGCCAAATAAGTGTAAGTGGTATATACACTGTAGGGTGATAGTCTTGGGGAATTTGGCTATATACATGAGCAATTACATTAATTAATGTTTTGCTTAACCCTTTACTGTTGTTTGGGTCCTTTTGGACCCAGACGGAGAGCGCGGCTGTCATCCATCTTTACTGTTTCATAAGGAACTTGAAACTGCAAGTAGCCCCGAAAATTTGGCCACAACAACGAGAGAGACAATAGCTTGAGGTCACGGGGTCAATAGCCTACGGAAGCTGATGTAGGGCATGCTATGTCTGCTTTTCCACCCACTCCTGAGGGGTGCAAATATGCCCGAATTGGAGCACAACGGTAAAGGGTTAATCCAAAGTATCTGCACCATGGGGCTGTGCACACAGGTAGAGACAGCGGAATCAGCTTTGCAGTAAAAACACTCCATAGGCTTATCAGCTTACACATGTACACAGTACATGTGTGAGGTTATAAAATGGGCAAGATTGTGTCAACTTTTTAACAAAACCCTACTTCCTCTCCATTTGTGGAGATTTGGTTCTGAAATTTTGGTATATGATTGTTTGTCAGTACAGCATTAGAACTTACCTACTTTCATTCCAATGTAGGAGTGTTAAGCATGTTTTTTTTACTATTTGTGTAGAGCAGAGTTCATTGTGCCTGCTTACTGTAACAGTTAGCTGTTTATTCCTTGTGTTCCTTGTGCTGACTGCAGTGTACTTGGTTGTGTGTTCAATTGCAGTCCTGCAAATGCCTTGCAAGCAGACTGTTGTTTGATGTCTGACTCACCTGTGGACACGGATCAGCGGTTTCTGCAATCACAGTGTCTTGGGGATAATAGCACTGTATTGTGAAGAGAGCTTTATTTTGGATTGAGTAGCTAAGGATACTGTGGCCAGTGTAGCTTACAAGAAAGGAAATAGGCTTAGTGTGGTGGGGACATGTATTCTTTTTCTATTCTTTTTCCAATTAAGTTGGTCAAGGCAAGTAATTGTGATAACTGTTAGGGTTCAAGTGCAGTAGGAGAGCCATTTGAGGATGCATGTTTTGATTTTACCAGTGTAAATTCATACAGTGTTTCTTATGGAGTTACAGGAGAAACTAAATGTTCTTTGCAGTACTTTATAATATGCTTGATACATTCTACATATTTAGAATTTTTCTTGCTCCTAATTAATTTTGTATAGCCCAACAGGTTTTCTTAATTTTAAGAACTTTTGCAGTGCTATTTGTAGATCTGTCAATTAGTTTGTTTTCTTTCTGATGTAAAAGTTTGCACTTTTTGAAAGAGGGAGGGGGACTTTGTAGCATACCTTGTTTTTTTGCAGCTGGGTTTTGAGTTCTTTGCTCTTTTTGTCCCTGTTTTTCATACTGTTAAGGTAAGGACGTTTTGTGGAAGCAGATGAAGAAGTAATAAAAGTTGGTTCTTTGAATTGCTATCTTTTACAGACAAGAGACAATGTGTGAGCTACAACAGCATTGCTGTTCTAGTTTTAACCCTTTACCGTTGTTTGGGTCCTTTTGGACCCAGACGGACAGCGCGGCCGTCAGCCATCTTTACTGTTTCACGTGGAGCTGGAAACTGCGAGTAGCTACCTGAAAATTTGTCTGCTTTTCTGCCCACTTGAGAGGTGTGCAAATATGTCACGATTGGAGCACAACGGTAAAGGGTTAAACTTCCCCTTTGACTTGCATCCTACCTTCATAGCAGGTATTGAATATGTATACCTCGTGTGGCATGCTGTAACACCTGCAAAAACAAAGAAACAAACCAGCTAGTCTACATTTCACTCCCCACCAAAATGGTGTAGGAAGTTATAGGGTGTAGGAGCTATGCCCTCTGCAGGTATGGTAACCGTGCACAGTGTCAATAGTTTGCCAGACAGTAAGGGTAAGTGGTATATACACTGTACATAGTGTAGGAGAATTGTCCCACATAAACTCCCAAACCAGGGAGAGTCCTGGGGAATTTGGCTATATACATGAGCAATTACTGTTAATTGGTTTCAATAAATGAATATTCATTTCCTTGTAGAAACTACAGCTCGATAATGTTGTTCTGTGTTTGACACAGTAAAGTCAATGGGCCTTTTCCTTTGAGGAACTTGAAGCGAGACAAAACCACACACTAAATAACACAACCTTACAATCCTACTCGCCTCATGCCTGTAACTACCTTTGGACTGTCTATCTGCTGCAGAATGATCACATTTCTATACACAAAATCCTCAACTGATGGTCCCATTCCACTTAATTCCTATAGCTGGCTATATCCTAACTCATTGTCAGCAGAATGTTTCAAAATGAATTTTTTACAGCCCTCTTTGTTGCAGCCTTTTACTTCAGTTTTGTTTTTACTCCGGTTCATCTTTGAATTTGGTGAGCCCCCCACCCTTGATGTATGGAAGCTTGATGTGTTGTGGTAATGGTATCTTAATCAAACTTTCAGTTCTAGTTTTTATTGACTTTTTATGATTACTATTTGATGTGAGCGTAGATTATAGAACTCAATTTTTATGTAGGAATTAATGAACAATTCTCGTCAAAGTTTTTGGATGTTAATGTATCAAGCAAAGCCAATCTAGGTGTATCAGTATAGTGATTTTGTTGGGGCTAAAAACCCAAGAGTCCTTGAATCCCTGACATTTTTTTTGAGCTTCTGGAAAAAATAAAAGGGTCCCACTAGTTTTTCAAGAGTCCCTTTTAGGTGTTGCCAGGTATTCCTGCACAGGACTGTAATAAGAAAATTCACATAACAGTTGTGGGGTCTTTACTGTATACATAGGGTCTTGGTTTCAAACAAGAGCCGAAATTTACTGAAAATCAGTCCAAAAAAGTGGGGGAGGAGAATCAATAAGTCAATGAAATTATGTACTGCAAAGTCCTAAAAGAGCTGACCCTAATTTTAGGTGTAGTGACAGTTGCAAAAAAGATGAAATATCTAAATATTGTGGCGAAATTTGCTTTGAAATCCAATGTGTGGTACTCAAGATATGAACATATGATAATTCAAATTTACTTTTATCATGAGTTATAAAAGTGAAATGAATAAAAGATTTTTCACAATAGCATGCAGAAATAAATTTGTGGATTGGCAACATCACCCACTGTTCACCAAAATGTGATTCCTGATGTGAGATAGTTTCATTTGACAGCTACTGCAAAGAAATTCCCTTCAGCAGGATGACCCCAATCTTCATACAGTGGGCACATGGTAAACAGCTGGGATAAAGGTGCCTGTTTTTTTCATTTTTTCCAAATATCTTGCCCTTACAAAAAAAGGTGCGTCAACCTGTGTCTGCACCATGTGTGATCACGTGTGGAAAAACAAAGGAAACCGCCTGTTCTTGGGTGACCAACCTGCATTTTTGGAACCTTCTACTCACAGGTTTGACACAGGTTTTGCACACATTTCCTTGCCTTTAATATCAAGCCACAGGTTTTGTGGAGTAATTCTTTGTTATCCCTAGTTTTTATCACCACACGTTTTGCACGTAAAACCTGTGTCAAACCCGTGGCAAACCTGTGTCAAACCTGTGGCAAATGATCAACCTGGGTCAATGTCAAGGGAAATCACAGGTTTTCATGTAAAAACCTGTGATAACCCCTGGAAAAAACCTGTGAAAACCTGCGAATTTGGAACCAATTGCCACACCTTTTTTTGTAAGGGTAGTAATCCAAGGGAACATCGATCTGGAAATGAATGAGTACATGTCTGCTTTTTAACAGCAAATAATTACCCATACTAGTTACATTCATGAAGGGAACTCTTTTTACCTTCCATTGGAGAAAATGGTGGGTGTTTTTACGCTGGCCTCTGGGTAAAAACACCCACCCACAAAGGCCCAAGAAAAATGAAGGCTATATTCCATATTTGGCTAAAGTTATTTTTTCTTTTCTTTTGAGTCACATGGAATAAATCCAGTTAAGAATCAAAGAATCAATCACAAGATTTAGCTTGAAAACAGCAAAATAACTGGAATTATTTGGACAACGATTGACCAAATTGAATGTGACCAATGATACAGCTTGAAATAGATTGAAGAAGCCTATATAATTACTCCTCAACAATCAGAATGTGATTGCACAAGTGGCAGGAGAACTTAAAACACATTTTGCATTCCCCACAAGAAGGTCCTATTTCTATTTTAACTTCAAGGTCACCTCAACAATCTGAAAAAAAAAAAAGCAGAGCTGGGGAAAAAAAGCATTTCTTGTCAATATGAGGAAGTGATATCCTCTGCTGCCGCCAAGTTCACTTTTGAACACAACTGTAATAACTTCATTCACTGATATCTTGAGAAACACATGACTGTTTTGAATGGAAATTTCACCACACTGTGTAGATTTGATTCCTCTTTCACAAATGAAAATAAAATAAAATACTTGCTTGAATTTCCCCTTTAATTGACAGTTATCAAAAAAAGCAAATAGTAGTGTAATGTGGGAGGAATTGATGCTGTGTAACTAATGTTTATGGTGATTTCCAAAATTCTTAGGTGAAACAAAAGACTGGAATGATGCGTAAGGGCTATCAAATGACTGGTATTCCTCCATATACAGTTTGAGGATTATCCACAATGCACCCAAAACCTACAGTATGATTCTGATGTTGCATGCCTAATCTAAAAGATACATGGGTGTGGTCTCTGTATACTTGAGCTGTCAAGGTTACGTGTCTAACACATGTGGAACCTGTATTGGAGCAGGACTGTCTCTCCTTTAATTGGTTATTCTTTGGACTACTTCTTACAATTGCTTAAATTATTTCACTGAGAGAACATGGAATGGCTATTTGTGACTTAAGCAGACTGAAATTCCCCCTGTGGGTTGAGGATTGTAGAATAGCCTATGCCCAGTGTGTTTCTTGCCTGTTGCAAGAGGCGACTAAAGGGAAAACTAACTTGAACTAGTGAACCATACTTGAAAATAAATTTAAACTTCAAATTTTTATCAAGTTTAGCTGACACCTAAACATTCGTTTTGGTGTTTGTTACATCTTATCCAACTGACTGAATTACATTACACAGAGTGAGTGGACTGTGTGGATTGACAATGTGTGGCAACTTATGAAAGTTGCAAGAGCCTGTGTGAATTATGCACAGTGCAGGCGCGCTGAAAGGAAAACTATCTTGTTCAGGCCAGTCAGTGGTGAATGCATTTTAATGTTATGTTGATGGATTTTTGTGACCTTTTGAATGCCACTTGAGAGATTTCACAATATTTACAGCAACACTGATTGGTGTTTGAAAAGCTGGAGCTTGTTCGTCTCCCTGTTGCACTAGATTTTTCCCAAGGGTTGAGGGGAATGTACATGTATGCATCTGACACCCAGGATCTCAGGTTAGCAAAAATCCTGGAGTACACATCTTCTAATTAGTCGAGCTGATGTCTTTATAGGAGCCCCACAGTGGATTTCAGTTGAAATTTTGAAGTATTTTACAAACAGTATTTTCTCCACTACATCACACAACTTTATTTGAGCAGACCCCTTTTTTGCTCTCTGGTTCGGGTAGTGCACTTTGAAATGGAAGGTAGTGTTGGACAGCAGGGAGTCTCATTTGTGGCAGTACAGTAATTCATATAAATGGTGACCAGTAGAAAGTGCAATTAAGAATCTTCTGTCATGCATCTCAAGTTGTGGTGTGATGGCTCTGTCCCCTCTTGCTTTGACCTTTTTTACATTCCTAACACAATATAATAAAGTCGATAAATATTCTGGACTACATGACCCGTTATCAGGAATTATGTGTAGATCCTCATTCCGGAGTGTAAGCTTAATTTCGCTCACTGGAGCTAAAAATTGATCAAATTGAATGTGTCCATTGCAAAGGTACAGCTTGAAATAGATGGAAAAGTTTTGCATTCCAAGTGGTTAATCCAATGCAATTAACGAGTTTGTCCCACATTTAATTGGATGAGTGCTACACATCAGGTAACTATAAACATGTATTGTCCTGTAGATGTGCATGCAGGCATAAATATTGAAAGCATTTGTGGAGACAGCTAGTTGATAACTAAAGGTAGGTATAAAGGTTTCTCAAATAGTTTATTTTGCCTACAGCTGCACATAAAATAGTGGTGCAATTATGTTACAGTATACTACAATATTAGAATATATATGGATAAAGTCGGGACAGTGTCCTTATGTATTTGATTAGTTCATTAGATGGGGCTTTTAATACAGACCTGTATTTCATTTGTTAACTACTGTAGATAATAAGGTTTACAGTTAAAATATGGCTGAAGTTCAGTTTTAAATGAAGCCCAAATGCTGTGCAAATCTATACCCTTATTCTCCAGCTCTTATGACAAGAGGGAAATGCTATGGGGGTACTCTATAAGGCAGTCCAAAGTGAGATCAAATGTTGGAAACGAACCTAAATCCAACAAATTAAATTTCCTACACAAATATCTAAATTATTTAAAAAAAAAAATCAAACTTTCACAGCAGAAAAATTGATTTATGGTGCTTTAGGGATTTTGGATTCATTATCGCAACAATGAATTTTAACAGAATCCAGGAGATGGAAAACAAGATTGGGAAATGAAACAGAAATAAGAAAGTGAATGATCACAATTTGTTAAATCAAACACAGAATTGGGAAATAGAAAACAAGACTACATTTTGGGCTCCATTTTGGATTGAAATGCTGTGATATTCTAATAATTTCATCAAGTTTCAGTGTGTGAAGTGGGATGAATGTAAGGAGAACCTGAAGGGCCCCCCTCATTCTTTACTTGCAATGAAAGTTTCTGCTTGCGGTGTCCTTGCCTCTCCATCATTTAGATGATTTTTTTTTTTTTTTATTTTTATTGGGAATGTGACTCTGCAACACATTTGCACTTTGACTTAGAACTATACAGTATAAAAAGGCGATCCATGATTTTTGTCAATTTGTCATGATGAGTTCATTAGATGGAGTTTTACGGCCCAGTTTCCAATATTGGTTCAAGTTGAGCTGGTCATGGCCTTTTTGTCAGTTGTAGTTCATTGGCTAATTGTTTTCCCTACTCCATTGCTTATTGCAGAGCATGATTAGTGAAAGTGCTCAGTAGTGGATGCTATCTAATCTTGCATATGTGTTTTAATACCTCACAAAATTTCTTTCAAGAGTAATCAAAACAATAAATGAAATTCTTTTAACCTAAAAGAGCTTCACTGTTTATATTCCAGACTTGGGGCGATTACATCTCAATGTAATCGATTACGATTGCGATTATGATTACCATTACAGGTAAAATTGCAATTGAGATTACATTGCAATGTAATCATGATTGCAATCGTGATTATGTTTTCTTTCCACATAAACAATATAGTAGGCAAAACAATCAAGTGCCCACAATTGCAAAAAAGGCCATGGACAGAACCAAGTCCTCCCAAAGTAGAGATTATTGAACCCATGCATACACTTCTCACTCATTTTAAGCTGGAGCATCCAAGGAAGAGGGACAATTAAATTTTGTCATTCCAACAGAAGAACCAAGCACTGAAAAACTTATTTAGTAATTTTACTTTTTTGTTCAATTCAACTTCAATGTAATCAGAAATGAAACCACGATTGCAATTACTTTGCCGTTGTAATCAATTACGATTGCAATTACTTTGCGATTTTCACAAAAGTAATCGATTGCGATTACAATTAACTACTTCAAAATGTGTAATTGATTGCAATCGATTACGATTACCCCAGGCCTGCTCTATTCTAATAAACAATCAGTTAAGAATGAAAAAAACAATGTGCTGGAACAAAAGGTTAATATTCTCTGTCAAACTGATTTATCCTTTAATTGTTGGAGATAGTGTAACACTTCACACAAGGTCCAGTTACAACAAAGATTTCACAAAATTTGTCATTTTAAATTTTGTCTTACAAGACCAGGGAGTGTTGTTGAATGTCGCAAAGGAATGCAAATTAAAACATGAGAAAATGACAACATTAAGATTATTGGAAGAGTTTACAAATTGGAATACCACATATTCTCTGCTAAAGCAAAGGCTGCCATGTTGAATTCAATTCCAAGCAAGCAAGACCACACAATGTACAGGGTAATTGTGTCCTTTTTCAGCACATTGTTAGAACATGAGAGACATGAGGAGAATATTCAATTCACAGTATTTAGGAATGGACAGCACAGTCAACTAAGCTTTCACGGTAAACCGGTTATATTACCGATTCCGGTAATAACCGGTTACGGTTTAGTTCGATTATTGCATTGAAGAATAATCGAAAAATCGACAATATCGTAAGAATCGAAAATAATTGTGAAATAATTGTAAAAATGTAAGTTACAGCACTATCTGGTCCTAGTTGACAGTGCAACTCATCGGCGGTGGAATTCTTTGTGTTTTCATAAGAGTAGATCATCTGCGATGTATTTTGCAGGGTTAGCAGGGTACTCGCACGCCATCATATTACCTGTCTCAAATCTTAAAAAATATCGCATGCAAAAAGAATCAATCCATTTACATGATTGCCCTCGGTAATGGACTAATTTTTTGTTTTAGTTTTTTGCCAATTTGGTAAACATTCGCCTAGACTGAGAATGAAGAGAGCCCCTAGAAATTGTGTTCAAGATGGAAAGTTGTTTGTTCTTCGTTTTCTGATGTTGAAATTTTCATCGGCCTGCGGCCCGAATTTGCTATCGTCATGTAGTGTGCTACAAAACTACTCACATATGTGTTCGCAGCAATATGTACATCACTTCTTGCACGCAAGTTGTCTGGCGTTGATTAATCACACCGTAATGTTTTACGCAGAAACTTGCAGATAAAATATTCACAATTTTTTTTTAAATCAGGCTATTACAAATACGTTTGTTAGACCCAGAGTGGCATTCTTGCAGACTACGAATTTTATGAATGAAAGCTATGTTAGCACGCCCTTATGTCAACACGAGACTAGCTGTCTAAGAGCATTCATAGCCCTTTAGTGATAATGCCATGGCATATTGTACACTAGTGTGAGCGAATTTCCTTCGAGCCCCTTACAAAGCTTGCTTTTCGAGTAGAAAACATCTCAAAATTCAATATTAAATTGATATAGGCATTGGGAAGTACAATTTTTTATCTGGATCTTGTGACTCTTGTCTGTTACGATTGTCATTTTTTAATTGAAACAAAACGAGATGATACAACCTTGTGACAAGTGAAGTGTTTTTGAACTTGTGAATGTGATCGCTACCCATCGGAAAATATTATGTATGTGTTATGGAGCATTCCTAACAAAATGTTGTCATGTTTTAGTCACCGTAACACCGGGTATGGTGATCAGGTACCTAGTTCCTATATTTTGGTACCCGTGCAAACACTTTACAGTTTATACAGTATGAGCTGTAATGCGCAGCTTCTGAGTTTTTTGTCAAACGATCTGTACTGTGCAGATAGCGTTCTCTAAAGTCTACTGTGGGCATTTATTGGCTATTTTATCATCCATCTTTTTTCGAGGCTCAAAGTCATCTTGATTCGCCTGAAACTGGTACAGCCGAAGTTTCTGTCAACAAGCCCTGAAATTATCCATACATAATGCGTTTTCTCGTTCGTTAGAACTCAAATACCATCCGGCATATCACAATAATTTGATTGATCTTAACATATATTTTCTGCCTTAAAGTCCCCGCCATTTATATATTAAGGAAGCACATTGGGCTGTTTCATTAACAAAATTCTAATAATTATAAAAAAGACAAAAATTTGGGAATCCCTATATCGATCGCCTAGAAGAATGCACAGAGACGTCACATCAACTGACACGAAATTAACCAATCACAACACAAGTGCAATAGTATTCTCTGTTCAGTAGCGATCCTCATTTATAAACGGTAATATGTACACAACATGCACCATAATTGCTCGCAACACCTTTGCGAAAAGAACGTTGGTGAATGTGTGGCTTACAGTATTACACTATACAGGGAGTTGCCACGTGGAAGCAAGCTGTACATAAATTTATGCACTTATTTGCTTTACATTCGTGGCTTAATGGTGTGCACCACTTGCGTTATTTTAGTATGGCTTATACTACCGTCCCTACGAACATGCGTAGTTTCGTCGATCCCTGATGTTGAAATCGAGCGACCCGTGTAACTTATGATGGCCTGTGTAACTTTCATTGAAAAGTTTTAGAACGATCGTTGAATGAAAGCAAGCATAATTTTAGGTCTACAAATTAATTAATGAAGGAATATAACACACCAGCTTAACTGGTGTGCACCACTTGCGTTATTTTAGTATGGCTTAAACTACCGTAACTATGGACATAGTTTTGTCGATCCCTGATGTTGAAATCGGGCGACCCGTGTAACTTCCCATGGCCCGTGTAACTTTCATTGAAAAGTTTTAGAATGATCGTTGAATAAAAGCAAGCATTATTTTAGGACTACAAATTGAATAATGAAGGAATATAACTCTTTGGTGTACAGTAGGTTTTACAGTGCAAGTTTAATTTTTTGTTTTATTAGCCAAGCAGAAAAATTTTAGCGCTCAGGTTTTAGTAGAGCAGGCCTGTGCAGGTAGTGGAAAAACACGGACACTGAGCGCAGTCGAGTCAGGAGGGCCAGGGTGGGGATTATTAACAAAAATTTCAGTTTCCGTTCCTGATTTGCATACACTGCAGGCACATATAGTTTATGAACATTGTTTTAAATTTATATAGCTGAGCCCGAGACCATAAATAAAAAGGGTTTTTTGCTTTTGATAAATTGTGGTATTACCAGTCAAGTGCCGCAACTGTGTGTTTCTAAACGAGGCATCCAATTACGCAGGCTTACGGATACAAAGATGTAGGTAACTTGCTTGCTACAGCACAGATGTCATTTAGGAACTTTATGTAAAATGTGCGGGGAAAAATACGGTTATAATCGAAGTACGATTATTAGACGTCCGATTATACCTGTTATGATGTTTTGGAATACTGTGAAAGCTTACAGTCAACTGCATTGATCATTGCATGCCCACCAGAACTGCTCATACTTAAAGAGAAAGAACAGTTGCCACAAATTTTTGAAGCAATATATATCTAGATCTCACAATTTTCATCTTCTTTTCCTTCAAAGTATCTTTCATAATATTTTAGTGCTTCAGAATTACATGTTCAAGGTCCACCAAGCAGTAACTCCTAGTAAATTTCACATTTTAGGAGACAAAATTTTGTCACATGACCATCAAGAACCAATCATGAAACCGGACAGTCTATTTCGCTCCTCACTACCTCCTATTAACCTATGTATATCGTTATTGCCCTCAATAACCGTCTGGCAAAAACCTAATAGCACCATGGTAACCTCTACCTAAGGGTTGCTATACGCTGGCTACTTCCTTCTCGTTTTTGCCTAATCATGTTTACATGTGTGGAAAAATCGTCTGGTAAAATTCTGCTATTTTCGACTTCGAATCTCAAGTTGGGATGACTACTCTTGCCCTTTTATAATTAGGCAAATTGGTATATATCCTTCCCCAGGCCAGAGACCTTAGGAGAATTTTATGGTAATCAATGAATCTCCAAGTTGCAAAAGAAAAAGTATGCCTGACACTATAGTGAAAGCATGATTACAGGCATTAACATGTAAGATATTATACTGAAGAAATACTGAAAGACAAATAATTAGTTAATATTCTTACAATCCAGTTGATGATCAGCTGACATGAACTATACTGTATCTTGTACTTTATCTTTCTTGCACAGAACTAATACTGAATATACTGACTGTATAACTAGTGGTACTTGCTACTGAATTAGTTACTGAAATCTCATAGTACAACCCAATACTAGTAAATAAATTGTCTGATAACAGAACTGCTACTGCAACTGCTATATGTTATAATTTTTTTTAAGGCAAGAGGCAGTTAAGCTCCCCCCTTCCATTTTACTTAGCATGCCCCCTCCCTCTCCTACACACTGACTCACAAGTACCTTCTTTAAATGATGTAAAAAATTTTTTTTTACTTAATTTTCAATTCAATGGGTGGTTAATTGGTCAAGCTCAATCTTCATGGTGGCCACAAAATGCTATCACCTTCATTTGAGTCTCATACTGTTCATTATCTGTTTGTCCACTTGAAGCTGCAGTCCACAACAGTATCAGGGAACACAGTCTCCTACTTTGTGTCTCAGGTAATCAAGCTGTATGCTCAGCCCAGATAGATCAGACCCCTCTTTGTGGGCTTGCAGGGATTGTTTTTTGGAAAAAGTTATTCTTTAATTGTAGGATGGTACTAGTTACAGTACCCAAGTACTCATACATACTGTAGATGTAAGCTGAGAAATTCATCACTCAGTACAATTGTGCCATTTGGGGCATTTAACCCCTCAAGTTAAGCACTTTTCCTGCCCTTTTGGGCCACTTTTAATATAAAGCATGGCAACGTGTATAAATGTCAGTGAAATGCAAATGTCCAGCCCACCCTTTCATCCCCACCATCCATGAGAGGTTTATTCAAATGCAGCTTCTGTACACTTACCCTATTCCTTTTTCTCTGGGCTGTACATAAGTTATGTGTGTGTGTATATACTGTTCATGCGAGTTATTTAATTCTCTAGGTATTGCCAGCTTGTTCTTCTCTCTCCCTTTGACCGACTACACTGTCAAGAGTTTAGAGCCTCCAACTTGCAGTCAAGAGGTGGATATAAGTTTGAGTCCTGGCTGGGCCATACTGTATGTATCAAAGTCAAGTGGAACCCATTGTGCTTGCGGTGCTAAACATAATTAAAAATGGAGTTGGGAAAACAAGCCAGTGAGTCACAACTGGAAAAAGTTGTGGCCCTCTTGACTTGAACCAATTGATTGGACACCGGGCCTAATTGAAACTTGATTCATCCAAGTAGCTATTAAACTTCTCTGTCCCTTTTACTGTAGCTCCCATCTCATAAGGTAATCATAGGGCACGGGGAGGGGGGGTTTCAAAGTGAGGGTCACATTATGTCACACTTGACATCGTCACCTTGTTGAAACTGCAGAGGCAACTCATAGTGGTAGGACTATAGCCCAGCATGCTTACACTTCACAGTAAGGATTTCTGAGTAAGCTCAACTTTACGCTCCATTTTGGCTGAAAGGGGTGATCAACAGCTTAATTTAGCCACACTAGCAGACATATTTCAAGGGTTGCTGTGTCAAAACTGCAAACAAAATGTGTAGCAAGGGTTGTTGTGTTGCAGATCCCCTCCAGGAAGTCAAACTGGATTTTATAGGACTCGCTATAATTTTCTCTCTCTTTTGTGTCACAGTTATTATTCCAATCGCTGAGTACTGTACTACTTCCCAATTACCGACTGTTATACAGCAAACAATTTGTCACCAGCTTACTGGTCCCTACATTAAGCTACCAAGATACCTGCGTTACAGCTTACAGTCTGTGTCTTCCTTTGCATGCAGATCTTCTTATGAAACTGTTTGTGTATTAGTACATGCCAGAATAAGTTGTCATTGAGAAAGTCGCCGAGTGATGAGTACACGCATTAGTGATTTGCAGCTTTGCTCTAAGAGAAGAGTTGAAAGCATCTGCCTTTTTCCATGTTTTGTATGCTTTCTTACCATGGCAGGAATTTCATATCTATAATATGTGTATTTTTCCCCATAATAATTGTCATTATATCCACTGCATTACACAATTTCAATGCCTTTGATAACCCATTTATTTTTTTCCACAGTTTCCTATTTATCAACAATTTAAAGAAGAGAAAAAGCCAAAGAAGAATGTAGAGTGCATACATATTAAATTGTCTGTCCTTTTTCTTGTTTCCTTAGCAACAAGAGGTGTGTGTCATCAACATAAGAGCTGAGCCTGTTCTATTTTTGCTGAGGGGTGAAGACTTTGTGCCATATTCTCCAAGGGAACGGGATCATTTGAGGGAAAATGTGTACATTGAGAGATCAACAGGAGATTGTATCAGTGACCAAGAGGTCATTATTAGGAAAGAGGTAAAGAGATGCTATAGATAGTCATACAACTTGTCTGGGATGTCTTGGTTATAACTTTGAATACATTTGGTTTATTGCATTTCTCCTTTTTATTTTTTTGAAACAATTTGGTGCAGACCACCATGCATAGGAAAAGTTGAAAAGCAGGGAGGAGGCTTTTTCCCAGGAAATTTAGACATTTGGGAGGAATATTTTGGTAATTGGAGGGAAATTTACCTTTCTTGTACATTACTGTAACATGCATGCATAAAGAATTTTAGACAATTTAAACTGCTTTCATTTTTGGTGCCCCTTTGAATAGTTTTTCTGAAGTTGGGGTTTTTGATGTTCTACAGGTTTCATTAAGATGAAGTTGTCAACCCTTTTCCATTGAGTAAAAATAAAAATCTCTAAGGGCTTAGTTTCACATACCCTGCAACACTCAGTGTTACCGTTACCGTGTTAGAATAAAGCATAACAACAAGCCAACCCTTTGTTTTCCAGTCTGTGTTCTCATGTTCACACCCCTTAATCATTACAGAGTTGTCAATATACTATAAATGCCAAACCAAGAAATTTTTCTTGCTGAAAGCATTTCTAGCATTTACTGTAGATGATGAACACCAATTATTATGAGCTCAACCCACAAAGTGGGTAAAGCATATGTTATACTGTAGGGGGAAAAAATGTCTGCCTCACAAAAAATGTCTGTCTCACCTTTTAGGTTTCAGCCTATTTTATTGCCAGTGAATTTTCCTCAGATTTGCTGTATGGGTGTCATATTCATGGGGCAACACATTTCCTTCCTAGCTACAATATAAATTAAAGGGATGTGGTAATTTTTTGCCATTTTCATCATTTTTTACCTCAAGGCAAAATTTCATGAAACACAATCCCAGTGCAGGCATTGTTAGCATGTACTGTATTCCTATTTTTGTAACTGCCTGTGTCCACTGTGTACACATTATGAGTTCCCAGTCATCTACAGTAATTACTTATCCTTCAGTAATTTTAAGTATCTGTTACCAGGGAGCTGCCATTACACAGATCTCTCCTTGCTGTGTGAAGACACTTCCATACTGTGGGGTCACTGTAGGGGTGTAAGCAAAACGAAGACCGAAGACGGAAGACCGAAGACGGAAGACTGAAGACTGAAGACGGAAGACCGAAGACCGAAGACGGGAGACTGAAGACCAAAGACGAAAGATGGAAGACTAAACGGAAGACTGAAGCTCATAAACACAAATGCATTTACAATTAATCTTAGAAGCATAGCCAAGCTCACTGCATCGGTGAAATCTATGCATTCCAACTATCAATAAGACGAAGCTAGTCGCAGTTCCGCACACACAGGAGCTAGTCCCCCTAGTTCTCTCAAAAGTTAATATGGAAGTGCGGCCACTGACAAACCCTTCCATATACAGTACATATATATGCATGTTTTATTTTGATTTGCACCCAATCAGCTTTCGGGTGATGACACATCTCCGTTTTGAATGTCCCCACCTGCAAATGTAGCTTTGAACGCTACTTTCCTTGCGACACTGCCTTAATTATTAGTTAAACTTTGTCGGTAATTCACTCAGAATGTTTGCAAATAAAGCCATTGATTGTACGATAGGTTTTATCGAATTTGCATTTGTGCTAAGGGTACAAAAGTCTGGTCTTTGTTTTGAAAATCTAGAGTTTTTGTAGTGGCAAAACCAGTGAGTTCAGTGAGAGGGGACAGGGATAGCTAGAATGTACATACTAAAGTTGATATATAACCTATGCCCCAATTCGAATTAAACCCCAAAAGGACGCTTAAAGGCGATTTGAGTCTGCCGGGGGGGGGGGACTGGAACGCCCAACGGACTATATGGAGGCACAACATTGCCCGCTTCCTTTCCCATAACTTTTTATATGTTTCAATTTGTCTGCAGACCTCCGTGGTTCGGTTTGTGGCACGTTTTCATTTTAAAGGTCATGATATACAAATTTATCTTTTATCACTACATTTCTTGTAATACTCTCTAAGTTATCAGTCAGTTTTGTTGGAAATTTGCTCGGAATATTTGTGAATGAAGTCTACAATTGCACGATAAGTTTCAACGAATTTGCGTGAATGCTAAGGGTGTAAAAGTCTGGTCTTCGTTATGAAAAATCTAGAGTTATTACAGTGTAGAAAATAGGGAGTTTGGTGACAAGGACGGAAATGGCCTGTATGGACATCATAGTTGATATATAACCTATACCCCAATTGAAATAAAACCTAACAAGCTTACAGGTAATTTGAGTCGGTCAGGGGGGATAGGGGGGAGGCGTAGAACGCCTACCCGAATTGTATGGACCCACAACCATTGCCCGCTTCATTTCCCATAAGTTTTTTATACCTTTCAATTTGTCTGCGACCCTTTGTGGTTCGGTTTGTGACACATTTTCGTTTTGAATATCATGACATAGAAATGTAACTTTGATCACTACATTTCTTGTGATACTTTCTTAGTTGTGAATTAAATTTTATCGGTAAACCAGTCACAACATTTTTTAGTAAAGTCACCCAATGCACGATAAGTTTCAGCGAGTTTCCATCAAAGCTAAGGGTCTAAAAGTCATGTCTTCATTTTGGAAATTTAGAGTTGTCGCATGTGGTGTATCTAAGGAATTCAGTCAAAAGTGCATTAACAGTATGTATAGGCCTTCTGAAGTAGAAATACATCCTATGCATCAATTCGGGGAAAATTAGGTCATTGGAGTCCGGACAGGATGGGTAGAAGGGGCATGAACACCCCCAAACTATCTGGACCTTCATCCAGTTCCCGCTCACCTTCCCATAAGTTTTCATATGTTTTAGTTTGATCTGCCCCCAGCAACGGTCCGGTTGTGACACGTCTTCGTTTTGAATATCATGACCCACAAATGTACATTTAATCACTAACTTTTCTAGCGATACTTTCTGAGTTACTAGTTAAATTTTGTAAGTAATTCCCTCAGGATGTTTGCAAAGAAAGTCTACAAATGCACGATAAGTTTCAGCAAATTTGCATGATTTCCAAGGGTGTAAAAATGTGGTGTTCGTTTTGAAAATCTAGAGTTATTACGGTGTGGAAAACAGTGAGTTCGGTGACAGGGCGGAAATGGGCTATATGGACATACTAAAGTTGATGTGAAACCTATGCCCCAATTGAAATAAAACCTAACAAGCTTACAGGTAATTTGAGTCTGTCAAGGGGGGCGAGGGTGTAGAATGCCTCCCCGGACTGTATGGACGCACAACCATTGCCCGCTTCATTTCCCACAAGTTTTTGTACCTTTCAATTTGAGTCTGTCAAGGGGAGGGGGGGCAAATCAAACTAATACATATGAAAACTTATGGCAAGGGGAGCGGAAAGTGGATGAAGGTCCTGACAGTTTGGGGTGTTCATAGCAAATTTCCAAAATGAAGACATGACTTTTAGACCCTTAGCTTTGATGAAAACTCGCTGAAACTTATCTTGCATATGGAGACTTTACTTGCAAATATTCTGACTGGTTTACCGATAAAATTTGATTGACAACTAAGAGATTATCACAAGAAATATAGTGATCAAAGGTACATTTGTATGTCATGATATTCAAAATGAAAACGTGTCCCAAACCGAACCACGAAGGGCCGCAGTCAAATAAAAAGGTACAAAAACTTATGGGAAATAAAGCAGGCAATGGTTGTGGGTCCATTCAGTTCGGGTAGGCGTTCTACACCTCCCCCCTCCCCCCCCCTTGACAGACTCAAATTACCTGTAAGCTTGTTAGGTTTTATTTCAATTGGGGTATAGGTTATATATCAACTATGACGTCCACACAGGCCATTTCCGTCCCTGTCACTGAACTTCCTGTTTTCTACACTGTAATAACTCTAGATTTTCATAACGAAGACCAGACTTTTACACCCTTAGCATTCATGCAAATTCCATGAAACTTATCGTGCAATTGTAGACTTCATTCACAAATATTCCAAGCGAATTTCTGACAAAACTGACTGATAACTAAGAGAGTATTACAAGAAATGTAGTGATCAAAGAAAAATTTGTGTTTCATGATCTTTAAAATGAAAACGTGCCACAAACCGAACCACGGAGGTCCGCAGACAACTTGAAACGTATAAAAAGTTATGGGAAAGGAAGCGGGCAATGTTGTGCGTCCATATAGTCTGTTGGGCGTTCCAGTCCTCCCCTCCCCACAGACTCAAATCGCCTTTGGCGTCCTTTTGGGGTTTAATTCAAATTGGGGCATAGGTTATATATCAACTTTAGTACGTACATTCTAGCTATCCCTGTCCCCTCTCACCGAACTCACTGGTTTCGCCACTACAAAAACTCTAGATTTTCAAAACAAAGACCAGACTTTTGTACCCTTAGCACAAATGCAAATTCGATAAAACTTATCGTACAATTCATGGCTTTATTTGCAAACATTCTGACTGAATTACCGACAAAATTCAACTAATAATTAAGGCAGTGTCGCAAGGAAAGTAGCGTTCAAAGCTACATTTGCAGGTCGGGATATCAAAAGGGAGACGGGTCACCACCTGAAAGCTGATTGGGTGCAAATCAAAATAAAACATGCATATATATGTATACTAATGGTTTGTCAGTGGCCACACTTCCATATTAACTTTTGAGAGAACTAGGGGGACTAGCTCCTGTGTGTGCGGAACTGCGACTAGCTTCGTCTTATTGATAGTTGGAATGCATAGATTTCACCGATGCAGTGAGCTTGGCTATGCTTCTAAGATTAATTGTAAATGCATTTGTGTATATGAACTTCAGTCTTCCGTCTTCGGTCTTCGGTCTTCCGTCTTCGGTCTTTCGTCTTCCATCTTTGGTCTTCCGTCTTCTGTCTTCAGTCTTCGGTCTTCGTTTTGCTTACACCCGTCACTGTAGTGCTGTTTGACTCATCACCAAGCTTGTTTCCCCGGTCAAGCTGGAGTAGTGGTGGTTGGGGTAGTGGTGGTTATACAGTATGATTTTGTTACATGTTACAATTTGGAATAATGTCAATTTGAAGGGACACAAATCAGCATTTCCTACCAGCTTTCAAATGGATGGTGCATTGAAGTTTCTTCCAGTACTGCACTTTTTGTTTACAAATTTCACAGAGGAGTGCATGAGCTGGGGAGGGAGGGAGAGCAAAACAGATGAAAATGATTGGAAGGGAGAGATGGATTGAGAGAGGGGGGGAGAAGATATGTGGGTATCTTCCCTTCCCTTATTGCTTATGCCACTGTCCTGCACAAACTGGTCAATTGTACTATGACTTAATTAAGTTTCAGATTCCTGCCCTCATAGGCAGTAATATCGTAAAGTGTACCATAAGTCAAAAAAATATGTGCTAACAGTCCCCTTCCATCTTCATTGAAATTCCTGAAGTGAGATGTAAAATTTTGAAGTTTATTCAATTTAAAATGGTACATAGCACTTGTGATGTCATTGTTGAACTGTAAGCCAAAGGACTATCTTTGTCTTTCTTTGTTTTTGTGAAAGTTACTGCACCTTGTACCAAGGTGTGATAGCACTCTTACTCTTATGGGGTGATGTAATATGCTATGGAAGCAACAGGAGTGTTCAAGGTCATAAAAACATTTATAACTCATAAAAAGATTTATAACTTTCAAAGGAAACCAAATATCTTATGTGAGTTGTGTAACTAGAAAGTCACAAATTACAGTATTGCACAATAGACCAGTCAGTTTCAACAGGAAAAACTTCAACATTTTATGTCTCAGCTCAGTAATGTAAATGGAAGTTGTTCTGTTTGCATTCACTTTTCATGCTCTTTAATATACATTTTTTGAGTTATTTGACTTAATTAGGTACATCTTAAGGGGATGGACTAGCTATAGAGATTTATCCTTGGCACAGTTCAAATGCTAGATGAACAGTGTTCACATGCTGGTCCACCCAACTGGAACACCATGATTTTGTTCAAGATTCATGAATAAAATACTGAACTGGTAACATCATAAATGTTGAGCGACAGTAGCTTATAGCTATTCTAGTTACAGATTTTGAAACATGGGAAATGCATTTACTGTATTATTTATGCTCTCATGCTTCTAAAGATTTAAAGTGTGCATCAAGTTCAAAAATACAATACATTAAATAGCACAAAAAATGGTGAGAACGCATACATTGACAGGTTGTCCCAATCCAGGGACAGAACAGCCGTTCTCCAAGCCTTGACTGAAAAGTAAACTGCCCAATTGGCTGTGAAAGCTCCCCCATGATCCTGATTGCCACTTTAAACATGTGCTATACTTTATCTACAAGAAATTTACTATGAAAGCAGAAAGGTAATTTTACATCTCTCAACCTTTTAATTTCAACCTTGGTAATGATTGAGACTCTTTTGAAACATTCTTAAAATAAATCTTTTCTAATCACAAGGGTAACTGAAACTATTTTTATATTTATTGGCACAGAGCTGCATGTAATGCATCATATGCCACAAAAAGAGGACGTACAAATAAAAACACTTTTCAACATTGATGTACAATGCATAAAATAAATTGCAGCTGGCAAAAATATTGA
Source organism: Holothuria scabra (assembly GCA_037179385.1). Classification (NCBI taxonomy): domain Eukaryota; kingdom Metazoa; phylum Echinodermata; class Holothuroidea; order Aspidochirotida; family Holothuriidae; genus Holothuria; species Holothuria scabra. The sequence goes on from CM074198.1 coordinate 34,832,127, forward strand.
AACTGAAACCTTTTTTGAATGCAAACAAAAGTTGGGATCATGCCAGGTTTCTTAAGCAATGCTTTTTCTTTTATTTTGTAAATGAAATAATGGCTCATTTCACCATTAAAACAGAAGAATTTTGTTTTGAAGTTGACTGATAAAGCTTGTATTTATCATGGCAACATATTCTACCGTATTTCCCAAGCATTTAGTTACCATAAGATCTTTAGAAGCATTTAGTTACCATAAGTTTTCCAGGTTCTAGGTCTCAATAAATGCCTTTTTTTTTTTTTTTCTGGTGAAGCTCCCAAGGTGAGCTTCCTTTAAGGTTGGTGGGAGCGCGCTGCACAATGGGAAGCCTGTAGTTTACATATAAATACAGTAATTACAACAGAAACATGCACACTTTACCAACAGCTGATTACTCCTTGCTAGTCCCTAGTAGCAATAATTCATTAAAAGTGACCAACATGGTAAATGTAATAGTTAGGAATCTCAAAATAATGATAAATTTTGCATCCCATTGGCAGCTCAAAGTTCTCCATGAGTAATAGTTTCAGGTTATTATCTTCTGAAAGAAGGACACATCACTTTCTTCATATTTGCTGGGCTTACAGTAAATGTGCCTGTGACTCATGCTGTAATTTCATGATTCATTTTTGATGCTGTGAATCTACAGCACCCTTCCTTACCTCCTATTTACATATGTAACCCTCACTTACTGTACCTGCAGTTATTCCCGGCAAATGGTCTATATAATAACATGTTTGCCTTCCCTTCTGTATTCTGTAGTGGTTGCCTATAAAATATTGATGTTACTTCATGTAAATTTTTTCATGTTGTAATGGAAGTTTGACATTTGTAAAAGTGCTTTTCCCTCAAATTTTGCAATACTGACTTACTAGCATTTAAAAGTGTATATGCAAATTTAATGCAGAGACATGCACCAAAAGTAGGACAAAATGGTGTCTTGTGTTATTACATAGCATTTGGCACTATAGTCAGCCATGTACAATGTTACAACCATTGGTCAAAAGATGTTTATGTATCATTGCAATTATATAAGAACAAATTCAGAGTTAATTGAACCCAAATGAAGTTTTTTAAATTAAATTCTTCTATTTCTACTTTGATATATGTCTGATGTAAATAAAGAAATATTAGAAAATATTTTGCATCATATGTACATTTTCTCATCTAAACAAACATGTTGTTTTGCACTTTAATGAAATTTTCCAACACATTTATCAACAAATTGCTTCACTTGATCAGTTAATCAATATTCATTCTCATCTTTTGCTTTGTGCCCTGTACAGTATTCTTGAAGCAACAATCTCTATTGCCTCTCTGCTTACTGTACCTCTTATTCACCCATGTAATATTCCCACTTATTGAGGGCATTCTTGTTCCTAGTGGGGAGTAAGGGCACCATCTCTCTTGGTGCTATTATACCGTACTTTATTTACCAGGGTTACAGTGGTTGCGGTAAGTGGGAATTACAAAGGGGAGGAATAGGAGGTTAAGTGCTGGGCTTGTAGATTCCCAATCCAGGTAGTTTTTTGGGTTGCATGCGTTAATTGTTACACATTTCCAACATTTGTGTAGAAGCATAGACCTTTACTAGAAGCATAGACCTTCACTTTTTCATTGTGAGATACAAATATGAGCTCCACACTAGTATTACCACATAGTTTCTTGTGCTTGGCCACCTCAAAGCTAAAAAATGATACAGATATGCAAGGAAATTGAAAGACTGAAGGTCATGGACCCCAGTTATGCCCAACTAAAATCAGACCATCACTTGCCTTTTCCAATTTGTGTATACCCTGCATATGATGTACAGATGTGGTAGATCTATAGGCAAAGATGCAATATTTCAACAGTTTCCCAATCCCAGCTCCCACAACTTTCTAGAACTCATCCTCATCCAGACACAGTCTGAGTTTATTGTTTTAGGGGGAGTGTGCAAGACCCCAATGTGTAATCAAAACACTCTCAGTGTAGTACATGCTATGTAATATGATGTAGTACTCTTCATTTTTTGATCGTAATTTCAATCAAAGAACTGTGCAAATTTGGTAATTTCTATGGACTGCAAAAATTATAGGGGGTGAAGGTCAACTGCAGGCTTAAAAGGGCCAAACCTCTCACCCCAAACTACAATTTTGGTACCCAGGCACCAAAATTCTCAATAGTCTCAGCTCTTTGATTGACAGCTACTTCAAACAATGCAGAGTGCCAAAGCTTATATTGCACAGCATGGACAGTGCTGAGAGTGTTTTGATTATATAAATTGAGTTTTTCTATACTCACCCTGAAGCAATAAACTGAGATTGTGTCTGGATGAGGACGAATTTCAGACAATTGTGAGAAGGGCTTTAGTAAGAAGGTAAGGAGAATTGGTACTGTTTGGGCTGAGAGCTGTAGAGCTGGGCCTTTTAAGTTTTGGAGCTGATAGTCAGAATTTCCTGTTCCACCGTTCTCTTTTATTACAGATTACAAAGTATGCTTTACGGGATGAGCAAAATTCCTTTTATTTCTATGAAAACACCGAGGATCTTTCCGACGAGCCTCACAGGCATTCTATCGAATATGATGAACACATACAGATATTAGAAGAGGTGTACAACACTCACGTACTGACCACGCCCAACTCAAGATTTCACAGGTTACCAATGTGTGTTAGGGGAATTCCAAATGAAGAAAGTATAGAGAAATTTTTTGAGATGATGAAGGTAAGATAATTAAAAAAGAGTGCAAGGTATTTATACTCACAAATGGGGGGGCGGGGGGGGGGGCAGGGTGCTTACAAATCTAAAAGGATTTAAACAGGGAGTTGCAATTGCTTAGCAACTCCCTGATACAAATGACAGGTAGTTAAGCATGTAACTAAGCAGACGATTGATTGATTAGGTACTGAGACATAAAACAACAAAACAACAGGAAAAGAAAGAAATATAGAACAATAGAAGAAGACAAAACAACAAACAGGAGTACAAAAACAGAGTACCAGGGATGGCCCAAAAAGCCTTGAAAAAGCTTATTTCCATTGGGGTCCCCAAAGAAAGGACGAGACAGCTGAGCAAGCAGAAAATGGCATATAAGGAAGAAGCTGAAAAAAGGGTGTACTAAAAAAGAGATGAAAGACAACTAGAGCATGAATTTGTTATGATGATGTTTATATATGTGTCTGTACATTTCAAAAAAGGATGTCAGTGTTCAAAATTTTTACTGGTAAAATTAGTTATATGAGATGAGGGGAATAGAAATATTATGCTACCAGCTTGAGTTTAAAGTGTATCTCAAGTCAAAAAATTCAAAAATATATGAATAAACATCAACATTTTATATCTTAGACTCTCAGGAAAGTCCTATGAAGCTGGGATCGCGTGAGACTGTTAAAATTCATTTTCATGCTCGTTAATATATAAATATTTTTGAACTCTAGCTAACTAACTAATGCAAAAAGTCAAAATAAATCCAGCCGGGGAGGGGGGACAGACTCAGAATATCGGTGGTGGATCTAGGCAGGGGAAGGAAGGGACCTTCCCCTCTGCTGGCCATCAAACATACAGTCATTTGGCCCCGCCTCCCCATGACTGCAATTAATCAAAGCTTGCACCTCTTTATTGAATCTCCATGGATATACGGCCCCTGAAAGTATAGCCACAGCTGCCATGCTTTGTTCTGGTAGATATTACAAAAAAACAAGAATAATCTTGCAACAATCATTGCTGACAGACTTCCAGCTATAGCTGAAATTCTGGCTTTTACCAAATTTGGAACTTTGGTTCCGGCCCAACATATTTCTTCAGTCCCCAAGCTTGAAAGTAAAGCTGAAGCGGGTAGTTTACAAAAATATTGACAATTGATAACGTATCATAACCACAGAAAAAAAATGCTGACCAAATGATGTTTGTGTGCATGGAAAAAGATACATATTAAAAGCGACTGGTCCAGTAAGGATAGAGTTAACTAGCTAATGTTGTTCACTGTGAATGTAGGCTGGTAGGTGTTGCACAGTGCATAGGTTAGGGCAATGAAGGTACAAGCAAACATGCAGTAGCCTAACAGAGCAGGAAGTACTGTTAATGTTACCATTAGAAGTGAAGGTCTGTTATAACCATTCGTTCATTGTTCAGAATGGATGTTAAAAGAAGACAAGTTTTAAATTCTTTGTTAGAGGAGTCAAGAACAGATTTTTTGGAAGTGTCTGGAAAAGAAAGATGACTTGGGAGATTCTCCTCAGAGAAAGTATGAAGAAAAATAACGTTAGACTGCAGAGAAGGACAGCAGCATAGCTGGGAGGCAAAATTAGTACAGAACTGTGTACTAATGCTTAATGATAGGACTCGATAACTAAGTGTGGAGTAAACTAAAATAAAGTGGACATCTAGGACTACCCCTAGCAAAGATAGATGAGATTTAATGACACACCAACATGAATGTGTTATATTGTGTAGTGTCAGTCAACTGGATAGCAAAGTTCATTGTAAAAATTATTTCCAAGTATGATTCAATTGAACATTTGGTTGTTTCCCTTTAGTTGCCTCTTGCAGGAGGGAATTACTGTGGGCATATTCTACAACCCCTGTCCCACAACTCCCCCCCCCCCCACCCCATCATAGAGTCCTGTTCAAAGACTAAGAGAAAATGTACATATACATAAAAAAGAAAGCTAGCTTAAAAGAAGGAACTGAATTTTTCTTTTTTTTTGTATGGTCCTTTGCATGCATAGGCATAGTATAATGTTAGGTCCAGGCCTAAATTAGGCCAGAATGAAATTGTTTGAATTTTTAGTGTGAGTGTTTCAGCACCATCAGTCCAAGGGCCAATTACTCACTTGCTCCCTTCCAGTTAGAAAATGCCAAAAATTTGGCAGTAAATTTTCTTGAATAATTGCCCTATAAGGGCACTAAATTGGATCTGAGGACCTTCAAATATTCACAAATTTTCCAAAGAGGAGGTGTACTCCCTTTAGACCCCTCCCCCAGGACAGCGCCTTGTGAATTTTTCAGGGCCCGGGACCATACCGTGTTGGCATCGCTAAAACAATGTATAACAACACAGCATGGGTAGTCAAGGTAGCTAGCTGCAGTTTAGCATTTTCCTGTGGCAGAATGGATATATGTGGTGGCATTTGAAGGGATGGAGCTCAGCAACTGATAGGTCTGGAGTTCGTTGTTTGAACAGAAATTTTTACTTAAATGATCTGCTTCTTTGTTTTTTAGGATGTCCCAACGCTTTTCAACACAGAGAAAGACAGATTGCCCATTCTTGCATTCATGGGCCATGCTGGTTATTCACGTACCTCATTTGCAATGGTCCTCGGGGCATTGGTTATGGCCCACAAAGTGGGGTTTCCTGCAGCAGCAAGGTAAGCTACTGTATATATGTTTGGCAGATACCTTTAAAGAATGTAGCAGAACTTTATTCATAGGAAAGTTTCAAAATGGGTTTGAAATAATTTTTGAAGAGTGAGATTTGCAAATTGAGTACTTCAGCTGACTTAAAGTATATGATGCTTAATTTGTACATTTACTATACTCTTGTTGGAGTTAAAGGGAAAGTTTAAGCAAAAATTAAATTTTTATATGTGAAAGAGGAACCAAATCCACATAGTGTGGGGAAAGTTCCATTCAAATCGGACATGTATTTCTTGAGATATCAGTGAATGAAGTCAGTAGATTTGTGTTCCAAAGTGGGTTTGAGGGCAGCAGAGCTAATATTACTTCCTCACATTGACAAGGAATGCTTTGTTTCCCTTTGATTTATCAGACTGTTGTGTTGACCTTGAAGTCATTAGGAATAGGAACTCCCTGTGGGGGGATGCAAAGTTGGTAAAGTTCTCATGCCACTGAAGCAATCATATTTTTGGTTCCTTGCATTAGCAAAAGGAACATATGTAGTCAGGTTGGCGTGTGTATGTGTGTGTCTGTGATGATAGCTTGGGTATGCTGTAACTCAAGAAGGGAAGGTTGGATTAAATTGAAACTTGGTATATAGAGCACCATAGTGTGAAGGTGTGCCCTATTGTTTTTTGGTGGAGGTCAAAGGTCATTTGGGGTCACCAGAAGTCAAAAACTAAAAACCTTCTCAACATGATATTTCAAGGTAGGAAACTTGGATAGATGTCATACTTGGTGTGTGGGTGTGTTATTGTGTAAGGATAAAATATGATATGTTTGGTGAACGTCAAGGGATCATCTGGGGTCACCAGGGGTCAAACACTGAAAAATGTTTTAACACAGTATTTTGAGGTAAAAAGAACAGATTTCAAATCAGTCTGTGTTTGGTTTATGTCAAAGGTCATGAAGGTCACTGGAGGTCAACCACTGGAAATGTTATTTAGAAAATGTTGTAAGCTAGATAAAGACAGGTTCAATAGAGTTTTTATCTCACGTGGTTTTGCATGGTTACACACCCAAACACCTTAGAAATTTGGCCTTTACATTCGTTCAGTAATGATTACTTTGGGTTGCACACAGATTTTGGATCATTCAAAGTTGTAAGAGGGCAATAACTGAAATCTGTAGATTTCAACGAGCATAGGTCACACTGCATTAAACTGGTCTCTCTGCCAGTGGAAGCAATGCATGGATTATACAGTGTGTCTCTTTAATACTGCTGTGCTCTGTGGGGTAACCTAATCCTCATTCTATTATCACACCCCATTAATCACTTGCTTTCTGCTTAACTGCTGAATAAACCCTGTTTTCTGTGTAGAGATAGCAAACAGGACAAATGGTAGATTGTTTTAAAGTAATAGCAAGTTTTATTTGAGAGCAGGTAAAAATAACTTATGGGAGAAGTACAAGGGGTGTTTTTCTCTCTCTCTGACCACATTGTGTATTGTTAATTGGTGATAACATCAAGTTTGATTGCAAGCATAAATACATATGGAAATGAGGAAATGTTTTTGGAGGATCACCAAGCATTATAAAAGTTGAATGTAGGTAAGGCCACAAAAATTTAATCATTGATATCTTGTAATATAAGTACTAAAATACCCCTTGTGAAGATGTTACAAACATTGAGAATAAGCTTTTGCTTCCCTCTATTTCGAAGACTGGCTGTACACTAGTTCTTTAAATATTCAGCAAGGAACCACAGTGCCCATTGGGCTCTTGTAAAAATATGAGGTTGCTGAGGAGAAAATTGATTGAAGATTCTAAAGTTTAAAGAAAAACAAAAGACTGTACACTAATGTGGGGATATGATGTCACATGTGCTTGCTTCAAGTTCACTTTTTGTTGAAAATGTGACAACTTTACATGTTCATATCTTGAGAACCACACATCAGATTTCAATGCAAATTTAACGAAACTGCTTAGAATAAGTACCTCTAACATACCAAATCCTGTTATGACCTTAAACCCTTCTTTTAAATTTTGATCAAGTGTTCATCAAATTGTAGAAAAATTTAAGTCTGAATTATTTATGGAGTTTGACAGAAGACAAATCTCTAAGCATTTTACAATCCAGTAGTAAATGAAGGGCTGCAGAATATAGTTTTGTGATTTTATAGATGATATTGTATGCCCATGGATACTCAATTTTTGCAGTGTCACGTTTAGCATCAAACATATTTTACCCTTGAAGACATAGCTCCTGATTGGAGTTTCCATTCTGCTCAAATCTGTTTACTCTTTTCTTAATCTCATTTTTGTGATGTTTCAAGTTTGCTCGTTTCGTTTGTGCACTTATAGCTCTCTTCCTCCTTTCATTTTGTACTTTTCTCATTGCATTTTGCCATTGTAGCTGCAGCTCATTTACTTTGCTGAATGAAATCTCATCTCTTACAATTCACTTGAAGGGAATGTTCGTTAGGGTTGCTAGGTGATGGCATACAGTTAGTATTTTGAAAGTAGTCACAAGCTGCAATTGTGTTAAGCATCTGTTTCAGAGCTTTCAGATTCTATGGTGAAATTAGGAATACCATTAGGAGTAGTCACGCTAGCCGGCTGTGCTCAAATGCAATTTGCTGCAATGTGGAATTGTGTTGGAAAGGGCAAAATTAATTACAATGACAGTTTTTATCATCTCCAATTTGGTTTTCTATTTTTTGCGAGTTGGTTTCAAACGGTTATTGTACCTTCATTCAAGACTTTCTTTGTCAACTGCTTTTACAATCCTCACTCTGGGAAAAGAAGGGAAGTTTTTGGAAATCAATATATAGCAAACAGTGCCTTGGGTCATAGAAAAACGATGTTGATGTTTAATATAATTCCAGCTTGGATTAAATTGATAACTTGGTGAGGATTATAAGGTGTATTTTGAGCATGATACATAGAAATTAATGAGGGGAAATTGGAATTTTTTGGATGTGTTTTGGAGAAGCATATAATATTTTTATCCGGTTTACACCTTAAAAGATAAGTTGTTATTCCTATTCACCCTTTGTCACTGTAATCACAGATATTGTGTTTTATAGGATCTTCATTGTCTCTCATTACCTCTTACTTATGTAATACCTGTCTGTGACAGGCAAGCAGGAAAGATGACATCATTAGGTGACCTTGTTAGGAGGTCACCTGGTTTCATTGTGCTAGTAGAAGCTTGCCAGGGACTCAGGTCAGTGGGAATTACATATGTGAATAGGGGGTAAGTACAAGGGCTCGTAGATCCCCAAACCAGGGAGTTTTGGGGAGTATGTTTCAGAATGTAATCAGTTCAATGCAAACTAAGGAGGAGCTGAAAAAGGTCTCTCTTTAAATTGTGAAATGTGTGAGCAGTATTTGTTTATTTTGAATATGTAGTTTGTCATGAATATGCAGGAGGTATTTGAATGCTGAATTATTGTGTAGTGTAACTCTCTTGAAAGAAACATGAGAAGAAATTGAGAGATTTATCAGTTGTTTTTGAATAAATTAGAGGTTGCTGCTCATACCCATGAAACCATCATGTTTGTCACTCCAACTTACTTAAAATTTCAACCTTGTATGAGTTTTTCTCTCACAAGTATTAATCCTCTGTGATGCTATGAAATGAATTTATCAAATATTGTAGAGTAGTAAAGGCAAGATTCCACAGGAATTTTCAATTGACTCCTCTTTTTGATTGACAGCAAGTTAAAAAAATGCGGAGTACTGTAGCTCATATTACACGGCATGTACCGTACTTACAATGTTTAAATTAGTCTTGCACGTACAGAACACTCAGCCTGAAGCAATAAACTGAGATTGTGTCTGGATGAGAATTAGTTTTAGACAGTTTAGGGAGGATGGGTTGTGGGCTAGCCGCTATCATTTTCTTCCTTTTTGCCCCCTCCCCATTGTTCCCCTTTTATTTTTTCCTTGTTAAAACTCTTGAGTTAATGAAAAAGAACCATGTATACTGTGTGATGTGATGAAACCACATCTTCAAATCAGTCCAAGTAGACTATTAAAGCCGCAGGATCCAGACTGACACTAACCATAATCATGATGGGGGGGGGGGTGTTTTAATGTAAAGAGCAATCCCCAAACCTAATTTGAAGAAAAAGCTTAATAGCACAGTTTTTGTTATATTTCTCTTCAAAGTATCTTTCTTTACATTTTATGATTTAACTATTACATATTCAAGCTAAACCAAGCATGACTCCCAACAGCCAATCATGAAACTGGACAGTCTACTACACTGCTTCAGTTTGGGATGACTGTTCTTGCCCTTAATTAAGTAATAATAATAATAATAAAAATAATACACACAGAGCTCCCGACCTCCTGAAAGCTGCACTTTTAGGGACATACTTAGACGATTCCTCGAACTTCCAGACTCCAGGTAGGAGCCAGAGATGGGGAACAAAAGTGCAGAAATGAGAATATGAACCAACCAAGAAAGGTTGTGAAAAATAATAGATAATAATAATAATAATAGTGATAATAATAATGACGAGTGACGGCGACGGCGACGACGACGTTGACAACGACGACAAAAATAATAATAAAAGGATGGACAGCATCTTCTGTAGGTGCTCTGTAAACTTTGTTACCCTGTTATCACTAATAAGTGAGAGTTACAATGTGTAGGATTTAATTATCAGTCTCCTTGATTTGTAACAGACAGTGCAGTAAAAAATATAGGTGTTTTATTGTGTCAAATTCAGTGTCTTTTTCTCTTTATCTACCCAGTGGCCCTGTGCAAGCCATCGACCCTGAATCAAGAAATTATGAGATGTGTGAGTTTTGGGTTGTGGAAGAGCTTTGCAACATGTTCTTAAAAGGGTTACAGTTGAAAAAAGAGGTAAGAATTTATCTTTAAATGTAGTAATTACTGTATTGCATATCGAAAAGAAGACTGCTGACGGTAAACTTTATGAAGAACTTTGTATCCTTAACTGGTTCGATCTTTAAGCCCCTGTCACACTATTCCTGGCAAACCTCGCTTGCAACTTGCGGGTGACAAATTTTTGCTGGTGCAGCTCCCTGCAAGTAGCACAGACCTAACCATACCTCACCCATATCTTGCTCATACTGGCTGGCAGGAGTGCACGGAAGTAAAATTTGCCCGCAGCCAACTTTTGAACATGCTCAAAACTTATTTCTGGTGAACTGCGGGTGCTTGCCCACATAGGTTCCCGCAGAACACCTGCAGGAGTCCAGTAGGGACCGAAAATCACCAGCAGTTAACCCCCTTGAAGAACATAGGTTGCCCACAGAACTGTGATAATTTCTTGCAGAGCATTTGTCAGATGCGGGCATGGAACGGTGTTGGTACTGCCAACTTGTGTTCATGGTGTCAATTCTGAGGGTATGGAGAGAGGAAAGTAAGGGCATGTTGCGGGCTAGTTACTGTCTTCCTGCTGGTTATCTGGGTGCTTGCTGTGGGCAAGTTGCTGGCATTTTGCAAATACCTCTGCCATGATAATATGCCCACAATTGGCATGCCTAAACCTCACATTTTGTAGGCAACTCCTACCCAGGTGACACTTAACTGGCGCTCAGGCAACTTGCAGAGCTCATAAGTGTCCCTGAGCTAACACAGAACTCTCGTGTGTGTTGCATGCATGTCACACAGGGAACAGGCAAAACCCAGGGAAGTATCATTCTGGGAGACTTCTTGTGGCTGCCCCAGAATGAAGTTTGTTCATTAGTTAGAAGGAGTTGTATGGCTCAATTTCTACCCAACTGGTTTCAGTCAGACCTGCCAGGTTGGCAATGGAGCTTAGGGGCTTTGATACAGGGAGAGTGGAACATTTTTTCCTAGTGGCACCATCTGGCATGATGTTTATGGCCTTCTCCCTCATGTCTGATGTGGGACCTCTTTGTATGCACGTGTATGACTCGTGTTGCGGAGGAGTCATACCTCCCTGCCAATTGTGCTTCAGCCTAATAAAGTTGGTTCAACACAGGGGTGAGAGGGTTGGTGCAGGTTGTAAATCTATTTCCACATAGCCTGAAATGGGTAAATTGATTGTGAATTTGATGTACAGTGGGAAACGGTCACTTATGAATACCACATAACAGTAAGGTGAGAGGGGGTACTTTTGAAACTGACTTTGCTGATATTTGTCGACATATTGCCTAATCTACTGTACTTTGCATTTATACCCTCATTCTTTGTAGATATGCTATGAGGAGTTATTTTGACCATGCCCCTTGTTTTTCAGCTACATGTTAAGTCCTTTAATTCTTTTCAGTTTGAAATGTTTTCTTTTTTTTTTGGCTTAATCTAGAGTTAATTCTGAACTACGTAGTACAAATTATGGGAAATTTTTGAGCTATATAAATACACATTTTGCTGATTCTCTGTCTTTCATTACAACACTTGGTGTTTGAAAGTTACTCTGTTTCTATATTGGTTATACAGTCCGTCGCCTTTGAGCCCCATTTGAGTTGTGTGCTGAAGAATTGCTTTTGAATGTTGATTCAAGTGAATTTGTTTTTTTCTTTTTTTTTTTGCTGTACTGGCTTACAGGGAGGGGGGGGGGACTTATTCCAAATGTTTTGCTTTCAATGTCCTTGTAGTCCTGTGAATTTCATTTTGCTTCATATAAAAAAATTATAATGTAATTGTAAAAAGTACTGTTATTAAGCCACAAGTTACAGTGTTTTGTAACAAATTTCATTCCATATTGCCAACAGAAAAATCAATTTGAAGCTGAACAGTAGTAATTATATCAGCATGGAAACCTCTGACAATTTTAAACAAAATCCAAGAGATCAGAATATTGTTTTGCTTTGTGTTACAATTTTATTTTTAAACTTATTTTTGTGCTACACAACCCCACATGTAATGCACGTACATTCACCTTAAATATTTTTTGAGTATTTAGTTGGGTGTGGTCTATTTGCAAATGATTATCTTATTGAAAAATCCAAAGAAAAGTAAGAATGTCTTCCGCAAAATTTGAAGGACTAATTAGTGTCTTTTGACTTGTTTCCTTAACATAATACCTTTGCAAGTGGTAGCAAATACTAATGATGTTGTGAATTAAAGGACAAATGTGCCATTCATTGCAGGTCAAGTAGTCCTTTCTATCAAGCAGTTTGGGTTGTAATTTTGTCATGATTTTTGACACTGGGACTTTTTGGAATGAATCATCTTAATGAATTTTTTATTGTAACTTGGGTGTGGTTTTCATGAAAGATTACTTTAGTTAGTTAGATAGATAGACAGATAGAATGAGAGACAGATAGACAGACAGACAGATAGAATGACAGACAGACAGGCAGATAGATTGGTTGATTTTCAAGCGATTGTCAGAAGGTTCCACTATATGTTGGTGAAATGCAGTTTTTTATAAAGCAGCAATCAGAGTTTTGTTTTTACAGTTTGTCCTCAACTTGAATTCTGCACAACCTGTGTAGATTGACTTGAAGCTAACAAAAATGATCAAACATTGTGATTGATTATACAGTGTAGCAGAGGCTGTCTAGCCTTGCACATGTGTGGAATAATTTTTACCCCCCCCCCCCCCCACCAAATTTTCAGATTTTTATTCAACAGGAATAAACACAAAATCAACATTTCTTCCTAACCCAAAAGATTTCTTTGATGTTTCTTTATTCTGGAAAACAATGAGTTCAGAAGGGAAAAAATTAAAGGCCCAGTTCTCTCATCCCAAACAGAACAAATTCTCCTAACCTTCTTACTTAAGCCCCTCCCACAGTTGTCTGAAATACATTCTCATCCAGATATAACAGCAGTTTATTGCTTCAAGGTGAGTATAGAAAAACTTAATGTATATAACCAAAACACTCTCAAGCCGTGTTCCCATTTGATCCAGGGAGGTGGATCTTGATCTACCGAAGTGGATCAACATCAGTTACCTTGATCGAGATCCGCGTTCCCATTTGAGTGAGCGCGGTAGATCAAACGTGTTTTATGAACACATTGCGCAAGCGCGAAAAGGTCACCAATGTTTACAAGTCGGCATGCCATGCATTTCGTATCGATGTATCACAAAAACATACATGAGTGTAACCGGAGATCCAGGGTCACTTGATCTACCGATGTGTTCCCATTACAAACTTTGATCCAGCGCGGTGGATCTTGATCTACCCCGAACGGTCGATCAAAATCGGTGGATCTTGATCTTGAGTGAGTGTTGTTGATCTGCGTTCCCATTAGTGTTTGATCCACCTCGGTAGATCAAGATCCACCTCCCTGGATCAAATGGGAACACGGCTTCAGTACTGTTCATGCTGTGTAATATGAGCTTTGGTACTCTGCATTGTTTGAAATTAGCTGTCACTCAAAGAGCTGAGGCAATTGAGAATTTCGGTACCCTGGTACCAAAATTGTAGTTTGGGGTGAGAGGTTTGGCCCTTTGAAAGACTGTAACAAAAGGTTAATATACACAGACACATTCAAATTGTCCCTGGAATAAGAGTTGAGCACAGTTGGCCTCAGGACATGCAACTTGTTGGTGACTCTTGTATTGGCTCCATGCTGTGTGTGATGTCAGGAAGTTTTACTGTACAATAGGTTATACAGATGACCAAGTAATTAGTATAACGTGCCGGCGGTCTTAAGGCAAGGCGTTTAAGGACGTCACACACGATCAAGCAAATAATAATGCGGCACAGACATATTATGCGTTACCTTCAGTGCATGTTTCTGTATTGAGGTCTTGATCTGTTCTGCCTCGGAAGGAAGAATATTTACAAAGAACGTGAACTAAAAACAGGTGTAACTAAAAGCTAAACATAGTGAAGAGGATTTGTACATGTCTACAAGCTACAGCTGTGCACAACCTATTAGTTTTTGGAGTTCAGACGTTTTTAATTGTTACATTAGCTTATCAAGGCTGTTAAAACTTGCTACAAGTACATTACTGGGGGAACGAAGTAAGACCTCCCACGGTGTATGAAACCAATTCATTATGTAATTGGTGTAAACTTAAGGAAAACATTGCATTGTTGTATACAAAATATTCATATTTTTGAGACGAATATAATTATGGACACAGAATAATAGATTATTCAAAAGAAGGAAGTATAGCAGCTTTTTTCACAGAAAGGTTTCCTTACAGATAGAAATTCAGTTTTACTTGTTGGCAAAAAAATAAGTGTTTCACTCGAACTTTTCAAAATTCAAATGATATAACGTTGGTAACTCATCTAATGCATAATGCAGCTTCTAGTAAGAATGATTTATTTTCTTTGTATGCCCTGTTGGTAGCGGTGGTGCCAGAATGTCAAAATGGGGGGGGGGCAAACTAGAGCAAAAGAAAATTTACAGCTAAGTCTGAAACCTAGTCTAAAGCATTTGCTCCTGTGGTTGGGTGTCCAGGAATGAAGCCATCAGAAGTTCAGAAGTTTTGGTATACTTTGGATGAAAATTAAAGGTAAAGAGAAGTCCTCCCAAACTTATTTTGAAGAAAAAGCTAAGTAACACAATTTTCATCTTATTACTCTTCAAAGTATCTTTCATTACATTTTATGACTTTATTATTGCATATTCAAGGTAAACCAAGCAGTTATTTCTGGTAAATTTTACGTTTGAAGAGAAAACATATTGTCACATGTCTCCAAACAGCCAGTCATGAAACTAGACAGTCTATTACACTTCTTCAATTTGTGAGGACTGCTCCTGCCCTTTAAGTCTCAGGAGAGGTATCTTATTTATTTTTCAGTTAACCTCAGGTACTCCTTACTGACCTTACAGGGTGGGGGTTGGGGGGGGGAGGGCTATTTGGGGCAACGATAAAGTATAAGAGATACAAATGTGTCCTCTTTCTCCCAAAGCAACACCCCTGTACAGTATGTTGGTGAATTTAAAATGCAATATTTCCATTAAAGGGGCACATAGGATAAATGAAGGGGCACCAGATGGATAATTGGGCACATTTGATGCATTTAAGTTCCCAGTCAAAAAGATGCAGGTTGGAGTATGGTCTCCTCTCCCTATTTTACGAGGATAAAAACCCTCATTTGTCCAGTACTTTAAAACACTGGAAACACTACCTACTTTTTTCTAGCTTGTATGAAATATTTCAGTAAATCAGGCAGAAGCTTTTTCCTCTTTTCAGCTGATTTGGTCTTTTTTTTTAATGGCTCTTCCATGGAAAAATTACAGCTCGGCAGAAAAATTACAGTTCCACTTTCTTGTATATTTTCAAAATTATTTGTTTTGATAAAAACAGGTAGGAAAACACGGACATAACATAGCATGCCAATAAACAAGGAAAAGCTCAAGGTGGATTTAACAGGAAACAAGTATGGTACTTATGCTCGTATGTGTGTATGTATGTAAACTGTGTACACCTTTGCCATCATCTTTACTTTCTAGATGGATACTGTGAATGACCGTTGTCAAATTTATAGAACTCACATATCTGTTCAGGGTAAGCTTTCACGGTATTCCAAAAAAACATAACCGGTATAATCGGACGTCTAATAATCGTACTTCGATTATAACCAGTTTTTTCCCCGCACATATTACATTTAGTTCCTAAGTTGACATATGTGCTGTATGTAGCAAGCAAGTTACGTACATCTTTGTATCCGTAAGCCAGCGGAACTGGATGCCTCAGTTGCGGTACTTGACTGGTAATTATACTACAATTTATCAAATCCAAAGAACCCTTTTTATTTATGCTCTCGGGCTCAGCTATATAAACTTCAAACAATGTTCATAAAATATGTGCCCACAATGTATGGAAATCAGGAACGGAAACTGAATTTTTTGTTTATAATCCCCGCGCTGGCTAGCTCTCCATCAGTGCTTAACCCGCCAACAATCCGACTGCGTTTGTTGTGCGTGTTTTTCCCCTACGTGCGCGGGTCTGCTCTACTACAAACTGAGCCCTAAAATTTTCTGCTTGGCTAATAAAACAAAAGCATTGAACTTTTACGGTAGAACCTGCTGTACACCAAAGTGTTTTATCCCTTCATTATTCGTTTGTAGTCCTAAAATTATGCTTGCTTTCATTCAACGATCATTCTAAAACTTTTCAATGAGAGTTACATGGACCATCGGGATTTACATGGGTCGCCCGATTTCAACATCAGGGATCGACGAAACTACGCATGTCCGTAGGGACGGTAGTATAAGCCATACTAAAATAATGCAAGTGATGCACTCCAGTTAGCCAAGAATGTAATGCAAATAAGTACATAAATTTATGTACAGCTTGCTTCCACGTGGCTTTTGGCCACGTGGCAACTTCGTGTATAATGTACTACCGTAAGCCACACATTAACCCTCGGTCTTTTCGCGAAGCTATCGCGAGCGATTATGAGAGATGTTGTGTACATAGTACCATTTATAAATGAGGATTGCTACGGAACAGAGAATACTATTGCACTTGTGATCTGATTGGTTAATTTCGTGTCAGTTGATGTGACATCTTTACACTGAGCGTTCTTCTAGGCGATCGATGTAGGGATTCCCAAATCTTTGTCCTTTTTATAAATATTAGAATTTTGTCAATAAAACAGCCCGATGCGCTTCCTTAATAAATAAATGGCGGGGACTTTAAGGTAGAAAATGTATGTTAAAATCAATCAAATTACAGTGATATGCCCGATGGTATTTGAGTTACAACGAATAGAAAAAGCATTATGTATGGATAATTTCGAGACGGCTTGTTGACAGAAACTTCGGCTGTACCAGTGAACCAAGATGACTTTGAGCCCCGAAAAATACTGTACGATAAAATAGTCAATAAATGCAGGCAGTAGATTTAAGAGCACCCTATCTGCACAGTACAGATCGCTTGACCCAAAACTTGGAAGCTGCGCATTACAGCTCATATTGTATTAGTATTTGCACGGGTACAAAAATAGGAACTAGGTACCTAATCGCCATACCCGGTGTTATGGTGACTAAAACATGACAACATTTTGTTAGGCATGTTCCATAGTACATCCATAATATTTTCCGAGATCACATTTACAAGTTCAATAATACTTCACATGTCACAAGGTTGTATCGTCTCTGTTGTTTCAAAATCTTAACAGACAAGAGTGACTAGAGCCGAGTAAGAAAAATTCTACTCTCCAATGCCTATATCACTAAAGGGCTATGAACGTTCTTACGAAGCTAGTCTCGTGTTGACATCCAGGCATGCTAACATAGCTTTCATTCGTAAAATTCGTAGTATGCACGAATGCTACTCTGGGTCTCCCAAACGTGTATTTACTGGCCTGTCTAAAAAATCGTGAATATTTTCGGTGTCATTACAGTGATATCTTAGTACTTTACACATAGCCGCAAAGTGTTGATTTGGGTAAAAGTGACACGCTTAATCATTGTGTAATTTTCGAGTTGTGTTTTTTTTTGTCATTTTACTCGAGGTTGCATACCGTATGAAATGAAAGACCGCACACATGCTAGGCTCAGTTTACGTACCGAACGTTACGGGCACTGTCTTTGCCAGCTGGGCCGGGTGATATCTGCAAGTTTCTGCGTAAAACGTTACTATTAATCACTGTCAGATAGCTTGCATGCAAGAAGTGATGTACATATTGCTGCGAACACATATGTGAGCAGTATTGTAGCACACTACGTGATGATAGCAAATTCGGGCTGCACGCCAGTGAAAATTTCAACTTCAGAAAATGAAGTGCAAACAACTCTCCAACTTAAACATAATTTCTAAGGACTCTCTTCCTTCTCGGACTAGGAGAACGCTTACCAAATTGGCCAAAAATATTAGTCCATTGTCGGGGGCAATCATGTAAATGAAGTGATTCTTTTTGCATGCGATATTTTCAAAGATTTGGGTAGTAGATTTGGGACAGGTAATATGATGGCGCGCGAGCACCCCGGTAACCCTGCAAAACACATCGCAAATGATCTACTCTCATGGAAACACAAAGGATCCCGCCGCCGATGAGTTGTACTGTCAACTAGGACGAGAGAGTGCTGTAACTTACATTTTTACGATTATTTCACAATAATTCACGATTATTTTCGATTCTTATGATATTACCGATTTTTTTGATTTTTCGATTATTCTTCAAGGCAATAATCGAACCAAACTGTAACCGGTTATTACCGGTATCGGTAATATAACCGGTTTACCGTGAAAGCTTAGTTCAGGGATTGATATTGCAATAGTAAGGTATCATGCAAGGAATCGAAAGGGCCTCGTGATCATCAGTACAGCTTGTTTGAACAGTAGTATTGTGTGCATTGAACTGCATGCCATGCTGCATGTGAACAGAAAATCAGTTACATTTTCAAATCATTCCAAGATAAAAGAGATTCTTGATGTGTAGTCATAGTCTTTAACTAAATTGCCAAAAAAAAGTGGTTCTAATGTTAGTCAAGGCTGGAACTTGAACTGAACATTCGTGCGCTACAAATAATCTGGTATTTGAATGCTATTTGACACATCGCCCTGGGACATCTTTCTTGTGTAATGTAACAACTAACGATAGGCCTAGCCTAACATTGTACTAAGTTATACTAGCTTCTTGTACATTGAGTTACTGTACGTTTATGTTGGGTTTATGTCGAATCTATACTTTTAAAAAGTTCCGTTTACAATAACCTGAGCTAACATTTGGTTACACAGGTGTTGTTTACATAATTATGACATGCCTAATGGTAGACTTCACGTTAGCACACTACTGTAGTAATAGTAGTAAGCACTGAGTAATGCAAGGCCTTGTTGGCCTAGCTTTTAAAAGTGAACCAATGAACATTATGCTAGTAATATTGCAGTCACTATTAGCCCAATTAAAAAAAGTTAGCGTAAAAGAAAATCCTACCAGCTTACCTAAGTAGACGAATTAGGTGACAAGTCAAGCGCAGGCTACAAGGCAATGTTAACAAAAACATTGTGTTTTAGAGTGCATTTCCAGTAATCCAAGCATCCCAAATTTCAAATTGTTCTCACCTCAGCCCCAACCATGGTGGGGCTGAGGTGGGCTGTGACCCCTGGCCAGGCTCATGCCTGGTATTATGTACTTCAAAACTACCTATATAACAACCTTTAAGTATCTAGAATTGCGTTAAGGGAAGGAGGCACCCCCTCTACCAGGATCTCATGCAAAGATTGAGAGTATGAAGTCTAAAACTTTGATGCCTACAGCTGATAACAAGTCTGTGTGCACATTTATGTCTCAAGTCAGGAAGCCGGTATTAAAATATGAAAATTTTATGTCTTTGAGAGCATATCACCATATTAGTAGGTGAAACTTGACGGGCATCATCAAGCTTCACAGGAGGTAGTTTTTAAGGGAGTAAAGTGCCTTTTATCAATGATCAGAAGGCATTACTTCTTTTAATTGCTACTGGCAGGTATCATGTTGTTTTACAGGAAAATTTATTTTCAAAACCAATATTTATTGACATGGAACAATACATTATAACCAGTAAGTCAGTAAGGTAGTCCATCATTCACAGATAGAAATTCAGTGAATATTTGTTGCTGTAGAGTAGTAAATTTTTTCACTCAAACTTTCAAGCTTTCAAATGATGCAACTGTCCTATCTATCTCTTAATGCAAAATATCTTCAGAAGTTATTTCTGGAATTTTGTTGGGACTGAATTTTTCTACTAAATGGGAGTTACTTACTTTGCACACAATGCCGAAGCTTTTTAAATGCAATATTTCCCTTTCACAATTTTCATGGTGAAGTTTAGGATTACGGAAATCCCTGTGTGAAAAGGTCAAGTGTTCATTAACTTGTATCATAGCATTGTGATGCATCCCTGGTGTACATAGTACAGGATTCTGATGGACATTTTAAGCTTGAAGGCCAAATCTTCTGATCCCAAAACAGTTTCAGTTCTCCTATCTTACTTAAAGGCCCAATTTGCTCACCCTAAACAGTACTAATTCTCCTAACCTTCATACTTATGCCCTTCCCACAAGTGAATG
Organism: Holothuria scabra; assembly: GCA_037179385.1. Lineage (NCBI taxonomy): Eukaryota > Metazoa > Echinodermata > Holothuroidea > Aspidochirotida > Holothuriidae > Holothuria > Holothuria scabra. Next base: position 34,852,372 of record CM074198.1, read on the forward strand.
AAATTTATCCTCATTCAGACACAAGCTCAGTTTATTGCTTAAGGGTGAGTATAAAAAGCTCAATGTGTATAATCGAACAGTGTCACTCTTAGTACAGTTCATGCTGTATAATATGAGCTTTGGTACTTTGCATTGTTTGAATTAGCAGTTAATCAAAGAGCTGGGCCAATTGAGATTTTCTGTTACCCCTTACAAGAAGTGTAGTTTGGGGTGAGAGAATTGGCACTTTCATTAAACTCCTCCCACAACTGTCTAAAATGTACCCTCATTCACACTCAATCTCAGTTAGTTACTTTACAGTGAGTCCCAGTTTGTAATCAGAGCACTCTCAGTACAGAACATACCTTGTAATATACCTTTAAGTACTCTGCATGTTTTAAATTTTCTGTCAATCAAAGAGCTATGCCAATTGAAAATTTCTGTTGACTTGCTGCAAAAATTATGGTTTGTGATGAGGAATTGACTGCCTTTAAGTGCAACAATTCCCTTTCAAATAAGGTTGTGAACATTTACCAAAAAGACTAAATGTTAACCTTAAAAATTTGCTAATGTTTAGCGATTAATCTCCATTATCTCATCACAAAAAAAAAATGTCAGTATGTAGTGATTGATACTAAATGTAATACAGAATGAACAGTAGTTGTTATCTCCCTTACTCCAAATCCAGATATGGATTGATACCTGGATATATCTGGTTAAATAAAGCCTTTATATGGCCAGATCAAGCCAGATATACAGCCAGATATAGATGCCTTGATATAATATATCAAGTTTTATATGGCCATATCAAGCCAGATATAACTTGATTCAAGAAAGGCCCAGATATGCAAATAAAATTTTATATGGCCATATCAAGACAGATATAACTTGATGAAATGCCTTCCCAGATATGCAAATAAAGTTTTATATGGCCATATCAAGCCAGATATAAATTGATGAAATGCCTTCCCAGATATGCAGATAAAGTTTTATATGGCTATATCAAGCCAGATATGAATTGATGAAATGCCTTCCCAGATATGGAAATAAAGTTTGATATGGCCATATCAAGCCAGATATAAATTGATGTAATACCTTCCCAGATATACGAATAAAGTTTGATATGGCCATATCAAGCCAGATATAAATTGATGAAATGCCTTCCCAGATATGCAGATAAAGTTTTATATAGCTATATCAAGCCAGATATAAATTGATGAAATGCCTTCCCAGATATGGAAATAAAGTTTGATATGGTCATATCAAGCCAGATATAAATTGATGTAATACCTTCCCAGATATACGAATAAAGTTTGATATGGCCATATCAAGCCAGATATAACTTGATGAAATGCTTTCCCAGATTTGCAAATAAAGTTTTATATGGCCATATCAAGCCAGATATAAATTGATGAAATGCCTTCCAAATTATTCAAATGAAGTTTTATATGGCCACATCAAGCCAGATATAAATTGGTGAAATACCTTCCCATATACACAAATAAATTTTGATATGGCCATATCAAGCCAGATATAACTGACTAAAATACCATGACAGAATTACATATAAATTTTTACATTGCCATATTAATACTTTTTGGTTTAATTTGTGTACCTGTCCTACATAAAGACCTTCTCTGGAAGCTGAACAAATATCAGCAACCCAAAATGAGAACATTCAAACCATATTCAGCCATATTATACTAACATATGCAAATGACTTTCCAGTGTGAGTGTGGTCAGGAATTTGGCCCTGATTTTCTTTTCATTGTAATTAAGGAAGTTATATGTGAAAAATCATGAAACCTTCAACAAAATTTACGTTGGGATATTGCCCCATATGATAACTTAAAGCAACAATGCGGTGTAAACATTTGAAAGTAGGAATTTCAAAGCAGCTTTTTTCTTCACTATTAAGTAATTTAACAACTTCAAATACTTAAGTCAATGTTATACAATGTGCATTTAACTTTGTTATAAATGTTCAGATAGCCCTTAACACTATGCTGGCTCAGAAGGCTTCTGATACGCTTTACACAAAGGTAGTGCACTAATAAATTTTGGTCCAGTCATATTGGTCCAGATATGGGACATATATGCACCATACTTGTGTCCTTAATATGGGATCAATACAATACATCTTTATGTAAACCAGATATGGTGCTGCTTTATATGGGATCAGTATGGAATAGCTTTATATAAACCACATATGGTATTGCGTTATATGGTTCATATCTGTTCCAGATAAGGACCTGATCCAGATAAAACTTTATCTGGCCCATATATGGATTAGATCTGGTTCTTGCACAGATCAAGGTTATATCTGCCCAATATTTTATCTGGCCCAGATACAGATCCCATATCTGCAGCAGATATGGTCCAGATATGAAATCCATATCTGGCCCATATATGGAATTTCATATCTGGCCCATATCTGGATTTGGAGTAAAGGCTTGCATGGTAAAATCAAATTATTGTGAAACTTTGAAGCCAACATGGTTCAAATATGCCCAGGATGTTCCATTTAACAAAACTCAGGGATCATCAGAGTGTGCAAATGGATAAAAAACTGTCAAAATCAGGTTTTGCTTGAAGCTTTGTACTAAATATTTATTCCACATGGGATCAACTGCTACACATTCACAGCCCTACTTTCAAACAATCTTAAGGTGACAGGTAGGATTGCAGAAATTCCTGTGGGAGAAGGTCAGTTGTTCATAAACTTGTTATTGATGGCCATTATATGTTGATGCATCCATGCAAGATGCACACAGATAGACATTTTAAGCTTTAAAAAGTAAATTTCAATTGTGAAAGAGGAATCAAATTCACACAAAGTGGTGAAATTTCCATTCAAACTGGACATGCATTTCTCGAGATACCAGTAAATGCAAAAAACTTCAGTAGATTTATGTTCCACAGTGAATTTGAGGACTGCAGAGGGAGTATTGTTTTTTCACATTGACAAGAAAAGCTTTTTTCCCCATTGTTTTTGTTTTTTGTCAGACTGTTGTGTTGACATTGGAGTAAATAGGAATATGACATCCTGGTGGAAAATGTAAAGTTTGTATAGTTCAGTTCTTATGCTACTTATATGCAATGGCATTCTGGTAACAGCCACTGTTGAGGGGAAAATTGATTGTGAAGTTTAAAGAAAACAAAAGAGTGTCCATTAATGTGAGGATATGATGTCATATGTGCTTGATTGAAGTTCACTTTTTGTTGACAATGTGACAGCTTTACCTGCTCACGTCTTGAGAATCACACATAGGATTTCAATGCAAATTTCATCAAAATGGGTAGAAAAAGTACCCCTTAACATATGGAAAAATGATCTGACTTTAAGCCCTTCTTTTAGGCCTAATGGTGGAAGAGATTTATATGCCAACTAGAAGTAAACTTGGTAGGAAGAACTTAGATTCTATGGGCACACCAGAATGTTGTTCTGTACTGTAGTCAGACGTTAATTTTTTTTTTTTCTTTTTGGGGATAAGAGGGATAAGTAATTAGATATTAAGACAATCTTGTAACTGTTTTACCCCCAATTTTTAATATTCAGGTGGATATAATCATCGATTTGTTGGGAGATATGAGTCATTTGAGACAAGAGGTTGTTTCAGCAAAACAGAAACTGGATAATATTCAAGAGGACTTCCAGATTTATGTGAGTGTTGTTCGTTTATTTAAATATTAACTACTGAGGCAGGAGTGGCCATCATTTAGGGTGGTACTTAGTTGTGCATTCACCAGTACTTATCTTCCACAATACACCATTGTTAACCTCTTGTAGTTTGCAGGAACTTCTGATCACAACACTGTTAACAATGTTTACAGGCTGGTCACCTCATATTTTGCAATGGTCACCAAAATTTACGACAGAGTTAACAATATTAATCACATCATTGTGAATTCAATCTATGATGCTATTTCTACAAAGCCTGTCATTATTGATGATACTTGCCTGAATCACTTTCCATAGAAATCAAAGCACACCTAGAATTCAACTTTTCTTGGGGAAGGACTTCTAACCCCTTGCTGTGGCTTTGTGCCTTTGACCCCCCCCCCCCTCATCGACTCATGCACCTTTCTCAAAGCCCTGGTTTGTGCCTATTTATTATATTGTACTGTATTGTGTTGATTTGTATTTTTATATATTAAAATGTGATGTATTTATGGTGTTATATTCCATTGTTTTGTGATGTTTTGAATTGATGTTGTACAAATTAGTTCATGGCATATTCTCTGTTATAATATTAGTGGCAGTTTCCTAGTTGTTCTAGGCTTTGATCTTTACAAAGTAAAAACCGACCGGCAGCACAGTTTTAAAGGGCAAATGCAGTCTAACTAGTAATTTGATTAAATATACCCTGATATCCCAATTGATATGTGGTCCTTTTTAATTATGTTGACCTGATTTTGATCACTGATTTGCTTAACTCGTGAAAACTTTTTGGTATCTTTTCCTTTGATGTAAAACATTTAGATTATCTAACAACATGAAAGATGTATGATTTTTTTGGTTTCGATGAAAAGAGAAACCTATGCATTCATGATGGCGTGCGTGTGTATGTATGTGTGTATGTGCGTGTGTGTGTGTATAGGTGTGTGTATGTGTGTGTTTGTGATACTTTGCTTGTTTACACGATATCTTGAGAAGGGAAGATCTGACAATTCTCAAACTTGGTACACAGATACCCCATACTGAGAGGAAGAACACTATTGATTTTGGTGGAGGTCAAAGGTCATCTGGGGTCACAGGGGGTCAAACCCGAAATCCTTGTTTACACAATATCTCAAGATAGGAAACTTGGATTCATTTCAAACTTGATATGTTGATGCTTTATGATGTAAGGAAGAACCCTATTGATTTTGGTGGAGGTCAAAGGTCATTTGGGGTCACGTGGGGTCAAACCCCAAAATCCTTGTTTACACGATATCTCAAGATAGGAAACTTGGATTAATATCAAACTTGACACGTTGATGTGTTATGATGTAAGGAAGAACCCTATTAATTTTGTTGGGGGTCAGAGGTCATTTGGGGTCACATGTGGTCAAACCCCCAAATCCTTGTTTACAAGATATCTCAAGATAGGAAACATGGATTGATTTCAAACTTGACACGTTGATGTGTTATGATGTAAGGAAGAACCCTATTAATTTTGTTGGCCGTCAGAGGTCATTTGGGGTCATATAGGGTCCAACCCCAAAATCCTTGTTTACACAATATCTCATGGTGGGAAACGGATTCATTTCAAACTTGATATGTTCATGCGTTATGAGGTGAGGAAAACCCCTATTTATTTTGGTGAAGGTCAAAGGTCATTTGGGGTCACATTTTGTCAAACCCGGAAATCCTTGTTTACATGATATCTCAAGGTAGGAAGTTTGGATTGATTTCAAACTTGATCTGTTGATGCATTATGATGTAAGGAAGAACCCTATTGATTTTGGTGGAGGTCAATGGTCATCTGATATCACCTGGCATTAAACTCAGAAAGCCTTGTTTGCAGAATATCTTAAGGCACAGTATGAAATTTGGCTTTTTAAATATAGAAGTGTTTTGGTTAAAAGAAAAACCAGTTACTCACTGGTGGAGTCAAAGGTCACTTTGGGTCCCCAGGTGTTACAAGAAATGCAGCATTTTATTGAAAAGAACATGTATGTATCATCGAAACCTCAATGCATTTTTGCATTCTGGTTAAGATTAGAAAATATTTAAAATGACTTGTATGGTTTGTAAAAAGTTTTGACTTTTTTTTTTAAAAATAAACTTGAGATGAAAAAAATTCCCCCTATTCATCTGTTTTGTGAAAGAAGTCATGTTTAGTCTTTACTTATTATCAGGCAAATAGTTTATCAGTTTTTATTAAGAAAGTCTTGTTCAAAGACTTTCTGTGTTCAATAAATGAAGCATGCTGATGTATAAGATCACCTGATTTAAAAGCACCCTTAATATGCAGTAACCTTACCCAGCTGTCTTGTTTGCTAGTTTTCTCAGCTGTCCAAAAACAATCTGCAGAAAATTGAGGATTGGAAAATTTAGTGGTTTCCTCCTCTGAGGATAATACTTACCTTTCGTTTTATATCAACTTGCTTCCTTGTATTTGCATTTTAAAACTGAAAACATCTAAAAGCCAAGAACCCCAAAGATAAGACTAAGACTACAAGAATGCACAACACACCATTGGGATTTTGTACTGCCTTGCTTTTAAAGTAATCGTGTCAATGGCAAGCTTTGTTCCAAGGATTGTAATATATTGTGAATGCAAAATGAAGGCACCGTGAAGGTGTACATATGTTTTCATGGAATAGGAATGTAATTTTACTGTGAACTACTTTTAACATTCAAAACTAGTCATGTGACCCTGTGTAACTGCTTATATCACATTGTATATATATACGGAAATGGGAAATACTGAACCCTGGAAACATTGGGTAGACCCCTTTCTCTCTGGTCCTCTTATGAAATTACGGAACCCTCCTGGGCCGAGTTTATCATTTTCTTTCTACTATCAAGTATCAACTTAATGAATATTCATGTGTTTTTTCCTCACCCCAGGGAAGGAGTGCAAAAGAGTATTATTTAGAGAAAGCCTTGAAACACCTGCAGCAATATTGTTATCTCATTATCATTAACAGCTACCTACATGAACAGGTTGGTGGAAAATTTCTTATTGTGCTTATGGTGGAACCCTTTGTTTTATAAGATACGTCTTTTACCATGACTTTCAACGAAAGTGATGTTATCTTGTGAAAAACAGGTTAAAGTGTTATAAACAGAGGACTGTAAGCCTACCTTTTTTTTAACTTAAACTTTCTAGAGAAATGTTGGGTATAGGTGGGGGAAATTGTATTCATCCCACTGGAATGAGGGTGATATCCTATTAACCCCTTTTCTTCAATTTGCAATGTTTGTACTATGAATTGTTATCATGTTTTTATTATGTGGGATCATTTTTTAAAGTTTGTTTCTAAAGTATGTTATGACCTTATTTCTGTAGTCAAAGAGGGAAGAGTGGAATGTAAGGATGGTTATGCTAGCATGTGGGATTTTCTGCTCTATTCAGGATTTATCTTCAAACCGAGTTATCCATGGAAACTTTCTCCAAAAATTTGAGTGATTAGACTTTAATGGAAAAAAAAAGAAAAAAACCTTCTTGAGTATTGTGGCAGTTGTAACTGGTGTGTGGAATTTAAAAAAGTCCTCTAGACCAAGCAGATAACACTTTGCATGCATTGCAGTGTTATTTATTGTTGTTGACAATTTTTACGGTCATGCTAGTAGAAAATCGAATCAGTTTATTGAAGTAAATAATTTTGAATCAGGAAGCATTGAATTTATTCGAGGAATTGAGAGAAATTTAATTAAATGTCCAGCAGTCCATACCATTTGCCATAAATTCTTCAGTTCTGTCCTTGTTATTGACAATTGCCTACCTTCCATACTTCCAGCAAATAACAAAGGAAATGCAAGAAACATAATTTTTTGTTCATTGCGATCTATTTCTGTCAAACTATGTCACAAACTAGGTCAACTTTGAAGACTGATGTTGCATGGCAACCACTGTTATCATTCTCTTGTTGTATCTTTGCAGTTCCCTTGTATGTTCCGTCAGTCTTTCACATCCTGGATGCTACAACACTCTGAAATTTACAGAGTGTTTGCTCAGGCTGACAGCGTGGAGAGAATGTTCAAGCCAGAACTGATTTTGAAAGGAATTCGTTTCCTGGTGAGTGATGAATGTTGGGTGGATTCTATGATCAGAAAGCACTGGTAGATACAGGATTTACAGTAAGATGCCATTAGTCATCAAAATATTTGTTGTGACATGAAAAAATTCCAAAATTAGTTTTGGAGTCCTGTCTGAACTGGTAAAGTGGTTACTTTCAATACAGGATTTTTCTGAAGGTGGGGGCACACAGTATGTTGAGTTTTTACCAAGAGGAGGGGTCTAATTTGTGGCCTCTCAAGGAACTTAGATGCAAAATGGTGTAAGATTTTGACTTTGACAGGAATGTTGTTGAAAGTTGAATTGCTGTGGTTGATGCAGGGCAGGGTTGTCCCAGACCATTTTGAGAACCGGGTAATTTGTGATCACCATCCATAATTAGTCTAAGGCGACTTGGTGTCCCACCTCCACTTTGAAAATTTTGCAGGTTGGAGAGTGCTTACAAATGAGGATCATCACTCAGTTCTAAAGAACTAAGAATTTATTCAGTTAGGATAAGAAATTTGTGCAGAGTGGTGATGCTGATATTGATGGTGAGTACCGGTTGGAGATTTTGAGATCTGGGCGGTACCGCCCTGTGCCGCCCAGCATGGTGACAACCCTGTTAATGGGTGTAAATCTGAAAATTGTCTGTCTTTATGCTCAATCTAAAACCATGTACTCCACCTTTCAAAGTAAAACTTGTTTGTTACATTTTTATACTTTTAGAAGTCAAAAAAAAAAAAGCACCAGCCATTGGCATCTGCGAACAGAAGCATTTCTGTTTGGGTTTTCACCCACAAAATGTATTTCTGTCTAAAACTATCTATGCCGAGCACCACTATTGGTTGGCAGGTAGTGTGCAGAAAAATACAAAGAACAGTCACTATCTTTCTTGTTAATTGTTTGCAATGAAAATTTCCATTCAAAACGGGTGAGCAAAGTGCAGAGTGATCAAAAAGTTAAAAAATACTTTGACCCCAAAAACTTATTTCGCTTGGAAGACTGTTTTAAAAGAGAAGTGCCACCATTGGGTTGGTGTGAAGTGTAGAAAAAATTGTGAAAAATGTTGACCCCTCAGATGACCAAAAGTTGGTTTTCATGTCTGTAAAGAGGATCTAAACAATCATAATGTTTAATTTTTGTTTGTAGTAATTAAAAAAATCAGCAACTTGCTAAGTGATCAGAAAATTACCACATGAAATGTACCACTACATTTTAGTATGGTTTTCAATCATTTTGGGGGAAAACTACACAACAGAAATGAAAATGTGATGATGCTTCTCTATTGTGACTCTTGTCTAAATTCAAAGATCTGCTGTATTGATTAAATTGTTTCCATGACCGCTCAAACTCCCGACTCTACATGGTTTTTCTCCTAACATGTTTTTCATGAAAAATTGCAAACTATTGCTCAATGCACCTGAACATCCTCTGCTTCCCTACCCCCGTCTGGTACATCACATGCCGGCCAGGGAAAGAGTCTATGGGATGGGCCCTTCCATTTCGGAATTCCTGAAAAGGTAAGAAATTTGCCTATTTTGAGGAGTTAAAATGAAATTGGCATCACTGAGGAAGCCTTGGGGAGACAATCCTTTCCCTTTGAAAATTTTTGAGAAATTGGATGGCCTTACAAGCAATCTGGTGCCACATATGCTATCTTTTGAAGTAAACTCTGTATTACTGAAGCACATATTTTAAGATCTAAAAAAAAAAAAAAGAAATTTCATCCATTAGACCATGGCACAATGGCACCTCTTGTAAACATCAGTGACTTCTTTCATAGAAGGGTTAAAGTTACCACAGTGTGCCCTCTGTCAGTGTCAGGGTATTTTGCACCTTGCGCTTAACAATGTGTTCCATCTGCTACGTGGGCCGTGAGCTGGGGGTTGTAGAATATGCCCAGGGTATTCCCTGCCTAGGTGACTAAACGGGAGGTGACTAAATGGGAGGACTTGAACAGTATTTGAACATGATGACACTATATAGCACATTCTTGTTGATGTGTTGTTAAATCTCATCTAACTAATCCATGTACTACAAGACGGGTTATTGACATTCTACTTATTTTGTGCGAGTGTGAAGAAGTTAAAGATTGTAACTAGTCTTGTGCAGCATAGCTTATGATCTATGCTTCCTTTATCCGTAACTCAAACTTTCCTATAGTGATACAGTATGTTCCCCTTCTTTTACCTGATTTTATCCCTTCCCATCCCCCCATTCAGTATACTTTATTTAAAAGATAGGCAAATAATTTATTGTAATCTTCATTTCTCTTACCTTTCACAACCCAAGAGTCAGAAACCTATGCACACCACATGCTGAGTATACCTCCCTTGATTTAAAACACAGGGTTTCTGCTTTGCTAGCAGTCCATTGTCATTTTCATAGAAAGGATTCTTGAAAGGTTTTTCACCCCTTTTAAAGTGACACTAAAAGATTGTTATAAAGAAATACTTAAACCTCCAAACTCGTGATCGCACGAGAGCCAGATAGCTGAAGCTTGAAACTGTTAAACAGGCTGGTTCCAACTTGCTTAGAAGGACAGCCTTACCTTCTTTTGGGAGTAATCTTTGTTGGAAGTGAAGTTGTTGAATTGGTTTTGCCAAATGAAATTTGAGTTGTTGACTCTGTAATGAGCCTGTCCGTCAGAAGCATTAACCAATGGAAGTATGTTTGTTTATGATTATTCATATATAAACAACTATGGGTACACCTTTTGTACATGCCCAACTGAAAATAAAATGTGTACATGTACGTAAACAGTGCATAGCATTAGTTTGTATCTTCGACGGATGGCCTATACACAAACAGCCTAGGACTATACTCCGGTTAGTGCAATGATAGGCATAGGTCCCAAGGTGCATTCCATGTAAATACCACACTGAAGGTATGCCGGGATCCTTCTTATCATGCTCTGGGATTTTCTGTGCACATATTTAGTTCATACAATCTGTAGTCATGCGTACATAAGTAAAATGTGCATATACGTAATGCATACTCCATTCAATGTCGATATATATAAGTACATGTATGAAGCACAGTACTGTATGTGATCATACGGCCTAAGTTGACTGATGTGGCCCACCGGAATGCCGGGAGTACCGTTTGCCCGCCGCTATGCCGAGAAGGAATCGGAGCTCACGCCAAAGATCTTTGTGTTGTAATGCATGAAATGCAGACTGTCATAGGCATATAATTGAAGTAAGAAACGTTACCCACGCCATCAAAATTGTTGCACAAAGGAGGAATATCTCACCTCAAATCCCAGCTGGAACAGGGGTAGAACCTTGCCTCACACGGTGAGGCAGCATAGGATTCAGACTACAGGTATGAACATGTACAGTGAGGCCCTATAGCTATACATTTTTGTACAGCAAGCCCATCCTAGCCTAACATCTGTCGTTGGTTAGTGTAATGAAAATATGGTTCACGTACCTACACTGTCAGTATACTATGCCATCTCGAAAGCAGCTGATGCATGAATATTCATGTGCCAATGACTACCTTCGCAGAAACGAATTGCATATTCTACAGTCGCTGGAATAACTGTAACTGTTTTTAATTGTTTCTGTTTTATGCCCTAATAATTTCTTCTTTTTTGCCAGACAGCTTACTCCTTGTTATATTTTTGTGTGAATTACATGAAGCAAGGTTTTTCTTGGCTGTTAGGAGTTGTTAGAGATTTTGTTGTTCCTCTTTAATAGTGAATTCGTTTGGCTGACATATGCTTACCCCTTGTTACATCTTATTTGCATTAATCTTGCGCTGGCATACAACTCGGAGCAGTTTTGACACTGTGCCCCCCTATATCGGTGCCGTCTTGGCTGACAGCTCGTCCTCATTCTCCTTCCCCTGCAAAGCTTGGGTAAGGATTGGAGTTTTCTGAGTTTGGAAAGTCCATCATTTTCCAGCACTTTCGACTTGGATAAACAGCTAAGTGTCTTTCATTATTGTTTGCTACATAGTTATTTACTTGCCTTGCCCGTTTGCAGCTCCTCGTGAGGTTTGATTAATGCAAATAAGATGTGGCAAGGGGTAAGTATAGTCTCTCATGAATACACCCACCAGTAAGGTAGAGGGAGTTAGTTTGAGTTTTATAGCTCAGTTTACCAATTTTTTTAAGTCAGGCCAGCCACAGCATATTTTCCAGTTGTGTGTCACTGGCTTGTTTTCCCTACCTGTTTATGCTGAGTACCAAGTACAATGGCAGTGGGTTCCATTTTTTAAGTCTGTGGTATGACCAGGCCAGGAGTTGAAAACCAGACCTCCCATGAACTGCTAGTGGGATGCTTTAACCATTCTACAATGCAACTGGTTTTTCAATAGTGGGAAACTTTTCCTTGCTAGATTCCAATCCTTTAGCTGGGCCGTAAAACTACATCTAACCTAACCAAACCCTTGCTAGATTGGACAAAAGGTTTAGCTTTCAAGTTTTCTTACCTTTCTGTCTTTTTCTGGAAGAGAGAAAGGTAGGAAAACTTTCTGTCTTTTTTTGTCAGACAGTGTCATTGTCCATTTCCGTTGCTTCATGATGGTGATGAATATTGATAAATCAGTGAAACACTGCTGTTGAATATTTATGAGCTGTTATCATCACTGCACCAAGTTGTAAAATGTTTGATAAGCATTTTGTTTCAGGATGTAAATTTTTACTTTCTGTGCCCCTCTCATTTAAAAATTCCATTATGTGAGTAAATGGGCAATACTTCCCTGATGAAATAGTTAAATGATTACCCTATTAAACAGCATGTGTGTAATTCATATTTCTTACTGGGGGCATTTTATTTGTCAAATAAGTTTACACAAAATAAAAATGGTGAATAACGTCTTAGAGTGTATTTGAAGACCAATGCATTGATAAGATGTCAGGGACGCAGTATCTTGTGATTATATCGTGAGGTTTTAAAGGTATCCTTTTAAAATTAGGTTGGAGAGAAAGAGGCTTAGAAGGGACTCTATCAGATGTAGCTGCCAACTTTTTTATTTATTTTTTTTTTTGCTGCAGCCACTTTACGTGATCCAAAAGGTGGTGGGGTGGGGGAGGGGTGGTGGGGGTGGGGGAGGGAGGTCTGAAGAGGTTGGGGACTCCCTATATGTTAAACTTCAGAATCATTTCTCATGGCAAATAGTCCTATAGTTTTCCATGTTATCTGTTTCCTACAAGAATTGTACCATTGTTTTTTTGTCAGAACGGTGACTCTGATATAGAGTCAGATATTAGTCACCAAAATACATAGTCATTATGTGACATTAAGTCAGTCTTACCAAAAAAAAAACAAACAAGCAGTAACATTGCTGCCCAGCAATATCTGGTGGTATATGAGGTGTAGATGTTGCATCATTTGAAATTTTAAAGTTTCAACAAACTATTTTTAAGGTACAAATAATTGAATATGTCTCTTTGAAAACCTTTTTACATGAAAATAAAGCTGATGTGCTGAGTCTTCTGAATTTTAATGCTCATTCTCAGTCTGCAAATCTTGGAACTAAAGAGAACATTTTCTGTGCCACAAACACAATATTTGACTTCGTGTTCAGTGGAATCTGTGGCGTAATTTGATTGGTTAATGGAATCTGTCATACCTATTGCAGACATAAAGGAAAACTGTGGTTTCCAAATTGAGTATCTGCCTACTCTGGTTTAATTAATAACCCAATTATCTGCTTGATGGGCAGCAGTTTTGGTGACCATTTGGGTACAGTATTAGCAATAACTTCAGTTTTGCATAACAACTAATCAAATTCAAAATGAGTCCAGACAAAAAATGAGTCCAGACAAAAAAAAAAATGATCAATGCTCTTTGTCGTGTCTTTAAGGTTTAGATCACCTTTCAGTTTAATTGGCAAATGTATGATTGAATGAGCTCCTAATTGATTAGCTCTTGATGGCATGGGAATGATTTTTTTGAAATGTGGCTTTAAAGTTTGACAGTCATGTTATAAATTTCCCCATTACTGTTATGTTGCACCTTTTGAAAGCTAAAAGCCATCATGCTCCTGTTTAGGTAGGTTTTTGGATGGACTTCATCAAAGCATGAGCAAATAGTTCTAGCAACTTGTTGATAAGGTGGATGTGGTCCTATAGTAGAGAGGTGCAACATGTGACTAATGGGTCCTATAGTGAGATGGTGTTCATTGGTGACTTATCAATGCTTAGTATTTAATTTGAAGATGAACCACATTTATACATTGCGGTGAATCTTAACTTCCTTTCAAATAGGGCCTGTATTTTTCAAGACATCAGTACATGAAGTCACTAGATTTGTGTTCCAAAGTGAACGTGAGGGCAGCAAAGGTTATATCACTTCCTCACATTGTTGTTTCCCTTCGTTTTTTCAGACTGTTGTGTTGTCCTTGGAGTAAATAGGGATGGTTCTGTTCTATAGGGACTGCAAAGTTTTTCAAGTTCTCATGCTTGTTAGCCAATCACATTCTGATGATGTGGGTCTGTTGAGGAGAAAATTAAGTGTAAAGTTATGAAAAAAGCATTAGACTTCTCATAAATATGATGATAGGATTCATATCTGCTTTCTTCAAGTTCACTTCTTTTTAAAAATGTGACAACTTTACCTGCTCATATCTTGAAAACCACACATCAGATTTCAATGCAAATTTTATTGAAATGAATTGAAGATGTACCCTTCTAACATATCAAAGTTTGATGTGACCTTGAAACCTTTATTTAAAGGTCCAAACCTCTCACCCCAAACTACAATTTTGGTGCTGGGGTACTGAAATTCTCAATTGGCTCAGCTCTTTGATTGGCAGCTAATTCAAACAATGCAGAGTACCAAAGCTTGTATTACACAGCATTAACTTAACTGAGAGTGTTTTGATTATATAAATTGAGCTTTTCTATACTCACATTGAAGCAATAAACTGAGATTCTGTTTGGATGAGGACGAATTTCATACAATTATGTGAGGGGCTTCAGTAAGAAGGTTAGGAGAATTGGTACTGTTTGGGGTGAGAGAACTGGACCTTTAACATTTGTTATACTGAAAAGGGCATACTGAGTTTATATTGGTGATCCAACAAGAAATTGAAGGGAACTTCCACTTGGTAGTACTTTGACACTTAGATGAAAAAGTGTCAGATTTTTAAAAAGTGAATTGAATTTTTGAGGACTAATGAATCATTTACATTTTATGTAGGATTTAAGGGATTGGGTTGGTTTCACAATTTGCCATAATTATGTGAAGATAAACATGTTTTGAAAAAATTGAATGAATTTTGCAAGTCAACTCAGTGTGTCCCTTTAATGTTACAGGTGGCTGATGATTACCTTGGTTTGGATGTTCTGAGTTCACAACGGGAAGTCAAGGTTTCCAATTTCAGGAGAGTCCCTGGACTACCAGTATATGGGATGTCACAGCCAAACTCTGAAGTGAGTACCTTTGAACTTTGTGGTTATAGACCCCTGTACATCTCTTTGTGATTATGGACCCTTGATCACATTACTGTAAAGGACTCTTTGTCTTAGGAGGCAGTGACTTTTTTGCCTGACTCCAGATCCCCATCCCGGACATAATCTCTGCCCCACTGAGACATCAAAGTCAGCATGATTCAGCCAGCCCATCCCTTTGTCTTGTACAGCCATGCTCGATCAGATAAAAGTCTTCATGCAGGGGAGAAAATATTATGCAAAAACTTTGAGGATAAAATGTCAAAACAGATTTCAAATGAATGAAATGATTTAAGGGAAGTATACAAGGTTAGGTTCATTCACTTGGTGTAATTAAAATGTAGATTATGCAAAATTTAGTGATGTAGTTCTTGTTCTTATCAGTCTGCTGTATCTTATGCCAAAATATGATAACTTTCTAACCATCACAAGGCAAATTTGACTTTATGGACTCCCTTTGAACAACATGTCATGCAAGAAAACAGAATGCTTTTCAAAGTTTACAAACACTAAATTTTAAAAGGAATTGGGCAAATATAGTCTAAGTTATACGAAAAAGTACATCACATAATCTGCACAAATGTAAAATGTAAATATTAAATTTCCACATTTTTTATCTCACTCGTGGTATAAGCCTTGACAATGATGGATAGGCAAATAAATTTCAAATTCTACCCTTGTGAAGTATACCACATATTCTTGTAAATTTAGACTTCATGTATTTTTACTGGCAGTATGACTTCTGGTATATGTCCTCTTTAAACAATGATTGGTCCTGCATTATCACAGGATAGTAAACTATTAGATGGTCAATGCAAGTGTTGCCCCAGGTCGCAGCATGGGTCCAGCCAACAATATCATTAACCTTCAAGAGTGTATTATCCTGTTCTAAAGCACAGCTCCAGTGTTGTGCAATGTTGTTCCTCCATATCCAGCAATATGTTGATTTAAGCATTTGTCAAAGTCTCCCTTTTTGTGAAAGTGTGCCCTCTTGAACCTCTTATTTCCTGAAACGATTTCAAGAAATGTGGGCGTACTATTCAAACTAAAACACTATTTGCCAAGAAATATACTCTTAACACTAAACCAGACTTTAATTATTCCCCACTTAAATTATTGTTCCATTGTCTGGAGCGGGGCTTACAGTTCTTACCTTAGCCAACTAACTACATTGAAGAAATGAGCGGTTTGCCATTTAGCTCATGCAGGTCCCAGGGACCACACCAGCCCACTATTTAAAAAGTTTAAATTACTCAAATTTACTGACATCATTGATTACAACATTGCTTTATTTTCTTACAATGCTTGGAATAGACTACCACCAGATACATTTTATAATTTTATAATTAGCAATGCTTCTGTTCATAGACAGTACCAGACACGCTAAATCTGCCCATGGTCATTACTGTCGTAAGAACATTGGATCGTTTAGCTTGCTTAATCATAGCACTAAAATCTGGAATACCCTCACAGACTCAGTAAAAAATCTGCTTCTCTGTTTATCTGTAAGAAAGCGATTAAGGAAGGCATTATTGAAAATTATTAATTTCCCTGGGTGAAATTGAAATTATTCTTTATATCTTTCAAGTATGCTCATAATTTTTCCAAATGTGAGTGCATAATACGGAGACATGTCATAGTTATGTAAGTTTTTGTTTCCTGTTTGTTTTGTAGACGTTTTAAATATCTGCTGTCTTTTTTCTTAGTTATAGGGAGTCATCCACTTTGTTAAGCCAATTTTGGTTTTCTGGATGACTTCCTTTCACATCATATTATAATATGTAATGTGATGAAACAAATAAATGAAATGAAATGAAATTTAATTTCCACTTCTGTCAGAGGATCACTTTTGTAGCAAGTCTAGAAAGCTTCCCTTTGAGTTCAATTTTTAGCATTAGAGTTATCTAACAGGATTAAATTTCTGTTCGGCATAAGTGAAATACTTTGGATGATAAAAGATTGGGATGGGTTGTTTTGAGTGTTATGACATTCCTATGGTTACTCACATTATTGTTATCGATACCCTGACATGTATTGTGAATCACACTGTGAAGTTTTATTTATTTGTTGTCATTGTTATTATTGATGTCTATGTTTAATTATTCAAACCATTTCCATTATTAGCTCAACCCACTAACAGTGGTTAGAGCTTATGTTATACTGGATATGGGGTCAAAATGTCCATCTCCCTCTTTAAAAAATTTTACTGCCTTCAAATCTAGTCAGATTTGTCTGATTTTTCCAGTGGAGGATTGACATAAGCATGGCAACAGGTCTATCGTTTTTGGAGTGGTTTGGTGTAAAGAGTTTAAGGAAATCATTACTTTTCTGTATTTTCCCCTCAAATGTCTCAGACTGCTACATAATCAGGATAGCCTGCAAAGCAGTCATTTATTTGTCAGCTAATTACTTATCCTTCAGTAATTTTGATATCTATTACCAAGGAGCTGCTATGACACAGGTCTCTTTTTGCCACACAAATCAACACAGTATCAGCCTTCAGATGACCGGTGCATTGAAGTTTCTTCCAGTACTTTACTTTTTGTGCAAATGTCACAGAGTGGTGAACTTGGGAGGTGGAAGAAAAAGGAAAACATATGGAAATGGTGGGAAGGCAGAGAGGGACTGAGGAAGGAGGGAGAATTGAGGGAGGGGGAGGAAAAATATTTGGGTATCTTATCTTTCCTTATTGCTTATCCCACTGTCTTGCACAAACTGGTCATTTGTGCTTTGACTTATTGTAAGTTTCTTATTCCTGCCTCCATAGTAAGCACTATTTTAAAGAGTACCTCAAGTAAAAAAAAACAAAACATAAATCTTTATAAGTATAAAAGCATGAAAAATAGGTGCTTACAGACCAATCTCATCTTCATAGGGCATTCCTGAGCTGAGATATAAAATATTGAAGTGTATTTACTCACTTTAAAATGGTACATAGGACAATAATTTATGATGTCATTGTAAAACTGTAAGATAAAATTACAGTCTTCGTCTTTTTCTATTTTTCTGCACCTTGTACCAAGAGGTGCGATAGCAAACCTTCTCTGGTATGCAGTAATGTTTTTAATTTAGTCCTCTCTGTACAACATGCCATGGAAGTTAACAGGAGTGTTCAGGTCATAAAAATATTTTTTAACTTTCAAAGGAAGCAAAATATCTTTTGTGAGTTTTACAACTAGAAAGTCACAGCTTACAGTATTAAGCAATAGATCAGTTTATTTCAAGTGAATAAGCTTCAACATTTTATGTCTCAGCTCAGTAATGTCCTAGGAGCTGGACTAATAGTATTCACTTTTCATGCTCGTTAATATATTTTTGAGTGAAGTATTTGACCTAAGGTACCCTGTTAGAGGGTGAACTAGCTATGTAGAGATTTATCCCTGAAACAGTTCAACTGCTAAGTGAACAGTGTTCACATGCTGGTCTGCCCACCTGGAGTTGTCTGAGTATGTGTTAAGTGTACACAATAAATTTATTCAAGATAAATTCAAAAAAAAAAAGAAACCACTGATTACATAAGAAGGGTTGAGCATCAGTAGCTTTGCTACTCTCGTTTGGGGAACTAATTAATACTGTACCTTTTTGGTTGAAAACATTTTCGATACAGTGCTTATGTGCATTCATGGATATATTTATATTGTATTATGGTATCCATGAAAAGGATCTAAAGCTGATGGGTGAATGTTACCCTCATCCTCCTCAAGGCAAATATTTGCACCTCTTAACATATTTGGGAATGATAACTGTGTTATTCTTAAAATTTCTTTCCCCCTGTCTCTGTATCTTTCAAAACAATATCCTATGCTTCAACTGATTGGCTCAATGGATGCTTGTACAACAGAGTTTTGTTCCTCTTACAGTTGTTGCTAGTTTCATGTTGTGTTGGTCTCTAAACGTAGATAACTTAGAAGCAACAAATCTCTCCCAAATAGATAAAGTTTTCCCAAGATTATTCCCAGTCCATCAGGCAATCGAACTATAAAAGAAAACATTTTAGTGAACCCTCCACACAAGGCAACAGTTGCCTGTAATGAACTTATTTGCTCAAGGTCATGTCCATTTAGACTGTGTGTAGGCAGTCTAATTACCTTTAATGTATGATTGAGCAGTGACAGACCAATCAATAGTCATGTTATTGTTTCTTGCAAAGAAATTGCACTTCACCAATTGGATTAAGAACTATAGGACTATTCTCAAATATGTTTGGAAGTGCCACATAATCTTCAATGATAAAAGAAAGAGTTACTCTTTAAACAATTTACAGTAGATAACAATAAAGCATTGTTCTACCACAGATGTTAATTTTCTGTCAATTCAAATAAGACATCTGCCTTTTTCCACAAAGAGTAAAGCATATTTTTCTCTGTGTTTAATTACAGCTGGGTACATTTTTATACATTTTCCTCCTTTAATTTCTCCTTACTCTGTACACTGATGGAAAACTTAATTTTTTTTCTATATAATTTTGTCTACCAAGGGACTATCTAAAGTTGTCCAGACTTTGCTTGGACCAAAGCACAATCACTCATCGATCCACTCATTCAATCTCCGAGGGGAAGTCATTGTACAGTTTGATGGATGCACTTACACTCCCAGAGAACTGTCAGGTTTAACAAAGAACATCATTATACCAGGATGTGCATGTGATGAAATTGAGGTAAGTGCATTATGGGTAATCCTCCTTACCTCCTACTTACATTATGTTATCCTACGATCTTGGACAAAACTCATTGGGACACCCCCACTCCCCTTCGCAATGTTGGTCACAGTTAGCCTATTCACAGCATACAGTCCTGTTTTAGCGTAACATTGGAAGGGGGTCAGGGGAGAGGGATTCATATAAGCCTTTGAACTGAAATTCAAGAATATTATGGCAAAGTGCCCCAACAGTTTTGTCCAAGATTGTAGTTACCTGCTGTAACCATTTGGCAAGTTAAGGGCATGATGAATGGAATGGACAGAAAGAGCCTGAAGGGTTCAAACACCTTTATTATGTAGGTGTCATAACTTTGAAACTGTTGGCAGCTCATATTATTGTGAGGTGTGGGTGTGTCTGTCTGTCTGTCCCTTTGTCAATAATTACCACATAAATTTCATAAAGATTGCAGTCTCATGCAGTGTTCAATGATTTTATGTAAAAGTTGGCTACAATGATCTAGAGATTAGGGGCCTTAGTTGGTGAAATGAGGTTTTACAGCTCAATTTCTAACCATCTGGTTTAAAGGGGCTTATTGAGTTGATATTGATATTGAACTTGATGGGAGTGTTGAAGGGTCACTACCACATGACAATTCTTACAGTTAGCATAATGAATCAAGTTTTGTATCCAGTTATTATGGAAAAAGTTACATTTTTTAATTTTGTGGTGTCCTGCCTTGTAAAAGTTTTGAACTTAATTTGAAAAAGTGTCTGGTCAAAATTTTTTTGAAGACAGAATTGAACAGTTAGGCACTAACTCATTAAACAGGTATTTGTATGAAGGATATTGGGACCGTCTAAGTTTGACCATTTGTCATTGGCATGTGTAGAAAACTTTACAAGTTTGGAAAAATTTGTTAAATTTCATCATTCAACTCAGTGAGCCTCTTTAACTTGGGCTGACTTTGAAGAGGTGTGGAAAAATTGTCAAAGGTCATCCAAGGGTCATTTAATACCTTACTTTTGCAATTTCTTGAATGGTCTCCTGTTGTAATGGTGTTACCAAAGGATTATTACTTACTCTCTCAAGTACAATTAGCCTGTCAAGTTTATTACTTCTCTATGGATTCCTGTTCCAAACTTCCTTTCTTATTCTTCCCTGCTGCTTTCTTATAACACTGCAAAAAATGAAAACTCGTTAGTATCTCATTAAATTATGAAGAAGGACGTAAAACACATTGAAATTCTTACTATCAAAATGTCCTTAGCCAAGAAAGCCAATATCTCACTTGAAAGTGGTTGTCCATGTTTTCAATAAAAATTCTCTGTAGTCGGAAACTATCATGAACCCACAGTTTGTATGAGCAGCTGAGCAGCAAATGTGGTTGCTCCTAACTGACTAACTGGATTATTTTTCATGCAGCAGTGAGGAAATACCTTTGTAGTAATCTTTACAAGATCATACTAATTCAATTATGTCTCTCTAGAATGGTTTCATAACTTTAACACTTGACAATGTTGACAATGTAGTTCCTGTCATTAGACCGAGTTTCAATGGCTTGGCAATAAACCTGGAATTGGGATAACTATCTCTACTGTCCTTTGATTAGATAGTGAAGCAAGCAACTTTTTTGGTCTAAAAAAATACAAAATCCATCATTATTAGACCATCAATTAAAGGGATATACTGGGTTTGTTTTGCAAGAAAAATTCATCCTTTTAAAACTAACATTAATTGATACAAGGTGATAGATTATCAAAATAAGGCAGTATGGTAGCCTTCTTTTCAAGAAATAAGTTTCTCACAGATAGAAATTTAGTTGCTCGTTGCTCAAGAATGATTTGTTCACCCCAACTTTCAGCATTTCAAATGATGCAAAATCCATGGCTCTTCTTATGCATAGTATTTTGAAGAGATGTTGCTACTGCTGGGGTTTATGGTTAAGACTGAATTATTGGATAGTGTCTGAGCCATGTTTTTTGTACTCATTGTTGGAGCATTTTAAACACAATATTTCCCTTGAAATAGTAAAAGGAACAATAAGT
The DNA here is from genome assembly GCA_037179385.1 of Holothuria scabra. Taxonomy (NCBI): domain Eukaryota; kingdom Metazoa; phylum Echinodermata; class Holothuroidea; order Aspidochirotida; family Holothuriidae; genus Holothuria; species Holothuria scabra. Next base: position 34,874,152 of record CM074198.1, read on the forward strand.
GTTTGTCTTTTTTTTCAATCATTCTGCACCAGAATCTTGCACTGAGTTGAAACGAACATAATCAAAACTGAAATATGAAACTTTTCTGAAGGGATTATTAAATGACAAATAATGGCTAGACCCGCAGCATGGTCAAGTGGTTATATTATCCATCTCAGAGCTGGAAGGTTAGCCATAGTTCTGGAATTGAATTCCTGGCCGGGCCATATGGAAGACTTCAAAAATGCAACCTCCTGACATTGTGCTTGGGGATCCGCATATGCCATGGAGTAGGGAAAACAAGCCAGTGAGTGAGCCAACACTGGGAAAAAATGTGACCTGACTTAAAAATTGGTTAGAAATTGATAATGGACTCCCCCAAATAGCTAGTGCATATGCCTTTCATCTCACTCGGAACTTGTTATAAACCTATTACGTCACTACACGCTTGATAAAGGCTTCATACCATTCAGAGGAGGTTAAAGCATTTCCCTCATCAAAAGTTACCTTTCCTCAAAGTTTCAAAAGTTCACTAAAACTCTAGTTACGTAAAATACATTTTAAAACAAATTATAGTTAAAATACTTTTGGCTTCTTTTAATACCAAACAACACCATTTTTTGCATGAGTTAAAGGCACAGTTGTCCTCATTAAAAATAAACCCCCCCTCTTGAGTCATCAAAACTGATTTCAATGAAACAAGGTACAAGCTTCAGACAGTGTAAGGTCGTTTTAAGTAGTCTGTTGTAAAAGTTTGGAGTATCTAGATACTAATGCCAATGTTTAGCCAATGATTAGGAAGTCAACACATCATAGTATGTGCCAACACTAAAAAACACCATCCTGAACTAGTTTCGCAAAGGTCATGCCTGCATGACTACGAAGGTATTCTTTTTGGAAACCAAAAAGGAAAAAAAATATAGGGTATTCATACAAGTTGATACCAACCAAAAAAAACTCCTGTAATCATGTTCTTACATTGTGATTGGGCTCAGTGTAGAAGAGGCTGCCTGGCATGTAGGTGAATTTTTCAACCTAGAAATGTTATGAAATTCTTAGTCAACAGTGAAAACAAATTTGAATGTTTGGTCTCACTGGAAAGGCCTCTTCAATGTCTTATTATTCTGATGCAGTATCAGTTAAGAAAGGAATAACCAGGTGTTAGAAGATAACATTCATTTCCCTGTCAAACGCTGATTACTTCTCTTTGACACACTGCTGACAGTTATGTTAAACTTAAAGAGGGCAGTCAGTTTTCCCAAAGTGAACTAATGTAGTAGACTGCTTGATTTCATGATTAAGCTCTTTAAACTCTTTTGAAAACAATATCCCTGTAAATTATGCACTTTAAGAGAGTATGTCATTGGTTTACCTTGAATATGCAATGTGTAAGTCCTGACTTATTATGAAAAAATACTTGGAAGAACAATAAGAAAAAATTTTATGGGATGTGGCAACAGTTTGAACACGGGGTGGATGAACGTTGTTGCCCCCTGACTATCGTAGGCGGGAGGAAATGGTTGGGCATCAGCATGGCTTTGGGTTTGTCACGATGCGAATGATAGGATTCAGAAATTGGCAGGAGATACTGTATATTAAGAAGAAGACTACACAGCAGAATGAGACATGCTTCAAAGTCCAGTTACTTGGTTCAGAGAAATACATATTACAAAAGATAAACATATCGGTGCATGTACAAGTCCACACTGGACGATGACCAAACCAAGACTAATAAGCAAAACCAAACATAAGGAACTAAACACAACACTACAAAAGGATTTACGTAACATAACTCAACTACTTGACTGCACACGTACCTGCTTCAAATTACAAACATAAATCCTTTACTCTTACAATACAATTCCATGTATAGTAATTAGATCATTCTAATATTCATCCTCCCACCCTTCCCCCTTCTCATCAAGTAAATGTTCAAGTTTAGGTTCAACCTTATTGAAACACCAAAGAGGGGAAATGATTGCTCAAAATTGAAACAAATATAAAGAAATGTAAAACTACAAACAAAAAACAGAACCAATGGAGGTTAAAAAAGGTGAATTACCAAACATCATGCTGCTAAAATTGATTGGGAAATTTAAGCCAATGTTACCTGAGAAAAAGGCATTTTTTCGGGTGAAGCTTGTGTCTGTTATTGTGGCAATTGATCCCGCTAAAACCAACTTTGTTGCTCTATTGAGCAAATAGTCTTTGAAGAGGGCAAATGCCGTTAACTCTTTCAATCTCAAGATACCTGAACAGGAAGTTTTCTGATAAATTCTGGATTATTAGTTGCCAGCTTGAAATGGCTAAAACTTGTTATTTGCTTCTAGCTGCATGTAACATAGTGAACAACATCAACCAAGATTGGTATTGTTAATACAAGTTATTGGTCCAACCATAGGTGATGTATCTTTTCATTATAGGTTCCTTCCTCAATTCATGTTTGGGACAGTTAATTTTAAAAATAGAAAAAGAAAATGACAATTTTTAGGCAGAACATCTTCCATTATTACATTTGTTTAAAGAGTGTCTTTCATTAAACCACTGCTTGCCAACTCAATTTTTTTTCATTGTGAATCATTTTATTTTTCTGTCAGTTGCAGCATACAGCTTGTACAGGCTTCTTCATTTACCTATTAAATTGAAGTCTACCTTCTTTTGCAGTCTATTGTAATCTTTTATTTAATATTGACTAATAATGTTAATTGTTACAAACCCTCCTACTGCAAAATATTTTTTTATTTTCAGAGGCTTGAAAATGATGGTAAAAAAGTTGTTCCTGCAGTCAGAGACTGCGTACAGGATTTTGCAAAAGAAGACAAAATATTCAAACAAAGTCTTTTGTCATCCTTTACAGCTCTTACAGAACCTAAAAAAAAAGGAAAAAAAAATTTAGATAAAAAATTTTTGAGAAATATAAATCATGGCAGCTGCATCAGCTTACCGGAGGTATTGATTCAGAAATGTTATACTCTGCGTAGACATGTTTCTTTTGCATCTGCATCGGAAGAAGTCATTCAGAGTTATGAATTGATTTATTATGATGTAAAGGTTTAGTTTCAAATGATGCCAACTGCTTTGACAGATGACATCCTAGCATAAATTATTTTTGTTCATTCTTTGATTACTTCTTTTTGTTAAAGCATCATGACACTCTGTGCTGCAAAAAAATGCAACGGTGTGACAGCTCTTATTTTGTTAAATTGATCTGAGAATTTACATGAATGTTGGTTAGTTTGGCATATTTGTTACTGCAAGTGATGATAAACAGCACCACATTACATGAAGCTGTTTTTTTCAGTCTTTTTTTCAGGAACATGCAACAGAGCAGTTTTAATTTTCATGTATCACAAAATTTTTACTAGGTTGACAGGGTTGGTACAGGTCCTGGAAAGTCAGGGAAAACTGAAATTTAAAGTTCCATTCCTGAAAAGTCAGGGAAAATGAACAATTTTTCAAAAGGTCCTGGAAAAGTCATGGAATTTTAGGAACTGGACTTCATTGTACCAATCTTCCTGATTTTCAGATCTATTGTTTTACGGAAAAAAGAGAGAAAACATATCTGACTTTTTTAAAGGTTTTAGAAATATCAGTCAAGGTCCTTGAAAGTTATGAAGAAGTACTGGAATTTTGTCATTTTGAATGTTTATAAACCCTGATTGATGACTGTTTATAGTGTTTGAATGACTGCATTTAATATTCCACAATTTGAACTACTGTTTTAGACTGGTACAAATTCTTTGTATGCTGCTCATTGCATGGAAGCTCTCCAGGTAATCATTAGCCAACTGTAGTATATTGCATGGATAAAACTTGTGAAATCCATATAAAAAGAACTTTGGACAGTGTGAAATTTCTCCTTTGAAGGAAAATTCAGTCATCCCAATTTGCATTAATCTAGTTGTCTATCTTATTTCATAAATGTCTCTTGAGATTTATGTGACAATATTTTTCATGCTCAATTGTGAAGTTTATGAGGATCTACTCTTTGCTTTTCTTTGTATGTGCAATATTAAAGTAAAGTTCATTAAAGGGCAAGAGCAGTCATCTCAAATTGAAGTAGTGTAGTAGACTGTCCATTTTCCTATTGGCTGTTGGGAGTCATGTGACAATGTTTTTTCTCTTCAGATGTGAAATTTACTAGAAATGACGGCTTGGTTTACCTTGAATATGCAATAGTAAAGTCATAAAATGTAATGCAAGATACTTTGAAGAGAAACAAGTGGAATATTGTGTTATTAAGCTTTTTCTTCAAAATAAGTTTGAGGGGACTGCTCTTTACCTTTAAATATAATGAAAGGTACTCAGCAGAGAAGAAATAAGTGAACATTAGCTGCAGGTTATTTTAAAATAAGTTTGGTCTGATTGCTTTTGCAATTAAGTGTCACAGTTTGGGATTAATAGGATGACACCTGTATAACCTACTCAACTATCAACATCACCCCTCCTCCTTAATACTTAGTATTACATATGTAATACTGCAACTAATCCCTGACAGCTTCCCTTAATACCACAGCACATTGGGTCTTCGTGACCTCTGGTACTATCTAGCATAAAATCTTATCAGATTGTGGATTATTCTATCTACTCACCATTTCTGGTTGCCTCACAGGAAAGAATTCTCTGTCAGGGTGCCTGCAGCATGGAAAAGTCATAAAATTGTACTTTCATTTTCCAGACATGGAAAACATGGAAAATTTTAAAAATGACAGAAGTCATGGAAAAGTCATGAAATTTAGCCCAGATCAGTTTTTTAATTTTTTGCAAGTAAATAAATTTACTCATGCATTTTTCATCATTGCCAGGCCATTTAAGTTAAATCAGATCTTGGATATAATTTGATTGTAATATAGTCATGTGAAGGTCATGATACAGTCATGGAAAAGTCATGAAATTTTATTTTTTTTTAAGATAGAGGAACCTTGCTCTATATACTGCACTCATTACAGGATACAGTGTAGGACGCTACTACATTAGAAAGTAAATTGTGTAATTATCTCACTCAGTTGGCCAGTCACTTTTTGTGAACCAGGGGTTTGCAGTATTTCCAGGGTATTTCTGTAAGAGGGAGCTAAAGGGAAGAATTTACAAATTATTTGAGCTGTATTTTATACTAAATTTCCCCTTGAACATAAACTTCAAACCCAATTTTGCTTTTACCTGTTTGTCCAGTTGATACTCTTGGACATGTTTGTGTTGGTATGTCATTAACCCTCATCTAACTAAAAGTTCACAAATTCTGTAAAGGAAATATTTGTCTAAAGAGATTAAGAGAATTCCCCCACTGTTTTTGTACAAATATGACCTCCATGATTGCAGATAGTTTAAAGGCCCAGTCCTCTCATCCCAAACAGTACCAACTCTCCTTACCTTCTTAATTAAGCTCCTCCCACAATTGTCTGAAATTCACCCTCACCCAGACACAATCTCAGTATATTGCTTAAGGGTGAGTATAGAAAAGTTCAGAGTGTATGATTAAATGCTCTCAGAACAGTTCATGCTGGGTAATATAAGCTTTGGTAGTCTGCATTGTTTGAATTAGCAGTCAATGAAAAAGCTGAGCCAATTGAAAGTTTCTGTTACATCTTACAAGAAGTGTAGTTTGGGGTGAGAGGATTGGCCCTTGAAAGTCAACATACTCTCTGAAATCCGTCCCAAAAATTTGGAAGTGAGAAATATCACTTTTACCCCCAACCTTCTCCCCACAGATTATGAGCCCGTTTGCCAATACTTGTCTGTTTGTTTATGTCTACCTTTGACAGTAATGTTTGTGATAGTTTTGTAAGCAGAAAAGTCATTAAAACATTTATTATTCATATGTTCTTGTTTTGAACAGAAATGGGAGAGAGAATTGAAGAAGGAAGTTTTGAAGTCTCCTAACACTCTACAGGTAAGAATGTACTGTTGGAGATGGCACCCAGTGCAAAGTACTTTTCAATTCTTCTGTCAAGCCTAGTCAGACATCTAACAGACTGCATTGTCAAGTGGTTAGAGCATTCACTTTCAATCACAAGGTCTGGCGTTTGAGTCCTGGCCTGGTCATACCAAAGGCTTCAAAAATGGAACCTACTTATTATTATTTATTTATTATTACTGCTGTTGTGCTAGGTGATCAGCATATATGAAGTCAAGTAGGGAAAACAAGCCAGTGGACCACAACTGGAAAAAAAGGAAGTGGGCTTCCCGACTTAACACCAACTCGTTGGGAACTGGGCACTAAGACTTCCATCTCACACACTGACAGGCAATTTAACATTACTTGAATTCTTGTGTATTGAATATCTTATATTGTTATATTTGCCTTTCTTTGAAAAAAAAAATGTTAGAAATGTTTAAATCAGCAGCAGTTTGCATCAAAACCATCATTTATCAAAACAAAAAATATACCCTTCAAGATGAAAAAAATTAAAACTGAGTATTTTAAATTATTGATAATGGACAGAAAAGTAGAGGTGAGAAAGGAATAGAAAGGATAGGAAAGCAAGTAGTCAGAATGTAAAGGGTAGGATTAGGGCAATAACAATGTTTGAATGGTTGGGTGGGTTTCATATTTGTGGGGGGGTGGGGGGAACTTTTGAATAGGGAAAGTGGAGTAGTTTCTTTGGTTTATATTGTTGTGGCATTTGTTTTCTTTGTATGCAATCGAGGTTTTTGTTTTCATAGAGAGTGTCACTACTAGATATGCCCTATTGCTTTTAAGTACACTCCTGATCAGATAATTTGTTTATCTGCTTTTGTTATTTGTAAATTTTGTACTGTGATAAAGCCAAATAAATGAAAAAGAAATGAAATTTATTTGACTACTTTCTCCATGTGATGATTAGGTTTATCAGGATGTGACAGATCCAAGGGAAACAAAGACATTCAGCGATGGCAAGACAATTCGAGAGATCTATGAAAACCATCAGAAAGAGAACGCCAACCTCTTTTACTACAGATTACCAAACAGGTCACCAGAGCTGATGCTATCGGAACAGGTTTGCTTTGAAACTTTTATTGATTGAAATCGTAGGTAAAGGGATGGAAGATGATAAAGCAGAATGGTTGTTTTTTATTTCTTCAAGAAGTAAGGTTCTTACTGATAACAATTCAGTCATCTTTTTCCTTAGAATAATTTGTAAACGAAAACTTCAAATGAGATGACTTCCATAACCCTGCTATTGCATAACAATTTCGGGGGATGCAGCTTTTCATTTAGACCAAACTGTCTGATGAATACTGGAAATTTTTTCTTTGCATGCCATGTTGAAGAATTTTAGACCCAATCTTTTCCATTAGAAGAATGTAAAATGGATACTTGCCATGTGTGTTGCATATACTATTCAACCAACTTTTTCGTGAGCATCGAATTATGCTATGTGATCTTTAAACACTGAAAAAATAAAGTTAAGATGCCGAAATTATGCTATGTGATCTTTAAATGCTGAAAAAATAAAGTTAAGATGCCGAATATAGTGAAGGAGGATCTTATATTATTTTAGAAAGGAGAAATTGTGAAACCAAAAGTAAAATATAAACAAAAGAGAAAATAACGCACTCTTGTTACACACGACTTGATAAGGGCAACATTGTTGCTGAAAATTTGTGATTTTGCTCAATACACTATAGAGTTGTCAGAAATGGCTTTTATATATGGTTACCCTAATAAAGAAAAAAGAAATTCAAGCTACTTTGAGTGATCAACTTGTTGTCATTATTGATGTGTGCTTTGTCAACTTGACACCTGGTTTTGATGGCAAACCTAAACCACATGCTGCTGGAATTGAATAGGACGTTTTAGCCAATGTTACCCGAGAAAAAGGCGGCAGCAGTTATCCCCCTTTAAACCAATCTAGTTGCTCTATTGAGCAAATAGTCTTTGAAGGGGGCAAACACCTTTAACTTTATTGATCTCAAGATACCTGAACAGGAAGTTTTCTGATAGATTCTGGATTATTAGTTGCCAGCTTGAGATGGCTAAAACTTGCTATTCGCTTCTAGTGTCATGAAGTGGAAGAAGCCATGGAGCTGTTGTGAAAGGCATTAGTGCATTGAAGCAATTGAACTACACACAGCTTGCCAAATGTTTAAAAGTCACCATGTTTTTGGTTTACTTTAACTTAAAAAGTCCTAAAATTAAGCATTCTATTCTTAGAGATTGTAAACAATTTTTCACCCTTCACAGGACATTGACAGTATTGTAGGGGTTCTCAGCAAATTGGATGATATTTACACAGATGAGGATGGCCCAGCCCTTGTCTTCAACTGTCAGACTGGGAAGGGTGTGACTACTGTGGCTATGGCAATAGCAGGCCTTCTTATCTGGCACAAAAAGGTGAGTGGTATAACATCTGTATTAGCACTTTGGTTTTTCTGTTTAAATTGTCAAAAAGATTGTGTACATGAAGTGATGCAAAGACATGCAGCTGGTACTGCAGCTTGGTATAACAGTTGCTGAGAACAACCCTGAAGGGGGGTAGGGAGGGGGCACACTTCCCTCCAGAAAAGGGGACATGTTTTCAGGTTGTTTCTACCTTTTCACTGCAAACAAATTCAATATCAAAGATGTAAATTGGAAGTTTTAAGCAAAGTTCCTAGGAATTTGATTTTGCTGGACAGAAAGTTTTGCCATGGTCACTGTGGTTGGAATAGCCAAGGGAGTTGGGATGTAAAGGTTTCTCAAAGGGGAACCCTCTCCTTAGACCTCTCCCCTGGAGCAGCAATCCTGGATTACAAAGTTTCAGGAAATTGACCTCTAGTTTACCTACATCCCTGCAGTATGATTGGCTGATATGTTTACTGACAGAGAGACTAGCATAACAATTTAATATTTAATAAAAACTGTGTGGGTGAGGAAGAAAAGATGGAATAAAATAAAGATTTAAAATGCCATCTATTTTGGTCTGTATGAATGACAAAGGCATGAAAAGAAAACTAATCATACAAAAGAGATCAAAAATAGGTATTTGTGTCTTTTGAAAAGTAAAGATATTTTTGTTGAGTTGATTTGGTTGGATGCAGTTATTCAACCAGGCACATGCCACATTTGTTTCATAAGCCAAACAGTGCATCACACAGAGAGGTTCTGATGAGCAGTGAGCAATACATTGTGTTTATTTTTTACTGATTGCAATTTATTTTTGATCTTCTTCATTTTAATACTAATAGTTTTTCTGGTTTTGTTTTCTCTGATTTTTTTTGTAGATTTGTTTCAAATGATATCCTAGACCATGCTGAGCCATTCCAACCTGCCCACTTTATTTACCTTTCCTTTAGGTTTACCACACTATATGATAATATTAATACAAACATCTTCATACATTTTTGTACACAGGGCTTCCCTTACGGTGCCAAACTGGGGGAGCAGGAGAGAATAAGCGTACCACAGGCAGAATATACAAAGGGAGAATTCTCTGTAAGTTCAAAAAATTGTTGTCGGGTCAGATGAAATTTCAATTAAAGGGAAATTGCAGTCGTCCAAATGTGAATTTTGTCTATTAGACTATCCTATTTCATGAATGGCTCTTGAGAATCATGTGACAATGCTCTTGGGAAATTTATTACCAGTATCTTCATGTTTACCTTGCATTATATGCAAGATGTATGCTCTGAGCATGAGATTTAGCTGTTGTTTAAATGAAGGTTGGGGTGACTCATTTTGCTTTTTGATTATTTTTCATGTGACATCTGGTTGATTGAAAGTTTAAAGGGAAGTAATGCATTCATAGAAGGAAAGTTGTTTAATGGTGACTTTGAGATAAAGATGGACACACAATCAAATATAGCAATTTACATCACTGGTTGGCACTGGTGGTTGGCATAGAATATGCAAAGGAATATTTATGTGGACATTCCATTTTTAATGTGCAGTGATCTTGCAATTGCATACAGATGAATTAGAATCTACATTTCATTGTGAGGAAATGTATTTGTACCTCATCAACTCTGTTGTGGAGCAATTGTGATGTCATTTGTTTGTAACGATGAATGAGTCTATAGCTATGTAACATTACAACAGTAAATTCACACTAAAATGAATTGACTGTTTTCCAGCTCATGAATTGCTTCCTTTCATAAATTTGCAATATTTAAATGATGCAATATTCAGTATTTTGCAGTGCATAATATTTTGGTATTGAAAATTGAAAAATGGTTGAAGGTGGGTCCAAATAGCTTTATGGTATAATTTCTTCTTTTACTTATACATTTTGATGTTTAAGCTGTTCCACAGTTCCTTTAGGGTGATTATTCATATTAAAAATAATGTGTGGAATTTTAAGTGAAAAAGTCATCCTGTGTTCATTGCTGAAGGGAATAAAACCAAAATATGGAATAAAAAAATACTTGCAGAACTTATTGTGTTAGTGGTATTTTTAAAGCATGCCTGTGATAGACACAGCTGATTTTTATCCCAAATTTTTATGCTGACTCTTTTTTTGCAGTGTGTCATGCTCCTTGTCAGGAGGTTACCGAAAGGTTCACAGGTCAAGAGAGAGGTTGACCTGATGCTAGACAAATGCTCAGAGACGATGACCCCTATGCACTATCATCTAAGAGAGATCATTTTCTCTACCTACAACAAGGTAACAATCATTACTGACTCCAACCTTGTACCCTTACCCTCCGTGCCTTCCCTTAGTCCACAAGCATTTGTTTTTTAGCCTTTCCCTTGAAAGAGACCTAAATCTGGATTAAACAGTTAATAATATAGCAATATTGTTTCATTCATGTCTTTGTTTCCACAACAAACTAATTAATCTGCTTTCTTTGCCTTGCTTGACATTTCCACAGTTCCACCTCACCTCTCTGAAACTTTAACCCTCCCCCACCATTTGTATTCTGTTTAAAAAAGTAAAATGTAAAAACACAAAGAAATGTTTGAAAAATGCATGTATGAAATATTTGAAAAGCAACTTTACTTTAGGACAGCCAAAGTTGCATGTAATTGTTTATTACACCCTTTGCCTTTCGTTACCCTTCCCCTATACCTCCTCACCCCGCTGTACCTTTTAACCATCCCCCTTTGTTATCCACCCCTTCTCTATAGGAAATTTGGAAAGTCATAAAAATTTGGAATATTACTTCATGGTCTGGAAAAGTCATGAAATTCAGGGAAACTGTGTTGAAGTCATGGAATAGTCATGGAGATATTTGCAAAAGACATTTTTCCATTTTCACTCCAAAATTCATTTCTCTATTCTACACACATTTGGCTTTTATAGTTGAAAACTTAATGTATGACATGGTTGAGGAATGTAGTCAAAATGGCAGTATGATAACCATTTCCAAAACTGATAATGAACCCATTCCCTCTCACCCAAACAGACTTTCATCTCTACCCATTATCCTAACAGCATTCATTCACTTTTCGCTAAAACTAGAAGAGCAGTTGTCTTTGATAATGAATAATTGTTGCATTTTAATTCATGTTAGGTGAATGTTACATAATTTTTCTAGCAAAGGGCTCTTACCTTAACGTCTGGAGGTTATTTCTGAAGAACGAATAATTGTTGCATTTTAGTTTATGTTAGATGGATGTTACATAATTTTTCTAGCTAAGGTCTTTTACCTAAATGTCTGGAGGTTATTTCTACTTTAAAATGTTCCTTCAGATCCTAAAAGTGCTTGCTTTCCATGAGTCACATTAAACCATAATGCTGAAAGAGTGCTCTTATTTTAGTTCAAGAACATACTTTAACAAATTTGATAGTGTTTTTTATGACTGTCATCTGGATGATCTGAATAGATTTGAGATCTTCTTGAAGAAAAACATTTGAGAACTTGGAAGATGCTTAAAAAGAACTTGATTTAGGCTTCATAAATATATTCAAACCTTAAACTGGATTCGTAAACATGTTTTTTAATGCCTTTCAACATCTGATTGCTTGGTGAAGTATCAAGGATATATCTGGAAATGAGATTTTGGATTCCTTGCCGAAGGCAGGCAAGGAATCTATGCGGTGGTTTTGTGTGTGTGTGTGTATGTGTGTGTGTGACGCCTGCATGTAAACATGATATCTCAAGAAGGGTAACTCTGAGAGATCTCAAATTTGGCATGTAGATTGCCCACTTTAGGTAGAAGATCCCTATTGTTTTTGGTGGAGGTCAAAGGTCATTTGGGGTCACCAGGGGTCAAATGGTAAATACCTTGGAAATTGCTTGTAAACACAATATCTCCAGAAGGAAAAATGTGAGTGATCTCATACTTACCATGTGGATTGCCCATATTGAGTAGATGATCACTATTGTTTTTGGTGGAGGTCAAAGGTCATTTGGGGTCACCAGAGGTAAAAAGGTCAAAACCTTGTAAACACTATATCTCAAGAAGGGTAACTGTGAGGGCTCTTATACATAGCATGTGGATTGTCCATATTAAGTAGATGATCCCTATTGTTTTTGGTGGAGGTCAAAGGTCATCTGGGGTCACCAGAGGTCAAAACATCAAAACTTTGTAAACAATATATCTCAAGAAGGGTAACTGTGAGGGATCTCATACTTAGCATGTGGATTGTCTATATTAAGTAGATGATCCCTACTGTTTTTATTGGAGGTCAAAGGTCATTTAGGGTTATCAGAGGTTAAACCTTGCACATACTATATCTCAAAAAGGGTAACTGTTAGGGTTAATATTCATTAGTGCATACTGCATAGGGTTAAGAGTTTTGAATGGCATGGGTAATGCAAGATGCATCTGGTAAGCTTTTGGAATTCACTTCATTATGTAAATTATCGAGTTAAATTATCGAGTTGGGTAATTTCAAAATATGTACTGAAGCAATCTCACTGTATTAAGAATGTCTAAAGTGCATAAAGTGCATTTGGTACAGTATTTATGTTGATTTTGGTTTGAAGTTTTGCCCTATAACATTTAGTGCCAGTATTAATATGCATAAGAGTAAGTGGGTAGAACAAAATCTGAAAAAGTTAAAAAGGAAAAAACTGTTCATCAGGCTGACATGTTAGTTAATTTATCTTTGTCATAGGTATGCTGATTTTGCCATAAGTGTCTGGGCCTATAGATTTTCATTGAATATGTGAGTTAAACAAAGGCTGTTTGAGGGTTATTTGGGGACATAGTCTGAACATATTGGAGAAAGCTTCCATGCCCACAAAGCAGAGGAATTGTTCAGTGGGGAACTTCATAGATGTAAACTTTGAACAGATCAAGTGCTCTGTTTGATGCCCAAAATTTCTTTTAGAACATACAAACATTGTTTCTTCCATAACCCTAAAGAAAAAATGAAGATAACATTAAATTTAGTATCAAAGATTGTTAAAAGTTACAGACAAACCTTGTACCACTGTCCTCATAAGGACATGTAAGTGGGAACTAGGTAATTAAATACACCACGGGTAATTAGTTTTATAAAAAGAACGAAATAACTGATCATTTGGATCAAATACCCTTGAGCATGCTTGAACTGAGATTGCCTAATTGAATGAATCAAATTGTAACTTATCCACCAGAGTCTGTGGAAATTGCTGGTCACTGTTATCTTACCTTATTCAGCACATTTGATTGCCACAGTGTCCTGAGGGGTTTTCCCCTTGAATCATACAGCTCAATGGATTTAACCATTTCCTACCTGTCTGGAGATAGTGTCTCACACTTATTTAGCCCTCTCAGTAAGGCTTGTTTTTCAGAAAGTAATGTATTTCTGGTAATCAAAACAAGCATAATAGTATCTACTGTGTATCAAACAAAGGACACTTGACTTGTACTCTGTTATGTGGTGTTCCTACAAGCAGACAATATAAGGCAAATTACAAATCTTGTTAATTTCTGGATTAATAGGGTTCCCATTTTTGTTAATTTTCAAGGATATCATAGTCATTGGGAAGGGCATTACACCAAAAAACAATTACAAAAGGACCACCACTAATAGCCAAGGTTACACCTTTCTGTTGAGATGTCTCTGCTGCATGTTCTAATTTATGGACCACTGTTAGGATTAGGGCTTGTTGTAACACTAACCTCAATATAGTCAACTTTTTGGATCATAGAGACATCATTTATATAGAGAGCTATCCTCAATACCCAAAATTTTAATTTAAAGGAGCATGTTTCAAAAATCTCTCTTTATCAAGTTAATAGACAACATAGTTTACCAGCATCATAACTGCGTGGGAGATTTCTCTTGTTTGTGGAGGTCAAAGGTTGGGGTCACAAAAGGGCAAAACCTTGAAGACATGACATTTTTATGTGGTTATTGAACTGTGGAGGGATCTCATACTCAGTTTGTGAATTGCTCATATTTAGCATGTTGATTGTCTTTTTAGGTAGGTGCTCCCTATTGTTTTACCTGATAGGGTGAAAGATCATTTTGGGTCACATGATCTTAAATTGGTTTTGACCTTACTAGTATACCTCAGTTTTTGTGAGGGATCTCATGCTTGTCATGTGGGCATCCATGTTCATTATTATAATATATCATATGGAAAGGAATCACTAAGCCTTTTGGCTTTCTAGTTATATTGTTTCCATTTTGGTACTTGATGAAGAGATTGGAATGTGGAGGGGAGTGGTCTGCTTACTTGAGGAAGATTAAAAAGTTTTTTCTTTCTGGTTTGTTAATTAGATTAAATCTGCAAAGAGCAAAGAGGAGGCAGCTGGACTGCGTTACTTAAGCTTGAGCTACTTGGAAAGATACATTTATCTCATTCTCATCAACTCCTACCTTCACATGGAACGCTCTACTAACTGGCAGAGACCATTCTCCCAATGGATGAAATGTGTAAGTAACAATGAACCCAGTCTCAGGGGGGAAACTTAAGTTAACAAGTGCATCTAACTCAGCCATAGATGAGAGACTCAAGTTAACAATGGCAGCTAACTCAGCCAAGTAATAATGAACCCAATCTCAGGTGGGAAACGTAAGTTAACAAGTGCATCTAACTCAGCCATAGATGGGAGACTCAAATTAACAATTGCAGCTAACTCAGCCAAGTAATAATGAACCCAGTCACAGTGGGGAAACTTAAGTTAACAAGTGCATCTAACTCAGCCATAGATGGGGACTCATGTTAACAATCGCAGCTACACTCAGCCATAGATGGGGGACACAAGTTAACAATTGCAGCTAACTCAGCAATAGATGGGGGGGCTAAAGTTAACAGTTGCAGCTAACTCAGCCACTCAAGTCAATATTTGCAATGAATTCTGTCTCTAGGTGGCAGTTTCAAGTTACCAGTCGCAGTTAACTCTGCCATAGATGGAGGATCATAGTAAAAGATTGCATTTGACTCAGTCATAGATGGGAGACTCAAATTAACAATTGCAGTTCAGTCTTGGGGGGGGGGGGGAAGGGGGGACTTCTTCACATGCATTAATTAGGCAGAACTGTAAATTTCTGCAAAGAATAAGACTTGACCTCAAATCAGCCTTCCTTGTTTAATTAGGTGTAAATGACCTGAATAATTAGAGGGTGTTGCCTTAAAACTCCAGCAATGCAAGCCAACAATGTTATCTGTTAGCTAACATCACAAGAAAAATGGACCAAAGATGCATCTTTTCATTCATGAAATTGATATTTTGAGCAACTCTAGGAATTAGAACAGTTTTTTTTGACGAATAGTATCCTCCAAATGCTACATGCTATTGATATGCAGTTTTCACCTTCTGTGGGAGAATATTTTTTTCTGCATATTTTAAAGTCAATAAAAATTTTTGTCTGGGAAAGTCCCTTTATTATGGAGTGCATATTTGCATTTCTGCATTTTTTTCCTCTTGCAGATTGGTCACAGACTAGGCATGTACAACATCTTAAACAATCTGGACTTTGGTGAATTGGAAGAGAACGAGACAAGATTGTTCGCAACGATTAAAGATCGCTGGTGTTTCCAACCCCATCGTAGTACCATCAGAGGATCTCTGGTTTAACAATTTGACAAATGAGATTGTTGGACTGAAGAATTTGTGTTGTAATTGATTATTTTTTAATTTCATTGGACGTGATTCTGTAGATCCCAGTCAATGGAATAGGTATAGTGTATCTTCAGTTGAACAAGTGCAAGCAATCAATTTATTGATCCCATCGATAAACATCTGAACCAGTACAATAATAGGTTTGTAGCTGTTTATAGAATGTATATGTGCAATGAATTATGGGAATAGTCATTTTAACCACTAGTGTATTCCACAATTATACTTGATACACATAGGAGGAATCTGTCTCCTTCTGGCATGATTTTATGTTTGGTTTTGAAGACTACGAAGTTATTTTCATGACAGACCAAATACTGGACTTTGCTATCATAAGCAGGCATTGAGTTGCTTTAAATTTGTTAGGTCTTGCCAAATCTAAGTAGTTAATATCACTTGCCATGTCTAATTTATCTCAATCCCTCACAATCAAGAAATTATATGTTGATTGATATCATTTTGAAAGAGAAAGGTTTGGATCAAGTTTGGTTTGCAGACAACTCAATTTCAGTACTTTGTTTGTTGTGTCAGGTTTAATTGAGAGGGTGGACTCCTATTAAACATCTCCCCAGTTTGCCACAATCTTAAAGTTTTGGTGAGGTTCTGCTTAATTGTACTAAAATTATTTTCAGGTGGGGAGGAAGAAGGAGGTACGATGTACTTTCATTTAAAACAATTGAATGATTTCATGTTCAGCCAGGACAAGATCATGTATTCCTTTAGGATATTTCAGTCTAACCATCTTGCCTCTCCTGATTTACTTCCTCTGCAGTGACAGGCTTGTAGTCTTCTGAACTGAACATTTTTGAGGAGCTGTCCCTGTCATTCAGTTAGGTTACTAATGAGGGTGTAGTCACCTGTGACTTACTTTAAAGCAACAGCAATTATTTCAGGACAGGTATGTGTATATTCAGGGTAATTTTTTAGTTACCCCTTGTAAATTCTACAAATGAGTGAGAAAAATATTGTTATAAGAACTTAATTCATGACATAAGATACTCTACTATACAAATCCAAACTTTAATTAGGGTACACTGTGTTAAAAATGCTTTATAAGCATGAATGTGTAATGCTTTTCTTTCAAACAGAATATGGAATGTCAGAGCATGTTTTACTGCTAAATTTATTTCATCTTAGTACTTTCATACAGTATAGGAGCAGTATAGGAGCTACAATCACCGTCGGAAGTAAAGGAAACAAACCCCTTTCCCCTGTTTCAATGTTGTCATACTCAGGACTTGTGAGTTATCTCAACCAACATTGAAGTCAGGGAAGGTGGAGGACGGCTAGGATGTGAGATGGATAAAGTCCTAGACTAAAGTCTTTTAGTTAATTTATACCAAACCTTGTCTTAGCCACAGATAGTATTCAACTCAGCTTGAATCCACACAACTCTTTGACCATATACTTCTCAGCTTATATCTCAAAATGTATATTGATATGAAGAAGTTAGAAACTGCAAAAACTCAAAATAGCATCAATAAAAATGACAACTTAGATGAGCCTTTCTTAACTAAATAGTTTCCTTATTCACCTTTCATAACTACATGAAAATGCTACAGCTTTCAACTCTTTTATGCCAAGATGGTGTGCTATTGAAGAGATCATGGAATGAAATTTGTGCTTGTCTTGTACTTATCTTAATCAGTGTTTACAGATATCTTGCATCATTTTCTATTACTTGACAGAGAATGGTTTTAATAGGCCCTTAAAGGCACAGTTCTCTCACCCCAGACAGTACCAATTCTCCTAACTTTTTTTACTGAAGCCCCTCCCACAATTGTCTGAAATTCATCATCATCCAGACACAATGTCAGTTTATTGCTTCAGAGTATAGAAAAACTCAATTTATATAATCAAAATACTCTCTGTACCATTCATGCTGTGTAATATAGGCTTTGGCACTCTGCAATGTTTGAATTAGCTATCAATCAAAGAGCCTAACCAATTGAGAAGTTCGATACCTATGTACTGAAGCTGTAGTTTTGGGTGAGAGGTTTGGCCCTTTAAGGATACCTCCATATCTGTAAAGTAACCAGGAATTTGCAAGGGGGAACACATTTGTGACATATGGAATGGGGTCTAAGAAATTTAAGCAACTTTTCCCTTAGATGCAATTTGATGCAATATTTTGCCAGTTTTGTCATCATATATCATACTACCAGCACATTTGTTACGGTCTGAATTAGTGTGTTTATTGTATGAGGTTGTATGTTTGTTTCTGGTAACCAATTGGTTTAAGTTGGGCAGGCTACAGTTTTTTCTGGTCCATTGAGTAAAAAAAATGTTCAAAATAAATTCAAAAAAAATGCTAACGTATTTCTAAAATTGTGGAGGGGAGAGGAGTCAATCTATTTCACTCCAGGTGAGGTAAGTAGGGTTTATAGATACCCAAACCAGGTAAGTTTTGGGGATCTCTGCTCCCTACTGGCTACATCCCTGCACCGTACTTGCCCAAAATAAAACGGTAGGTCTACAAAAGACAAATGTTTAACAAATTTCTGTTCATAGTTTGCTGTTGATGGTGAGCAACATATCTTTTGTTTTAACTTCTTAAAACAAGTTAAGTTAGACATTATTTAACATGTTTATTGTAAAGTTGTTTAATACTTACAAAAGATAGTCTTAGCTGTGTCCCATTGCTGTTCTGTTTGTTGTAAAACTTCAAGAGATTCAGGCAAGATTCGAATTGTTCCCTCTTGCCCTTGTGGTGTAAAGATAAATTGCCAACAATATTTTTCAAGGGCATGCATGACATTCATGAAACAGTAATCTACATTGCCTCTCCTTAGTCTACTATATACATTACATACTGCATGGTCAAGTGGTAGGAGGATCAGATTTGCAGTCTGGAGGTCGAGAGTTCGAGAACCATTCTCTGTCTTACGGAAGAAATTGGAACCTACTGCCATTGTACTTGGTGCTTAGCAAAAGCAATGGAGGAGGGAAAACAAGCCAGTGAGCAACAACTAGAAAAAAGACCATGGTCAGCTCGACTAAAACCATTTGGTTTGAAACTGGGCCGTAAAACTCCAGCTTACCTATCCTGACCTGTTTATATTACGTAACCCAACTTACCTGCAGCAATCTTTTGGCAAGTCAATCAGAAAGCGAAAAAGAGAATTTCCAAATAGAAAGATACTGATAATTTTTTTGATTTTTCCACATAAGCAATGAAGTAGGTAAAACAAGCCAGTGAGCCACAACAGGAAAAAAAAGGCAATGGCCAGCTCGACTTGAACCAATAGGTTGAAAACTGGACCATGAAACTCCACCTAACTAACAAATCTTGATTTTTTAGTTGTGGTATTCCATAATCCAGACCACCTTGAGTTTTATGCATCAAGTAAGTCTGGAGAGTTATTTAATAAAATGGAGGTGTCCATCAGCTGCTGGTAAGGAGGGTATTTAGAAACTCATTTATCTTATGTTCTGTTTCAAATTGTCTTCACATGATGATTCCCATCATGTCCAAACCTGAACTTGTCTATCAGGCTCAAGCAAACCCTTTTTGGATTACTTGCTCATTGGACAAGACCTCTTGAAACTGTATTTTCCACATGGATATCTACATGTGCAGATGTAATGTATTTGGTAGCACCCCCATGTACGATTTTCTTTGTAAGAGTATAGGCCCTGATTTCTAAATTTCTGGTTTAATCTGTGGATGCCCAAGGTCTTTTTTATTCACTGGTGCACCTGGTCAGTTCCTTTATGAGGAGGAAATCACAATTACGTGCCTGATTTACTATGATGTTGAGCAGTGCACTTGTTTCTAGGATTTTGTACTTGACCTGGGCTCACAGGTACGGTCTAGGTCACCAGATCAAGAATTGCTAGAGAGAAGTTTCATTTGACAAAAAGAGTCTACTCATATTCTAACCCCTACTGAAGTCCTTACTCAATCCTAATTTTACACAAGGATAGTTCTAAGAATAATCCTGAACTTAATACTCTATCTTATCTGAAGTACAACCCATCACTTGTAACAGACAAAAGATTTCAGTTCAGAAGGATCCAATTTGGATCAGCAAGATCTTCAATATATTGTCCTTTTGGTCTCATGCTCCATTATGCAAATTTTTGTTTTTGTATAACCCTGCTTTCAATCATGAAAAGCAAGCAAGGAATTTTTATTTTGGTTGTGAATATTTGATGGTCAGAGTTGGAGTTTCAGTCATTTCTGCAAAGAACCTTTGTGTAGGTTCACATTGTTTCTTCTGTTCAGTCATTTGGCATGAATTAATAACATGCAATATAACTGAGGTGTATTGTGTTTCCTATCAAGGGAAGTAGAACAATAGATTATTGTTGTGCAAACTAGTTTATAGCAAAGATTTCATGTCTAAAGAATATAAAATTTACTTGTACATATTTTGATGTTTTTGAGATGTTACAAAAAAACAAATTCTATTCCCTTTGAGGATTTTAAGAGGACCAATTTATCTTTTCTTTATCTAGACAATGTGCCTTGTCACATTAATGTTGCATGTATATAAAAGAAGAGTTGCTCCGTTATTGTATCATTGTAAAGTATTCTGTGTCTTTATACTGTAAATTATTTACTCAGTGTTAAATCCCATCTAAACCTTATTGAAGTTATGTATTATATATTAATGTGCAATGACAAAATTTCAGATAGATTATGATGGCAGCGAGAGTTTGTGTGTAGTGGGTACTTAAATTCATCAGACCTCATATGTTACCTGGACTGTTCTTGGTTCAAAATTGTGGGTAAAAAATTTTTTTTTTTTAAGATTTCATCAAGACAGCAAAATTTTTATTTTCCTTGGATACAAAGAGTTGTTGCGAGGAAGGGGTGTAGTGCTGCATGGAAAGCATTAAATAAAATTATGTACATAAAATTTCAGCTTCATGTGGGAATTGTGACAGTGTTGTGGTAAACCATGGGGGCAGCTGGCTTTAGATGCACTTTATGAAACAAATAGTGACAATGTCTTGGCTGGTCATCTGCACTAAACCACAGTTGTTTCAAACACATTTTCTTGTCCAGTAAGCATTACTAGGTGAGCACTTTCCTTTATGATGGTGTGCATAGTATACTCATCATGCACTGTACTAGTAAACTTTATTGCATTTTTTTCACATATTTCTTTGTACTTGGACTTCATTAATTTCATCACAAATTTGGTCTTTATTTAGCTTGAATTACAGACTTGTAGTGACTAGGTACTCCTGCTCATGCTTTTTGCACTCAAGAACAGGGAAGGGGAAAGGGGTGGGGGGGGGGGGAAGGTATGGATGGGTAAGAGTTTTGAATTCATTGAGGTGAATAATAGCACAGAATTCCCTCTCTTTGTAAATAGCAAGGTGTTTCTCATAAAACCTTCCTTGAATCATGTACAGTTGCAATTGAACAAACCAACTCTAGCATTTCTGAAGCATTTACAAAACATTTTTAATAAAAATGATGGATATTTTGAATATTTTTAATCAAGGAGAATGAAGTCAGCTCTAAGACATAGTATTTGGTGGATTTGCAAGCTGACATTTTGTGCTTACGAATAAGTTATCATTAGCTCCATTAATAACGTCATGCTCTCCCAAGTGTATTTTTAACTTGAATTGGAGGATTTTCCACAATTTATTGTACAATTACCAACGTGTTCTGTTGGAATATTGAAAGCATTGCTTACAGTGTGATACAGTCCCAAAATTGAAACAGTTTCCTTCCTTTTGTCCCATTTCATGTAAATTTTTCTAACTAAACTAAAATGTTGTGTAATTTTTTTCGTCCTTAGAATTTTCCAAGTAAAAGCAGTTGATGTTGTGATGTTAAAGCACAAGAGCAGTCTTTCCAACTGGAAATAGTGTAGTAGACTGTGAGTTTCATGATTGGCTGTTGAGGGTCATGTGACAACCTTTTTTCTTTTCTAATGTGAAATCTACTAAGAGTAACTGCTTGATTCACCGTGATTATGCAATAGTGAAGTTAAAAACTATAGCAACCGATACTTTGGATAGAAATAAGACCAAAATTGTGATGCTTGGCTTTCTCTTCAAAGTAAGTCTTTGGGGGACTGCTCTTGACCCTTAATTGCCAGGGAGAGTTAAGCTGAAAGCATAATGTCACTATTTGAAGACTATCAATATCTCTAATTTTCTATTCTCACTCTGAATTTCACCCTATTAAGTAAAAGCTCAGTTGCCCTAGCTCAGCAGCGAGAGTAACGTTTCCAAATGCCCAAACTTAGTATTTAATCATTTCACTGTTTGGTTTTTGTTTCTGTATCAGGGAAAAAATGTAAACCTGAAACCCTTGCCAAATATTAAGGTAACATACATTTTGGAAAGTGAAAATTAGTTTAAAATGATATTAAGAACTCCCAAGAATTTATGACATTTCCATCCCCCTGGAATATGGTTTAAATTTTCCTTTACTTTTGAGAGTTATATGAAAAGACATGGATCATGATCAAAACATGACATGCAATTCACCAGGTACAATTCTACTTGAAAGCAAAGCAAAACAAATTTGAACTGCATGACTTCTTTTGAAATGCTTATCACCAAACTTGATAAACCTATGCACCTTGAATTGCAGAAAGATTTTGGCTTCATTTCAAATTGTGCCATGTTAGCAACAAGAGATTTATAACTTTGGGTTTATCTGCAGTATATAAGGTTCTTTGGAAGTGGACTTATTTCTCCATTTTTTCTTAATGTTCTGATACATTATTTTGTGGGAAAAAGACAGAAATATGGGATCTATATTTGTAGTGCCCCAGAATATCAGTCAGGGTCATGGAAAAGTCATGGAATGTTGTCACTTTGAATATATATATGAACCATAAACTAATCCTCTGTTTTTTATCAGTTACTGCAATTTGTGCTAATTGATATGTAAATTTGTACCTGTACATCCCAATAGCTTTTTAGTCATACATGTGACCTGTCATATTGTTCTTGTACTCAATTACATGACTCTGTACACTGTACACTTCAAATAACACTTTACTGATACAGAAAACTGCACCCATCGAAAAACAAATCACTATGCTGAAATTGCTTTGGTGTATACCTGATTGTGAATCAACTTATTACTGTAACATGCAAATGTTTAAATTTTCACCTTGTACAGTGAAAAGAATTTATCAACTTGAATATTAGAATTTATTTTGTAAGCATTCTATAGACCATTTTTGAGTATTATTTTAAAAGGTTTATCACACATTCACCTGGAAGGATAATTTTCCAGCAACCTCTCTAGATGAGAGTGCATTAATAGAGAATACAACGTTTAATGTAAATTTACAAATTCTGTAATTTTACATATTCTGTAATATCAAGTATGCCGGGGTGGCAACTCCAGGGTATTTTGATAGGGGGGAAAAGCCGAGTGCTCTTTCTTTTTTCCCTTCTCTTTTCACTTTTTCTGCCTCCATGATGCCGCCCCTGGAAATATGTAAATTTATTGAAAAAAACACAGGATGCGGCCAAGGATATAAATGATTTAATACAAGAAGAGTATTTGTGAAAATTTAACATAATTACCAAAGGGCAAAACCTTTTAGCTTTAATTTTTGTTTTAAATTGTATCATTTTGTAAAATTTTGAAGGAATGGGATGTAAAAATCTCATTCAGAAACAATTATTTTGTAACAAATTATGATGCAACTCATGAGGAAATTAGGATTTGTTTTTGTAAATTATTTGGTAACCTTAGTAAGGTAATTAACCTTGTAAAGGGTAGTGACAACTTTATAGGAATCTTTGTGTTTCTAATTGTTCACCTTTTTTTGCATCCCTTTTGAAAATCATTTTCCTTATTACAGAGATGTGCATTTTTAGCTATGAACATGTGCTGATGTAGTTATTCTCAAGACATGAACACTTAGTTGAAATTCAATATAAGATCAGATTTTTATCTTACTTTTTTCTAGTCTTCTTTTTTGCATTGCATTGGTGTAACCCAGCAGACATGACATAATGAACTTCATCAATGCAGTGCATCTTTTCAAATGTATACAAACTATACAGGGGGGAGGGGGGGGGGGGCAGAGACAAGAAGGATAGGAGCCATTGCAATAGTAATAGTCCCTCAGAATGATAAAGAGGAAAAGTTGTGTTCCCTCATAGTAATAATAATTGTAATACAAAGCAATAACAATACCCAGTGAAAACCCTAAAATATCTTCAGTTCTTCAGTAATAATATTTGAAGGACAACAGACAATCCGATTGGAAACATGACAGCAAACTCTGGATTATTGTTGGTGGAAGGAATGGAAGTTAATCCTGACTCATCTTTCATGGTATGAGTAAGGGTCTCTTGGACACATTGTATTATTAACATGGCCTACTTTGTAGGAGTTAGGTAGCATTCAGATTTTTTAACCATTTTCACCAACATTAAAGCAGCTCATTGAGTTGGTTCATGAAATCCAACAAATTTTTCCAAACCTGTTAAGTTTTATTCACGTATCAATAACAAATGGTCAAACTTAAAAAATCCCCATATCCTACAAACAAATAACTGTTTTACGAGTGAGTAATTAACGACTCAATTCGTTTTTCAAAAATTCGTGACCAGACACTTTTTCAAATTATGTGCAAAACGGTTACAAGTCCAGGCACAACAAAACTCAAACTTTTAACTTTTTACGGAACTATTGGATATGAAAATTGACTTGTTATGCTAACTGTAAGCATTGTCATGTGGTAGTGACCCTTAAACACTCTCATTAAGGTTTCGATATCAACTAAATGAGCCTTTTTAAAATGAAGGGGACAAGATCTAATGAATGTGTACACTTTTTGAATTAAGTGGAAAACATTTACCATGGTTTACACTTTGAAAAGTATGCCAAGAGAGAGAGAGAGGGAGGGGGAAGATAAGTTCTGAACAGTGAGTTGATAGAGGATGTACAATGAAGACATTTTTTCAGGCAATATTTCCTTGAAAACAGTTTACATCTTTGGAGGTGCCACTATTTGATTGAGAGGCTCCTTTGAGAAGCATTGGACCATTTCTTGGAAGAAAAAAGTGTACAAGTAGAAAAACAGAGAAAAAAATATACCAAAACAATTGCTGCAGAAAATTAAAATATAATTTATTACAGTTAAAATTCTTTAAAGACACCATGTTACTTCACATATTTCCCGCTCAACAGAAAAAAGATTGCATAAAAAGCCAACGGAAGAAATCGATGTAAAGTATAAAATAATAGAGCTATGAGAAAAGAACAAAACTTCGCTGTAATTCTCACTACAAGAAAACTTCGCTGTTTTTTTGGTAAAAATAATAAATATATATAGCACCTAAAGTAGGCATTGAAAACTAGGCATTTATTTTTCAATAGTTCAAAACGTGATAAGTTCTCTGCTTTACTTAAAATATTGTACCCCTGGCTGCACATCTATGAAGAAACCATGGGGCATTCCATTAGTACAGGGAGGTAAAAGAGGATTTGTGTCATATTTCTTTTTTAATGGAAGGGAGAGGGGGAAGGAAGGTTCACTGCTACCCTAAAAATATTCTGTCTAATATGAATCGATGAAGAGACTATGGGACACTCCATTTAAGTAGAGGGAGCCCTTCAAAAAATGGTGTGTCAATAAGTTACAAATCTGCAGGTTTTCACTTTTTTCTGCCACTGGTTTTTGCAGGGATTTGCATGAAAACCTGTGTCTTCCTGTGAAACTGATATGGGTTTACCAGTTGCCTCACTTTCCCACAGGTTTGCCAGAGGTTTGACTGACTATACCTGTGGCTATTAAAAATAATATTAACAAAGAATTTTGAATCAAAACTCTGTGGTTTCAATTTGAAGGTAAGAAAAGATGTAAAAACCTGTCACCCAGGAAAATACATCAAAATAACAAGTTTGGATACAGAAATCTTTTGTATTACCTGAGGTGGCCATTTGTCCAGCTTTCACCAGACAAGGAGGCTTTTGAGCCTTTGTCCTCTATTTCATTCAGGTTCCCATTGAGGAATGTTTAATATATTCTTCTATCCATTTCCAATTATTTTTAAGACATAGCATCTCAAATCTTTGACTCTAGTGATACTGCATAGAACACCCCACCCAGAAAGGGTCCTTTCCAGCCATTTAAGGAGGGGGGGGGGGTGTGTGTGCAGCCAAGCAGTTTTGTAAAGCAAATCTTATATTTCAAGTTTGAAACAAAGGCCACTTAATTTCTACTTACTAGAGAAAAAGAAGAGCCAAGTTCAATAACAACATTCAAGAGGAGCCCAGAGGTACTAAATATAACAACTTCATCCAGTGCAGCATACTTAAACTTAAAAGAATTGTCCAGAGCCAAATTTATGTTTGATATGTTGAAGAGGAACATTTATAGCATTCTGGGAAAAGTTTTATTCATTTTCCATGTTTGGTTCTCAAGATATTAGCAATTGAAGTTGGCACAATTTCTACAAAAAGTGAACTTGAAGCAAGCAGGTGTGATGTCATGTATTGGCATTGTGGGCCAATGACATGTTTTTCTTTTATTATCCTTCCTGTTAGTTTGACCTTGAATTGATTCGGGATGTTATCTTGCCCCTTAGGCACATGAAGTTCTTAAAATCCCATTGCTCAGTATGAACCAATGGTATTTATAGTTTTGTCACATAAAATTGGTGGTAAATTATAAATAAATACAAAACACTGGTCAACAATGTGAAGCATCACGCCAGCTTGCTCCACCTTCATTTTCTATAGAAAAATTGCCACATTCAATCACTCATATCTCTAGAACGGAACAAGGAGAAATGAATAACACTTTCTCCAGAATACTTAGAATATGTTCCTCTTCAACATATCAAGAATACATTTGACTTTGGACTATTCTTTTAAAGTGTACCTCAAGTCAAAACATTCAAAAATAAATTTTTAAGAGCATGAAAAATGAATTCTAACAGTTCATCTCCCATCTTCATATGACATTTCTGAGCTGAGATATAAAATGTTGAAGCTTATTCACTTAAAACAAATTAGTCGATTGCACAATAATTTGTGACTTTCCTGTTGTACACCTTCACATAGCATGCTTTGTTTCCCTTTAAAATTTAAAATGTTTTAATGACCTTGAAAACTTCCTGTTTGCTTGCATAGCATGTTGCACAAGGAGGGGCTTAATTAGTTACATCACCTCATAAGAGTAAGAGTACTACCACACATTGGTTCAAGGTGCAGTAATGTTCAGAAAAACAAAGAAATACAAAGATTGTAATTTGAATAGTACAAGAATGACATCACAAATTATTGCACAACGTACTATTTTAATTTGAGTGAATAAACTTCAACATTTTATATCTCAGCTCAGGAATGTCCTATGAAGATGGGAGTTAGACTGTTAGAGTTCATTTTTTATGCTCTTTAATATATATTTTTGAATTTTTTGACTTGAGGTACACTTTAAGAAATAGGAAGTAAACTTCACAGTATATACCCCATCAGCATCAAACCTTAGTTAAAGGTAAAGAGCAGTCCCCCCAAACTTATTTTGGAGGAAAAGCTAAATAGCACAATTTTAATCTTATTTCTCTTCAAAGTATCTTTCATTTCATTTAATGACTTTACTATTGCATATTCAAGGTAAACCAAGCAGTTATTTCTGGTAAATTTCACATTTGAAGAGAAAAAATATTGTCACATGACTTCCAACAGCCAATCATGAAACTGGACAGTCTACTACACTTCTTCAATTTGGGAAGACTGCTCCTGCCCTTTAAAGTTCCTTCCCTCCCCCCCCCCCACCCATTCCTCCCCCACCACCCATCCTCCTTCTTCTCTTTCCAGTAAGAAACAATGGATATTTCAGTATGTGCAAAACAATAGCGGCAAGACATCATAGCAAATAAAGTAAGATCTTACCATTGCCCTCTCAGTCCTGCTTTAGCCCTCTAGCTGTAAATTCAGAATGGCATCTACAGCTATGGAATCTTAACTTTGTCTATACCACCACTGAGTTAAGAAAATAAAACATGCTCTTTCATTCATTGCTTTCCTGACAACATGCACCTCACTCATTAGGTGATATGCCTGCTTATATAAAAACTAAGTCTGTCTATATTTATTATCTTCCTATCAAAACAAAACTATCTTTTTTCTCTTTTTTGGTATTGAAAACATAATATAAGGCTGACATCTTTCATATATACTGTGGGGCTTTCACATATATTTATATCAACAGAGTATATCTGAATAATACGTGATTCAAAAAGGACATCTCAATCGCAGATGACGAAATAAGTTACAGCTAGTTAAATAGTAATAATATTGCATCTACCAAAACTGATCACACAAAAGAAAAACTTGTGCAATACAGGACAAACTCTTCAGACCAGCACTTCAATTTCCTTCCGATTTGACCTTCTCTGCAACAGACAACTTGCACATTAGTTTTACAGTACATTCTAGCACTGTGGTCATATCGTATGGAATACCATATCTCACATATAAGAGTGCCTCAGATATCCACATGAAGACTCTTCTTTGGTATTTAATTATTTTGGTTTCATATGAAACTTTCAAAAGCAGCACACAAATTTCTACTTGCCAAAGACTCGGGATTCAATTTTATGCTAAATCAAAAATGGGTGTGTTAGTGGGCTATGATTTTTCCACCTCAAATGACCTTCTCAATATTAAGAAAAATATTTAAATTTGTCAATAGAAGTTCCATGATGTCCTTTGAGATACTGTAAGCTTTTAAAGATACTGCCAGATGGCAGTAACAGATGTAACTATTGGATATGAAACTTGACTTATTGTGCTTACTATAAGCATTTTCATGTGATAGTGACCCTTAAACACTCATTAAGTTATCAATATCAACTCAATGAGCCCCTCTCTAAGTAATATGGCTTGGCAATTACCACACCAGACCCTTTACCAAATAGTAATTACAAAGCATTGTGGGACAGAATGTTGGTGTGCATTGTATTGTATCAAAGTAAAATGCTATTGACAAACAAGAGCCCAAGGGCACTATGGTTCCTTGCATTAAAGATGATATTGTATTAAGGTAGTCCCAAGGTAAGGCATAATTTACACCTTTAACCCCAATGACTTTTGGCCATCACCCAAAAACATAGGGGCACATTAAATTTCAAAATCATACAAGCACTTGCCGTTTGAGAGAAATGGAACACTAAACTTTTCAAATTATCACACTGCACACTGCCCACTTCCATGTGACAAATACATTCATCACCTTTCACTAAAATGTCATTTACTTGAGTTTGGGGTAGTATAGGAGGTTAGTTAATTGCCTTTTTGGTCAATCTCAACAATTCAAATCCAGACCTTAAAAAGAAGTCACAAAGGTCAAATACAGTCAAAGTAGATCAAAACTGATTTTAAATAAACACAGTCTCTTCTGCACCAAAGAAATTTAACAGTCATCTGGTCATTCCTGACCACCAAAATTTATGATGGATGACTAGAAATTATGTCATGGTTGTCCTTTAGACTACCCAATGTGTTTGCCTGAAAAGCAAAAATAAGGAAAAGCCCACAATTCTGCTACTAAAGGCAGCCCGATAGTGATTTATTACCACCAATTACTTCTTCACAATTTGGCTAGAAGACCAAGAAACAAACATAGCTCTGTAGAATCTAATAAATGACTTTCAACTTGACCTTTTAACCTAAAGAGGGTGTTAGAAACAGCATTGTAGTCCCTAGGGTAAAAGCAGAGGTAAAGAAGAGAAACTGCTTTCATATTTTACTATTGAAATTGGAATCTTAGCTTGCACTGTGAATAATTTTATTCAATACTGTATGTGAGGAAAAGGTTGTTTTTAATAATAATTGCATTACTGTCCTGATTGTAAACTAAACTGCTTTTAGACTGAGAGGGGGTTATAATTCTTCTTTTCTTTTATACATTGCATTTGTCTAAAGGCATTAAACTTCAGCTGGACTTTTAAACCAATTGAACAAAGACCCAAAGAGTCTTCACATGCACTTTACTTAGACGAACACAACTTTTCATTATTTCCACTATGTTACTTGGTTATTGAGTAATTGCACCGCATACCTGGCATTGCAATAGGCCTACATATGACCTACATGTACACACTAGCCTGTCATTTAAATGTCAGTAACTCAAGTAACGAACATTGTAGGAGGGTAGTGTAATAGCCTTTTTTGTCTCGTCTGATCAAGACAAATCTTGATGTCACAAAAAAGTCACAAAGGTCAAAAAGTCAAATGAGGTCAAGTGAGGTCAAGGGGGGTCATCACGTGCATTTCTTTTAGACGAACCCAAATCTCCATTACACCACCCCTCTAAAATGTTTCAGTGGCAAGATATCAATAAAACATTACTTTTTGACCTTTTGACCCTTTCCAATTATTTTGGTTAATGTACCAACATTTTCACCTCTTACCAATCTAACTTATCCTAAAATGATGCCACTGCTTGAACAACGGATACTGAGTTACAGCTACTAACAGAAATTCAGTTTTTGGCCTCTGGTGATCACCAGTGACCTTTGACCTCCACCAAAAACGATAGGGCACATCTACTCCACAACATCTACATACATACCAAGTTTGAAAAAAATTGATCACTCGGTTATTGAGTTATCGCACCACATACCTCGCATTCCAATCCGTCACATACACACACACACATACACACACACACACACACACACACACACATACATACGCCAAGGTGACTGCATAGGTTCCTTTGTTACACAAGGAACCAAAAATGACACACCCAAAATCCCATTCTACAATCCTGCTACTTGGAAAAGGGTCTATGGGCAGCTAAACAGGTGGAGTACAATTCTGTCCAAGCCCCACCCCCATCTTCCCCCCCCCCATCTCCCCCCCCCCCCCAAAAGGGCAAAAAGGGGCCCCTAGCCTCAAGTACAGAACCAAAAACATAGGATATTTTGAGCAAATTTAAGGTTCTTCCCAGCTGGTATAACTTACAATGAGAGAATGTCAAATTTGAGTTGCCAAATTCAAAGGCTTTGGATGAATAT
Organism: Holothuria scabra; assembly: GCA_037179385.1. NCBI lineage: Eukaryota > Metazoa > Echinodermata > Holothuroidea > Aspidochirotida > Holothuriidae > Holothuria > Holothuria scabra. The sequence continues at coordinate 34,905,005 of CM074198.1, forward strand.
TGTTATCAATACACCCTTCTTCCTCGTCTCACATGGAACTTTCTCTCAAGCAATGTAAACAATGACCACTTTTGGCATGACAACAAACCACGAAAATTTTACAATGATAGGCTCTTCAAACATTATGCTGAAAAATTATACTACTTACTGAGTAATCGTAAATTATGGACAAAGCAGGTTGTGAATAAAACTATTCTATGAGTTTTCCTGAAATCCCTCAAATAGATATTGATGTTAATTCTGATACTGCACAAAACATTTAATACTGTTATTTGAAATTAACTACGTACTTATTGTAAAAACCCTGCGCTACAAGTGGAATAAACATATTTTTTTAAACTAGTACAGTATCTCCTCATGCAGATGCTTGCAGCATACCATCAAAGACACTAGTTTTTGAAAACTGTACTGATTTTTGAAAACTGATCAAGAAATAAAATTTGACAAAAGCAACTGAAAATATATTAACTTGATATGCATGGAAAACCAACATAAAAGGCCTCAGTGAGCTTAAAAGTAAACATTAAATACAATTATTAAAGGCAAAAGTGCTTTGCTTCTCATGACAAACACAGCTCCAAAATGATCCTCTTTATTAGGTAATCTATAAAAACAAAAAATATCTATAAATCTAGAGTGCATCATAAACTATAAATAAAATGAGGGCAGCATAACTTTGCTGTGAGTTTTGTTCTTTCTAGAGGCAAGTTTTCAGTGAAAAGGTATTATATCGAGAACATCGCAAATATGAATGTCACCAAAGAGCAACGTTTACTACAACAGTGTTTTCCACTTGTTGAATTTTTATTCGAGTACAACAATCGTTGAAGGTTAATAGTGGTTTATACTCCTTTGACAAATGGTCTAAAGACAGAGGGTGTACCTCTCAGGAAAATGTTAGATGACATCAGGGATGAATGCAATTACAGCTTGCTTTGATGACTAGGAACATTTTTAAAGACCAATACTCAATTTCAGGCCTTGAATTTTGAGTCGGGGGGGGGGGGGGTGATTACATACCACCACTTGCCTCAAATCACTGAGAGGAAGTGTGATTCTTCACTCACTATGATGAAGACTTGGAGCTAATATTGAATCTGTCACAGTTTAAAACATTACATCTATCACACTCCTGAAGTGCCTGATGGATGTACTTTGTAGCTCACCTGGAAAATCTAAACATTAAGCTCTTCAATGATCAGTTATTCACACTGAGACTACTGCTGTTTGCTCTGTTCAACGGTTTCAAATTGGACAACTCTTATTTGGGTAACTCAACTTTTTGCACAGGTGGCATATTTTTATCTGGGTGTTAAAATGCCTTTGCAAATTTTACCCAGGGACAGCACCCTGACAAAACAGCTTGTGGAGAACACTGCTACAATATTTTGATTGAAATTAGGGTTATAAATTCACTTTAAAGTGAACCTTAAGTTTGAGGGTTAAACATCCTTGTCATGATCAACTAAAAAATCTTCTAAAGATCCAGGCACAGGAAATGGCCAGCAAAATTCGTTAGGAACAACACCATCTATATTAGACTCAAAATATGCAAACATTGGGAACCAAACCTTAGTCCTTTCATCGCTATGCCTGACAGCACGAGTGTTTGCCAGGGTGTGGTAGTAGAGAAATAGGCGTGAAGTGATGTAGAAGGCAATAATGACATCAATGGAATAGTGCTCGTGAGCTGCCAGGACGAAGAAGGTTCCAAAGATGTTTAGGATCCAAGAGAGAGTGTGAAGCAGATGAAAGTTCCGTGGTGAGTCTGTGATAATTAATGTAGTAAAAATTAATTCATTGCAACAAATGAAATAATTGCAGTTTTGAATGAAGTGTGTGAGATTTTAAACAGGAAATATTCATGACCAAAGCAAGGCAGATCTCCTTACCTCTGACAGTTTCAGTGTGTACAACTAAATCTCTTCTAGACCCTCCCACTCCCCTGTAGGCCAAGGAGGGGGGGGGGGAGGTAGAATAGGCTCAATCTATCTAAAAGGAAGAACTTGCATTGTATCTGAATCATTTTAAACCGAACTTGAAATTAAACCATATTTCAACTTAACCCTTTTATCAAGTAGACAGTTTATAACACATTTTTGTTGGTGTGTATTTAAATCTCATCTAGCTAACTAAACTAGCCCTCCCCCTCCCAAGACCCCCCCCCCCTCCCAAGACAGCCTTTGGCTCCTCCTTGCACTCACAATACCCTACTTCAAAGGCTAAGGTTGATTTGATTCCTGGTGAACACAAAAGAGCATGATGTCTTGACAACAGAAATTAACTTTCTGTGCATTCAGAGAAATATTAACAATTACTCTGCATATTTTCAGCATTCCGACTCTGATATTAATCGAAGAGTTGGAACCAATGGAGGATTTTAGTTTCTCCCAACCGAAATTCATCATATTTGGAATGATGAGTATCTATCTTTAAAGGCCAAATTTTCTGACCCCAAACAGTTCCAATTCTCCTACTATAGCTAATTACTTCTAGTCACTTGCAGGACTGTCTAAACCTCAACCTCATCCAGGTACAATCTCGGTTAATTGCCTCGGGGGGAGTATAACAGACCCAATGTGTAAACAGAACACCCTCAGTACAGTGCATGCTGTCTAATATGAGCAACAGTGCTTTGCATTTTTGAATATGCTGTCAATCAAAGAGGTGCACCAATTGAGAAATTCTGCTTACCACTACAAAATTGTTTTATGGGGTGAGAATTGGCTGCCTTTGAAAAGTTGCAACTCTTACTTCATCTACTACTGGTGACACCTCCCTGCTAACATGAATGATGAACCACTTCATAACCACTGTTCCTTTCTTTTGGAAGAAATAAATTTTCAGGATTTTCCATGACATTTGAAGGATTAAATAAAAATTTCCATTATCCTGCATTAATTCTTGGGGTCTTTAAAGTGTTGCGATCATTAAAGGGATCCTCTGGTGGCATTTCACTTGGGTCGGGAAGACAAAAATATTTCGGACCATGTCCTCCCAAACCCAGTATCAATACCCTTTTCCTTATTCGAAATATCTCATGATAAAGATTGATTCTCAAAATATCTCATTTTAAACATTGTTTACTTTAAAAGAAAAAAATACCCTCACTTTCTAACAAAACCACAGAAAGTTATGTAATGTGTGCACCTTGAATCACATTCCTTTTGCTTTTCTTTATCACTGACTTGTCAGTAACCGCATGTTTGGTCTAGCCGTAGAGCATCTGCCTCTCACACAGAAGGCCCAGGTTCAATTCCCAGGTCGAGTCATACTAAAGACTCTAAAAATGAAATCTACTATGATGGTCTGCATAAAGCAATAGAGTAGGGAAAACAAGCCAGTGAGCCACAACTGGAAAAAAGACTGTGGCTGGTTCGACTTGAACCAATAGGTTGGAAACTGTGCTGCAAAACTCAATCTAACTGACTTGTCAGGGTGTGGCATACTAAGTGAGCAAGGAGAGGACACAATGTAATCGAGAAATGTACAGTAGGTTTGCTTAGAATCCCTGACCTTGAAAGTACAAAACTTCCAGAAAATTTTAAAACCAATGGTTATTTCTACTCTCCTTCTTGTTTTGACTGCAACTTGCCAATCCACCACCCATTCCAATCCCATTCACCTCCCACTGTTTCTGGCAGAGAGGGGAAAGGGGGATTTGCCCCTTCCTTTCCAAAAGTTTTCCAAAGAAGGTGGGTTAAATCCCCTCCCAATTTTCATTTCCATAAAAATTAAAAAATTGTCAATATCTTCGTTTCTTCTCTAAGTAGAGGACACTTTTTCAGCAATGTTTGAACTTTGACAAATCAATGGCCTTTAACATCCTTCAAATTGCACCTTACAATCAATCCCCCTCCCTTTTTGTGTTTATGGCAGAATCCCTGCCTCCCATTGTTTTCCAGAAGGAAAAGCAAATGCAGTAACCCACAACTGGAAAAAAGCATTGGATAGCCGCAAGATTGAACAAGGGGGTCAGAGAGAGGGTGAGGCATAAAACCAAACAAACCAAACCAATCAATTTCATTCATCAAAGTTTATAGACAAATCCAGACAGTAAGTGATAGTCTGATTTCAGTTGGCCATAATTGGTGTGCATCCCCTTCTAATCTTTTAATTTCCTTACTCACCTGTGTCATACATGGTTGTACACTGAATTGTATCTTGACTCTTTCAATTTCGCTCGATGTGCGACTTAAAAATTCATGTAGACAATATATGAAGGTATTTAAGGCTGATGGACCCGGCCAATGGCTACCTACAGTCACTAAACACAAGCTCTTATCAGATTCGTCTACAAAAATGAACAAAAACATACATACCTATACACACCAAATTGTGGCTACAGGAATGAAAAAGTGTATGTTAAGGGCCTTCTTCAAGGATTTAAAAATACAACTTATTGTGGGAAATATGACAAATCGAATTTAAAATCTTACACTCTGTTATAAAGTGGTTGAGGGTAGTGATAACGATAGTATGACCGCTGAACATGTAATCACCACAAGTTCTTACTCCAGTTAAAGTCATACCAAAGCCAGAGAAGATTTCAAGGGCTCTCCACAATTTGATATTCCAATCACCATACATCTATAAAGATAAGAAGTAGTAACACTGGTTCAAAAATTCAATTTGTCAAATACACAATTGAATTCTTCCACCTTAAAGACAAATAATTCCTGCACTTACTTTTCCAAGAGTTCTGTCTAGTTTACAGAATTCTATGGCATTTCGATGGAATTTTAAAGACTGAAAGTAAAAATACATTTGATGACACTTCTAGATGGTAAAAATCAATGTGAAAGCTTGAAGGCGGGTGTGAGTCATATCTCTCAGCTAGCTCAAAAGGCTTAAAGGCCCAGTTCTCTCACCCCAAACAGTACCAATTCTCCTAACCTTCTTACTTAAGGCCCTCCCACAATTGTCTGAAATTAATCCTTATCCAGTCACAATCTCAGTTTATTGCTTCAGGGTGAGTATAATCAAAACACTCTCAGTACAGTTCATCATGCTGTGTAATGCAAGCTCTGGTAATCTGCATTGTTTGAATTTATAGTCAGTCAAAAAGCTGGGCCAACAGAGAGTTTCTGTACCCCCCTACAAGAAGTGTAGTTTGGGGTGAGAGGATTGGCATTTTAAGGGCAAAATGGCAATAAATAGCAGTTGACCAAAACTTATTTTAAAGCAACAGCTAAATCTCACAATTTTCTTATTTCTTTTCAGAGTATCTTTTGTAATATTTTAGGACTTAATTATTGCATATTCAAGATTAACCAGCTGGCTAGTCCTAGTTAATTTCACATTTTAAGAGAAACAATATTGTCACATGATTTTCAAAGAGCCAATCATAAAAGAGGCTACCCTACTACACTATTTCAAGTTGGAGTGACTGCATTTCTCTTAGAGGAAAAAAAGTTACTTTGGATATAAGTAATAGTTTTTTGTGAGGTTACCACCTCACAGATTTCAGCCACCTCCTGACACAAAATTGCCACCTTGCCACATCAATGTACTAGCTACTGAAACAAGTGATACTAGACCACCCCCCCATCCCCCATGGTGTCAAGGCTGGCATCATTTTAACTTCTTGGACACTACTCAAACCAGGTAAAACCCAGATAAGTACCCAAGAAAAATTCCCAACAAGTGGTGACATAACAGTTTTCAGGGTACCAGCGAAGGACATTTTTACGTCTGTGACCGGAAAGTGAAATTGAAGCATATGCAGGGATTGTCAATTTTTCAAATTGATGAGAAATGTTTTATGTTGTTTGGTCAAGGTTCCAGCATTTTCTGGGGAATCAATTTAACCTTTCCATAACTTAACAGGGACCAAACAAAGAATTTGCATGACCTAGCTGTCTAGACTTCTTCCATAAATAAACATAAAATTTGAGGCGATTAGATGAATAAATTTTGATATCAGCCAGTGAGAACACATTTTGATATTACAAAAGATTGTGGGAGGGAATGGCAAAATGGCACTTTGCCAAAATTTCCATGAATTTCCCAGGACTTCACATAATTACCCTAAAATTCACCAAATTTTTCCAAGACTTGAATGAGGAAACCCTGTTTGTTTCTTAATCTGTTGCTGCAGCCTGGAAGCTAATAGACCCACAGAAACTTTGAAGCTTACAAAATTCTCATGCCTGTTATGCATTCACAGTGCAATAACTTATTGGGGAGGACACTGCCAATTCCATCAAAAATTTATTGTGCAAAGACCTTAAGTCAATAGGTGACTTTCCAAAAATGTGGAGGGAAATGTCGACCCCTACTGCAGCCTCCCCCAAATCAACATGCATGCAGTTCATACCAAGAATTTAAAATGGAACCCTCTGTCATTGTGGTTGGTGCTCAGCATAAGTAATGAACTAGGGAAAACAAGCCAGTGAGCCACAACTGTACAAAGGTCTGTGGTCGGCTTGAATTGAACCAATTGGTTGGAAACTGGGCTGTAAAACTCTATCTCACTTACTAACTACAGAAACTGCAGACTAATAACTTCTCACCCTCAGCTTATGGTGAGATGCTTAGTTAGTTAAATAGATGCAAATATACAGCTTAGTTTCTGACCAATCGGTTTAAGTCAGGTCTGTCACAGCATTTTTTTCAGTTGTGGCTCACTGGCTTGTTGTCCCTAATCCATTCCTTATGCTGAGCACCAAGCATAATGGCAGCAAGTTCCATTTTAAAGGCTTGAATATGAACCAACCAAGAGCCAAACTCTGTGGTGAAATCTGGCAGCTCCCTGGTGAAGATGGTGAAGTCATATTATCTTTTTTATCATCATTCCAAGAAACTGGTAAAGGTCACCACCACCTAGAGTGTACTACCACACTTTTTTAACCCAAACTTCTCCCTCTTACGGTATTGTACTCATATTGTAAGCATCATCACAACAGTTTTACACATAAAAGCACCCCAACCTCTTCCCTGCCTGGTCCATGATGCACAAAGACACATGTGCCTGTATACACCTTTTAACAGTTTCATGTAAAATGACCTACTCACATCAAAGCCACCTTTAATGTGTACAACAACGCCTTGTATAAAATAGCATCGAAAATATATATTGCAATAACATGTCTTAATTGTATAAATCTTCTTCCAACTTCTGGCATTGAACAGCTAAAGGCTAACTGTTCCTTTTTAATTCTTAACTATAATTTGTATTAAGGAAATGATACCAGCTACAAAATGTGTGAACAGCTGTTAAATATTTGCAGACTGGTTCATGATATTACATCAGGTGGCAACTGCTCAATATGAAATACTGTTGAACATCAACAACTAGCACCAACATGGATACATACTAGTATTTAAGAGGGAGGGGGGTTGATTGTCTGTGGTTATTTCACATTTTGGAAGGTGGATGATGGGGGGATGGGGGTGTGGGCAGAGTAATACTGTAGCACAAGCAAAAATTGCAACTGCTATGTTGCTACTCATTACTTCCAGGGGCAGGGTGGTGGTAGTTAGGGTAACCCATAGCAATCTCCAATGAAAATTTTGCAAGGTGATATTGTAGGTTAGGTTACATGGGGTTTTATGTCCTGGTTCATGTCCTTTTTCCAAACTATAGACTGGAAGTGAGTCTGCGAATTTACACTTATAATGCTTACATCACATATGCCATCAGTATCTAAAGTATTCTTACAAAGCATCCTCCAGTCATTTTGAATTTTTAGCCCAAATTTCTAATTTGGCTGTAAGATCCTTGATGAAATAATATTTTGATTAAATCCATTCATAAGAAGTAGAAATGAACAAGGTTGCAAAGGGTACAATTAAATGTAAATTGTAAGAACCAGAAAAAAAAAAGAACTTGATGACATAGTATATCATGATTAATTGTTACAGGATTATATCCTGAAACTAATTGACATAAATTAAGGTCGGGTTTCTTCTCCTGTCCGAGTAGTTGCTCCATGGTATCACTATTAAATCAGGTGTTACCAAGGTCCCAAAGACTTGGTGTTTCAATTTCCCCTTCAACATACCCTATTGACTTTTTTATACAGTAATTGGTCTTTACCTTTCCAGCACATCCTAGGCGATGATCTGGCACAGACAAGGATGTCATGAACATTGTTAAACATCGTAAAAGAAATACAGTCCCAAGGATTGCGAATAACCTGCGCAAAACAATGTACCTGGAAAAGTGAGAAAAAAAGCAGTCCAATCACAAGATCTTTATGTGAAATAAATAGGTCTATTGTAATGCTAATGGTTTCTCTGTTGGATTGTATCAAAATGAAAATTCAAAGGGAAAAATGCTGAAACATCAAATTGAGAAAGCCTATAAAACCACATGTTGTAATATTCTAATTCATGTATGGTTGTCTCTAATCAATGACATGGATATACTTTTCCATGATTTGTCATAAAATAATCTGTAAAGTCGTTCATGGTCCTCCTTTTGGGTGATACGGAAAAGATCCAAGTTACAAACAATCTTCAATATTCTGTTGCTATGTAACCAAATAGCTAATGTACCTCAAACTTAACTGATTAACTTTCCTGTGTAACAAAAATGTTGAGATAATTTGAATATATCCCACTGGGATTGATTTTTATGGCTGTCTGGTTGTCAGGGGCAACTAAAATTATCTGGTCGTGAGAATAAGAATTAAAAAGTAGCTTGCTTTTACCTAATTAAAGAAGAATACTGCTTACTTATAAATCACCCTTTTCAACTTTTATTATCAGACTTCAGATTTCAGAATAAATAAAGTTTTTTTCTTTTAAGTATTACATGTATTTATTCTATAGAGAACTTGCAGATTACATATTACTGTAACACACACACCTTTACAGAATTTCAGCAACAAGACATCACGACTGGTGCTCCCAAAACAGTTTTATAATTGTGCAAAAAATATTTTCAGACAACCAAATATCCTAACAAACAACTAAAAGATATTGAAATGGTTGCTGAAATTTTTCTGGGCCTGATCTTTCACTGTTTTCAATTAGACCTCCTAAAAGGTTTGACTATTTTTGAGATTTGTGATTTGCTATACACAAATTTAAATGGCGTACAGGGTCTGACGTTGTTTTGCTAATTAATTATCTGCTGATTAAGTAGGCCTACCAGTTCAATTCCAGTTTGTTTGATAGACAAAGTACCTGAAAGATAAAAAGCTGAGGGCATGACAAATGAGGGCATGACCTTCAAATGAAGGCTAAATTACTGTTGGTTAGGGGCAATGCTCACTGTTTAATTAATAAGTGATTTCCTAACTGGCTAATATTAATTATCTAATCTCTCCCCCTAACAAAGAATACAATTGATACAAAACAATTGCAACAGCCAATCAAGAAACATTCACCTTGCTAAACAATGCTCATCTACTCCTTGGTTAGCATTTTACATATGCCTCATGAGTTCAACTTTTCATACAGATCAAATTTGCATGTAGTTCATAGAATAAGAGCAAAATCAGGAATTGTCTTGTAATATTATTCCTTTTAATGGATTTTGAGGTAAATTGTTGCTTTGTTTCAGCTTTCTCATGCTTTTTATATCAATAGGCAGATGTGCCATTTACAAGTCTATAGATCATAAAGTCAAGCCTACTACAAGAAAAATCTCTTTACATGCCACTTACTTGTGTTTGTGGAAAATAATGACTGTCAGCAATATGATGGCGAGGATGACCCCACAAAGTTCGCTGGCCATGAATGCCCAAGGCATGTAGGGTAAATTATCTAATATAATGTCAGGTAAAGGCGGATACTTGTCACTATCCGGAACCCTGTCATGGACTTCTACCATTACAAACGCAGTCAGGAAAAGAACAATAGTAACATAGATATAACTTATAACAGTCTTGTGGATTTCAGGCTCAAAAGTCGGCTGGACCAGTGGCTCTAACAACATCAGCATTAGACTGCTTCCTGCGGGGCGAATGGTGTCCATTACAGTTCTGGCTAACTCTGCTGGTTCTCCAGTGTCTGTTGCTCTTGGTTTTTGGTGATCTCTCCACAACATCATATAAACCCTGGCTGCCTTGTACCTGAGGTTGTAATGAATGTTTTAAATATCCCTGGGTTTGGTTTCTAAGTAGAGTGATTCCAATTGTTAATCTCTTAACATCACCAAGAACTGTCAGGTTTAATGGAGGATTTTTCAAATCTTCTTCTGTAATATGCAGTAATGCTGGACCATCAATTTTGTGACCGACACAAAATAGATCTCTGTATTCTTGAAAGCCATTATTCTGTAACCATATCCCTACATCTTCACATGTCCATTTTGTGACTGCTTTCTTGGAAGACATCTTGTCAAAATGTCCACTATAGAGAAGAAAATACAATTTGATAAAACCCTGTTTGAAATTACAGCAATATAGAAAGTGCAAAAGAAACACATGAAGGGATTTTTGATCAAAAGATAAAAATTATGAATTACTTGTAAGATTAACTGCAGTTGAAAAAAGGAAATTGAAACCGAACTTACCGCAGGTCTATAATTGACACACCTATAAAAATATTGCGGTACTATAGCTGTCACAGTAGCAATGTTATTGCAGTGAGGATTACATTCTGAAATCTATGCAGCAAATTTGTTTTTAAAAATAAAGAATCTATTTCAAATACATGCCTTGCAAAATTTTATGTCAGTGTAATTAAGCGTGACTTTTATACAAATCGTTGAGAGCATCAAACAAATGCCTTCCAACCTAGCAACAGTACATTTTAAATGATATCCTAGACTGGTAAACCAACCTAGACACTATTAATAGCTGTGTGGTCAAGTTGGTATTTAAGCATCTAACTTTCACTTGGAAGGTCCAGGATTACATCCCAAGGCCCTGTCATACCCTTGGCCATGCTGGACTCTTTTCTCAGGGGGGTAGGTATGTTTTGCCTGAATCCAAATCCCACCCTAGGGTAAAATCTCTGCCGAGCTGAGGCAATTAAGCCTGCCTCATTCAGCAATGTCTTCGGCTAAAATGGCCAGGAAGGCCATAGCCCTCCCATCACATAAAACATGGTCATACCACACATAAAACATGGTCATACCAAAGACATTAAAAATCGAACCTCCTGCCATTGTACATGACGTTCTGCAAGCAATGGAGTAGAATACAATCCAATGTCACATAACTGGAAAAAAGATGTACGTGTACTGCTAAATTATACTTAAGAAGGCTACAATTTAAGGTATAACTAACTACCCCTTCACAAAAAGATATTGATAGCAACCAGCAAAGTACAGTACAGTAAAAGGAAATGCTACAAAAATGATTCCAGAACTCTCCTCTTTCTATTACAGTATAAATGACTTCAAAAAGATGGAAACTAGTTCAGGCTGTGAGCATCTCTAAAATAACAACACAATGTAGCAGATAAATAAGCCCATGTTGTTTTTTTTTTCTTCTTCTAACATGGCTACCTGACCCTTTCGGCAGTTTTGATAGTTACAGTGGCTTTCTCTCAGTTCCTTTGGCTTTGGTGTCAAAGCTGGCAACATGTAGTACTACAGTATCCCTCTGAGACCAGTGGAAAATCTGTTTTCCCTATTAAACTCTGTTATCCATGAAATCTGACCACTTAACTGGGCAGTCAAACCTTTTGTTCCAACACCTCTCTTTCTATTCAGAACTGATTGTTTGCCAGTATATTGAACCACTGAAGAGGCCTTGCTGGTTAGATGTTTACTGTTGAATCAAATTTCTGAATAATTGTTTGGTGGAAAAAATGCATACACATGCAAAACTATGCTGCTCCCAATCATGACATTAGACTGTGATGCAACAGTAGATCACATTTCCTTCGTTTTAAGTCAATGTACAAATGTGGTCCAGAATTAAAATTGTGAAAAAAAAAATGGCATAAATGAATTCTGATTGTCATTGTAATAATAAAATTTGTAGGTTTCATATGGCAGCAAATTATCTGATTTACTTCCTTAAGAGTTAAAATCATGATATTGAGACATAAGAGCTCACAATGGGTTTTCCAGGCTTTCTCATTTGTAGCATGGAGGATTGAATCAATTTGACTTACACAATTACTAATGTGACAGCTAATGTACTGTTTTTTCTAGGAAGTCAGTGAATGCTTCTATACTGTGTACTTTCACTTTTAAAACCTTCCAAACACAGATTTTATTGTTTTAAAAAATAATGAAAAAATGGTTTCAAATCACACAGAAAGATATACAAGATAATAAACAGTTTCATTGGTTGCTGCTGGTAATTTCTATTTACTTAGGTGTGTCTTTATTGAGAGTGTGCCCAAATGATAATGGGGGGGGAGAGGGGCGAGTGACAGAGCTATCTTATATACTAATTAAATGGTTCCCTTAAATTAAATGTTAATTTGGTTCTTTCCAAGTGTTACTGATTTATAGTAGACCTAATAGGTGGCAAGCAGATGCACACAGGATGGGGTTGGGGGAGGTGGAGAGGTGGAGAGTTGGAACACTTACCATACCAGTGGCGGATCCAGAGGGGGGATGGGGGTATGCATACCCCCACTGGGATGGTAAAAATTGAATAGATAGCCAGGCTAATTGTAGCCTAGGCCTACATTTTAAAAATACAGTGATATAGTTGTTACATTATTTGACTACCGTATTTTTGTGTCATATTCTTCAAAAAAAAAAAAAAAAAAAGAGAGGAAAAATATAAATTATAATGTATCTATCTTCCCAATCATTTGGTAAATTCCCGCTTTATTTAGACATTGTGCAATGACGAATGCTTAATCTAGCGTTTTCCGCCAACGGCAGTTGGTAACGCTGTTTGTAAGAAATACGCATGTATGTCTACGGAGATCGGAACACATGCAGTCCCCTGTTTGGTTAAAAGTTGTAGCGCACCAAATTAAATAAATATTAAGGAATGTGCTGATCTAAAAAATGACCAATGAGGAAGCTTTAATTGGCCACACTTTGAAAATATGGGCTACAGTATACAAGTGGAACTAGGGCGAGGTAGTTTGTCACGTTCACCAGTAACAATTGACAGGAAACAGGAAGGGCCCTGGGAATCTAGGTCAAAAGGAAGGGAGAGTTGCCCTTAAACAACAAGATGGCATTCCTGTTAAAGGTCATGGAAGGTGCACCATACTACATGACACTACGTACAGTTTACACAAGACGTAGCCTAAAACCATGCAACGGTAATAGAGTACACCCAGATTTAAATTCACATTGACCGTGTAGTCCGTTGAAGTAATGATTACTAACACTTTCAAGACCATGTTTTGAAAGAGTGGGAGTTTCATAGTGGCTCAAAATATTGAAACATTTAGCACCATGTTGCATCTCTGCCCCCTTTTCTTAGACACCCAGGAGGGGTAGGGGGTTCTGAAAATGAAGAATTCGGAAATTTGCCAAGTGTTAGACCAGTCTACTGTGTGGTTTTGACAACTCATGAAATTACGAAATTCCCAATCAATTTTCTCTAATAACAGCTCCATATTCGTCATTATTTGATTGAAGAAAGCAAAAATTTTTCGCACGCTTTGCGCGCGCAGCAAATTGCAATTCCTTAGCAGATATGCTCCCTCACACCTTCACTTTGGTAAACTTTTCCGAACTCTGGAAGTGACAAAATCGGAAATTAGCTACACACATGTATACAGTGCTATTTTCATAAACTTTCTTTCATAAAATTCCATATTTTTCTCCAATATAAGCTCAAAAATTTCGTTGGAGAGCCTCATTATGTAGGCGTTGGATAACATTATGTAGCAACAACGATCTTTGGTGGCTGCCCAACCTCAGATTTGCCGATAGAAAATGTTAATTCTTCAGTAATCCCCCAACTGTTAAAATTTCCTTCCAAGAAACCCAGCATCCAAACTTCTCTGCAATGCAAGCTTCATATTTGGAAAGAGTGAAAATTTCCAGCGCGCCCTGCACGCTGCAAATTGCGCCCTAGTAGAGTGGTAATCACGCTTAAAAATATGGTAAAAATTTGGATACTTGCTTACCACCCCCAAATTCCCATTTCCGGAATTCTAATAATCATCAGAGACTAAACAACAGCCATACATATGGTGGCGCTTCAGTCAGTGTACATTTGATGTCCCATCCACATGCAGACCCCTCCCCACTGCAAATTCCTGGATCCGCCACTGTACCATACGGCACACTCGTAGTTGCATGTGCGTACTGTCGGGCAACTGCTTGGTACATATTTAACTGCACATTGTTTTGCGAAGGCACAATAGTGACAAATCTGAGCAAACTGAGTCTGCTTTGAAGGGCAGCTGAAGACATAAGTATGTCGATGAGACCCTCTTAAGCTTCCTTTGGCAGATTTGAACCAAAATTCTTACTTCTTCACAACATGGATATCCATCCATGTACATGCCTCCTACGCAGTTGCAATAACAATCAGTACAAACAGTACTAGAGGGTAAGAGTCTGGTATGTAAGAAATGGTAGTATGTAGAACAGTAGGCCTACATTCTATATGCAGAATGTGTGAAGTTGATTTGAACAGAGAGTTACGGAGATACAACAAACAAGTTTCTTCAGACATACAATATGTACTTGAAATGGATTACATCTTTTGAGGTGGCAGTTCTTTGATTTACAGGTCCATTTGTTTCTATTGATAAATCCCTTATGACTAATTCCTTTTTAATTATAATCCCTTCTATTCTCTTCCAAGTAATCCCTAAACAAAGGCTTGTTTGTATCCTTTGATTTGGAGGCTTGTTTCCGCCCATGCCGAAGCTTGTATGAAGAATTTCTATAGAAACGACTGAGCACAAATGTTTAAACTACATAAACTTCAACTGTGAGTTTGTCTAACAAGACTAGCATTGCCAGCTTGACGTTAGTACCCCTTCATTGGGGACTTGGAGGAGTTCCCACCAGGGAGGATCAAAAGAAAAACAAACAAACAAACTACACCTCACTCTTCACTCGATGAAAGCATTGTTCATGTCTATGCATTCTCTTCCGATTCAGACAATTTGTCATCATTAAGAAACAATTTTTTTAAGTAATTTGTGGAAAAATTGTTGACGTCTTCAAATGAAGCAATACTTCATGTCTCGAATAGCCTTTAATGCCATAAATTTCACAATTTTGCACAACGGCTGGCAACAAAATATTAAAGAGATGGGTGTGAGGAATCTGTCTTTTCATTGGAATTGTAGGTAATGCATCACTAATCCTTGTTGATCGAAGTACTGAGATAAGAATTTGGCAGATTTAAGCAAGATTACAGTCGCAAAAGAAACCTTGTCTTGAAGAGACTAAAGAATGTTGTTTCTCTTTCTCTAGCAATACCCTGGTTTGAAGCAGTAGGTCTTGAGTTTTAGATTTTCTTGGTGTGCTACAAATCACACTCATGTGTATTAACTGCACCTGCACCTGTTAAATCTAAGAGATGACTCTTGTACCATACTGTAGCATCAAAACTAAGCTGTAAACACCAAAAATTTTACCTAGAGGACCAGTTTGCATGGATTTCTTTAGGGGCTCCAGTGCCCTAGCTATTTGCCAAATCTGAATTCCTCCACAGGCAATTGGCAAAATAGAATTAATTCTCAGGCCATTCTGGCATCCAAATATTTAGACCCAATATATTTTTTGGAGAAAATATTTTGCCTCCAGAAAAAGTTGGGTGTACTTTCGCCTGCCCCTTGGATCCGTGTCTATACAGTGTTTTATTCCTAATGCTAGGTGGGCCAGTGAATTGAGCCAGAATTTACATTAAAGCAGTTTACATTAAACTAGATCTTTACTTAGTTTTTGGTTTGGTTCCCTACAGTAGGTGTAGGTTAACAAGGAGCAGTGGGAACTGCTCTCAGCATCCTTAAAAGTTAAGAAACCTAAGTGCGACTTTGAATATCCAAACTATCTAACAAGGAGTCAAAACTGTTGTTTGACATTCAATGAAAAAGGAATTAGGTAGAGTACAGGTGTTTAAAAGCACAACATACCCACGAATACTGCAGATGAGTGGCTATTTACACATCAATCTAGGTGCCTTGCTAACAGTATATGCAGTGACTGAATACTCACACTTCAAATCTGTCTCGTGTACTGAATTATGAATACACAAACATGCACAAATGGGTAAGCTGCCATCCACATATATGTACGGTAATGCCGTACAGTAGATGCGTATTATATACTACATACTGTATAAAGTGTCCAGTGATACACCCAAGTTATGGATGCAATTATTTCTTCTAGCAGTTAAAGTTTAACAACATGGAGGTGAATTCCAGAGTTTGATACACATGAGTGTATGGCCGAGGGGATAAAGGCAGTGACATTTGAAGCGATGAAGCTTAGCAACGTCGGGAGGTCTGGGAGTTCAATTCCTGGTCAGGTCAAAAGTAAGGTGGGTTTTTCATCCAAGAGCAATCTACGGTTTCTCCCATTTAAACTGACCTTCCAAAAAATACCAAATTTTGATCCAAATTGCTCAATTGGTTGCCAACCGAGCGTGAAGACTTAATTCATAAGCCAATGGCTTCTCCCATATTCGTGGTCGCTTAGCGTCCTAAAACAACCCACCTTCAAGGCCTGATTATTATTATCATTATTAAATTAAACACTCATGCTACACATTTGTTATTGATCAGTTGGTGAGAAGTACTGTGCATAGCTGCTAAGCAGCTCTATTATTAGCAATCATAATTCCTCTAATGCCTTGTGGAGCTTCAGTAATGGATTATGAACACACAAACAAGTGGTATAGTTTGTGCCTGGCACCCATGGTGTAGCAGGCTGTCAGGCATACAGTTTTTCATCTCAACCAGATTCACACGCATGCATTTGTGGATCTTATGGTTGGTCCTACGAGCAAATACGTATACTCAGTTGGGACCAACCTAAAATTTAAAGTGACAGCCACATTTTTTAATCACTTGTCCCTGGGACAAGAGATTTTTTTGCCCAATTTTGAGTCCTGAATTAGACTTTACCAACAAGTAATTTGAACTAATGACAACTGAAAATCATCCAATTTTTGACTCGAACTAACCATGTCAAAACAAAAATCTGTTTAAAAATCATGTTTTCTTATGGTTGGTAAGCCACATTGCTTAACTTCCACTCTTCAGTCTTCAAGCAAAAACTCCAAAAAAGGCCAAGAGAGCCATCACATAGCATACAGTAACAGTTAAAAGAAAACCAGCAAAGGTGACACAACCAAAACAAAAGTCCACATACAGTACCTTTAAATTCATAAATTTAATTATTGAATAGGTCCAGATTTTATTAACTAAATTGCAATAAGTTGGCGTGGGTATGTTTCTCACAAAGAGAACTTGGCTCCCAAAATTTTCTCTGCTTTCATTTAGTGTGGTGGCTGAAACCACCTATTGTAACACTCTTCAAAGTAAATACTGTACTCTGTAATTTTTAACCTGCATAAAATCATTGAAATCATAGATATGTGATCAATTTTGATTTTAAATGGTATAGGGGCCAAATTACACAGTCATTTACCAAATGTAAAGAGCAGTTACCCTCATTGGGTAACTTTTTCATCTGGGTGATTACTTCTTATGATCCTCACAAACTTCACTTTTTATCATAAATTTGCATGGTTTTCAATAGAAAGGTTGAAAAATGCCCTAGGGTGATTGAAAAATAGCAAAATTTCAACCTCTTTTTGTCATCATAACATATCCCAAAAAGAGAAAACTAATAAAAAAAAAAAGGTCATACATAGAATGAAAGTACATGCATTGAAGTTGTTGACACAAAAGTTTAATTGGTTCAATGACTTTGCTCGATTTAATTTTAAAACCCCAAGAATATGAGATAGAAAGGATTTCTTGCTAAAATTTTGAAAATTTAATTCACTTTTTAGCTTAAGCCCATAAGGAAGGACTACAATCTGCATTGTTCACATTCAATACTTTCTTCCTGACCATAGCCAGCCCTGTTTATAGGCCTATAGATGATTTTTTTTTTTTATATATGGACCTTGGCCTCAGGAACAGCCATGAGCCAGCAGGTCCTAGGTCAGTCCGCAGCTTCCTCAGGTTGGAAACACTAATGTCAAGCAGTGGTGTGAGTGGGAATTCCACAAAAAAAGGGGGGAAGAAAGCTGAATTTTTGGTAAACACTGACCTGGGGAAGGGGTGGCCCCTCTCCCCTTTGGAAAATTTTGGTTTTCATAGGGGTGTCAGATGCAAAATGGTGCCTTCAATTTAATTTGGGGGCTTGTGCCTGGAGTAATGCAGAATTTCCCAATTTTGTATGAAGAAAATGCATTCATCTGACAGGCACCAGGAACCTATTCTTCTCCTTCATTCCCCTGCTACAAAATATCCATCTCCAGAGTGTACCCCAAATCACCCATCC